>VZTI01003251.1:179582-535891 GCA_013397865.1 Struthidea cinerea
CCAGGGATGGGTACCAGTAGGAATGCTCTGTGGATGGGTGTCAGTAGGAATGTTCCATGGATGGGTGCCAGTAGGAATGCTCTGTGGATGGGGGTCAGTAGGAATGCTCTGTGGATGGGTGTCAGTAGGAATGCTCCATGGATGGGTACCAGTAGGAATGCTCTGTGGATGGGGGTCAGTAGGAATGCTCCAGGGATGGGTACCAGTAGGAATGCTCTTTCAGCTTGAGTTGGCCGTGGGCCATGGGATATGCACCCATAGTCCTGCAGACACGCAGAACAGCAGGTTGTGTGTCCCACGTACACCAACACACACATGGGGTGGGTGTTTCGCTTCTCACTCGGAGTTGGGAGCTGAAGCACAGCTGCTTTGACTGCTGAGGACACTGTGCCAGAACAGCAGTGACATCCTCTCCAGCACACTTAGTGGCAGGCTGCTGTGAGGCAACCAAAATAGGCTGGGCAACCAAATTAGTCTGTGCTAATCTGGCTCTATGGTTCCCAAAATGAGGTGAGCTTGAGCACAGCCTGTGAGGCTACAGGGAGCTTGGAAATGTTTCCACTGTATTGCAAGTATGGAAATAGATGATACCCCAAAGAAAAGAGAATTTATATCCTGGATATCAGCAGATTTCCCCAAAACATCATAAATGGCAAATTACTCGAGAACTTTAATCAAGTGACTGGGTTTGTTTGGATTAAAAACCTTTCAGTTCTGTTTTCACACAGCTCCCATGTTTGTGTGATTGCTTCAATTTGCATTTATGGGTCTAACATATTGAAGTATCAGCTCTCAGATCTAAAATCAGCAGTGTTAAGACTATGCACTAGGAATTTTTAGTTAATGAAAATACTAATTTAAAGAAAAAAATTTAGACAGTGGAATAATGAGAGAATACCAAGGAGCAAACAGGCCACTTCATTTTTTAAATCTTCCTCTGCCATTGATGCCTATGGGAGCCATTACAATAATTTATTTTCTTTATCAATTTATTGCTTTTGCCTTTAGGCTGGAGAGAAAATTAAGCCCCCAGCCTCACGTAGCTGTACTGAGGATAGCAGCGGCATTCATTGCTACGATGGCTTTTGGGGTGTTTTGTAAATTTGTCTGAAGGACTGATAATCAGGGGAGAAATAAATCACTTTTTCAAACCTCTTCAAGTCAGAAGGGAGTAGTTGGTGTGGTTTTCTTGGTGATGCATCATTGTCCCCTTCCATTTCAGTGCAGTGACAACTGCTCTTGCAAGGCCTGTGCAGTGGTGGTGAAGCTGGGATGCGAAAGTGGGGTAGAGCAGCTCCTGTTTTCATTCTAGCTGAGCATAAGAGAATGGAGCAAACAGCTGCTTGGGGCAATGCTGAATGTCCAAGCAGAGGCCACCACAGCCCAGAGAAGTGTCTCTGATGCAGTAGCCCTGGCAGGGATATGAGGGCAAACTGCAGGGAGAAGCCTGCCAGCACTGTTCCCCTCACTCAAAAAGGGAATCATCACGAGCAAGCACCATTAGTACAAACGGGTGCCAAGATTTGTTCTGTCTGTCTAACACTGCCAAGAACAAATTCTTGATCATCTTGGTTGTCCCAAGTCCTATCCAACAGCTTTTGAGATGATTGAGTTTATACTACTTGGGTTCATATTGTCCCCTATTGTTTTTTTCTCACCTGACTGTGGGTGATAGTAGCCAATTTCTTGTGTGCTGAGAAAACTTGTATTTCAGGGAATGCTGCTGCTCCCTCACGTGAGACTCCCCTGGTGTCATCTCAATTTTGCATTTTTTAGGCCAGTCAGACTGAAGTTGGAATATACAAGATTTTCCCTCATCTGAATTGTGAATGGCCATTTATGGAATAGAATATTTATTTATATTTGATCTGTATGTTTTGCATCATTTGCAATGAGTTTGTATGCAATGGTTATGTTTTAGTACTTAAATGATAAACTTTTGAAAAGTAATAATCCATTCACTCGTGCACCAGCCATAATGGGATGCATTGCACAGGGCAGCCCTCTCCAATACAGAGAATTTGTAGCAAAGAGGTTTTCTAGTCCTTGAGGCACATCAAGTGTTTTCTAGCACTTTAAAGCACTGTATGCGAACATATTACAAGAGAAACACCAGGTATTGAGGTTTTTGAACAGTGCTACTCCATCAAATCAAATATCTCCCTTTTTGAGTGTTGTATGAAAAAAAAAAAAAAAAAAACACCACAGAAAACACCCAAAATCCAGTGAATTTCAGATGGACTGTGTGGGTGTCCAGAATCAGGTCCTTGTGCCAACAAAAGGCCTGTTTATTATTCATGCATATTGCAATTAGCCACCCCAAAGTGGGCACGGAGTAAAGAATTGCCCTCTCACCACAAAATCGCCTACAAAGTGCAAGTTTGGGAGGAAGATCCAGCTGGGCTTAAGCTATTGGTAGCTCAACTTTGTCCCCCTTTTTTGGCTTAGAAACTGGGGAAAACCGGTGCCCTTGTCTCAGGAAGGCTTTGTGCTATAGGTGCCTGACCTCGGAAGTGCTGGGGCAGGGAGTGCAAAATGCTCACTTGTGTTTCGTGTAAAAAAAACCAAAAAACCAGGAATGATGGAGAGACCAGGGTAATGGGTGTTGCCCAGAGCTTTGGAGTGTGTGAAATGGTCTGTTGGTGAGCACCGTTCAGTTAAAAGTTGAGGAAGGCACAAGGAATTTTTACACTGAACACGAGGATTTGCCATCTACCTCCAAGAAATAGGAAATATCCCACAAAGTCGAAATAACAGAAAAGGTTATTCATTCAAAGTTTATAGAGATGAAATAGAGTTACTTTATGACTAAGACTCGGTAGTAAAAGTACATATATAAGGCAGCTGATAATGCTGGTAACGTGGAGCAATATTTGCAGTAGGAATCAGGGGATTTTGACACAGTTCTGCCATTGATTCACCCTGTCAGACTTGTCAGCACTGTGCCTTCATTTCTGTTGTGGCAGAAGATGGCTGATAAACATGCTCCTAAAAATCTAGTGGATTTTTAAAGATTTTGGGACTGGGAAATTTGCAGATGATCAGTATTATGATCGTCTGCAGCAATATTTTTAATTTTTTCTCTTGATAGGGAATTTTACTTCTTTTTCTTTTTTTGAAAGTTAATTTATATTAGGAGTAAATGTTTCATGATACACCCATAGGAAATGTTTATTTACTTCTCAAGGTTTCATTAAACCCCAAACTGTTATGTCTTCTGTGCTGATGAGACAGCTTGTCTCATTCATGGTCAGCCACTAAATCATTCATGTCAACCCTTATGTTTATGTAACACCACTGCACACAGAGCTGGAGTTGGAGTCCTAAAGCACTTCCAGAGTAATTTTTGTGAGTTGCTCTTGGGATTTTTTAAGGGTCTGACTCTACTGGCATAAATTATTGTCAGTGGGATTAACGGAGGTAGCAGCGGGGAGTTTGGACCCCGCTGTGCATTCCCCGGGCACTTGTGTCACACGTTGTGATTGCCAGCCTGCCCTCGTAGGTGTGAGGGCCCATCACCTAATCCCTTGTCCTGAAAAGGCTCCAAACGTTCCATTTAAAAATGCTAACATTAAAAGGAAAAGCTAGAAATTGTGTGAAGGCTGCGGAGAGGAGGAGGAGGAATGAAGATCCTGCAGACGGGCTCCGGCAGCCTGGGTTTGCAGGCAGGAGTGCCCGGGAGGGGAGAGATTTGATCTGTGGGCAAAGAGTTAAGCTGGGATTGAGACACACAGGTTCCCCTCTTGGCTCGGGCTGCAGGAGTGCGGGCAGCTCACGCTCTGTGCTCAGGGGGCCTCTGCAAAGCCGAGATAAAAAAGTTCCTCTGCACTCAGCCACGGCTGGCATTGTCTGGGAGGAGGCTGAGCTCTCTCAGAGAGAAGCTGCTGTTCTCTGTACCTTGCACAAAGCCAGGCACGGTGTTATGCAAACTCCAGAATGGTTACATCAGTGTTACCCACCCCGTATGCTTGGCACTGGGTGCAGTTTGGATCAGTCATTTATCACAATATTATGGCATAGTGGAAAGGAGTATCACCAGATTTCCTTTTTCTTGAGGAGAGAGATTTTGATTAATTTTTTCCTTTCTCTTCAGGGTTAGCACTTTTCCTTATATATATTTCAAGGTAGGGAAATTGCTCACTTGACAGCTGTTGATAAAACATGAAATTTTAGATAATGTTTTAAATTCACCAGAGATAAACCTGCTTCAAGGCAATTTATAAATTAAACTAAATTCAAATATTGTCTTGTGGCATTTACCTGTAATTAGAAAACTTTCTTGAAGAGGAGAGAGATGGCTGGTATACAAATTATTTTGCAGCTAAAAATAGGACTGTTTAGAGATTGGGTGATATCAGGCAAATCATGTGTTGGACAAGCTTTCTTCATTTTGTATTTAAGTTTTTCCCTGCTCACCAGCTTGACTAGTTTCAAGCTTGCTATGTAAAAGTTAATGGGGAGAGAGTCAGAGTATGAGATTTTGCAGTTTCTTTGGTGTGAACTTGATTTCAAAATTCCGTCTTTTCCCATCTCTTTTTTCTGTCTCTGTTATCATGGAATCACAGATAGGTTTGGGTTGGAAGGGACCTTAAAACACATCTCATCCCACCCCCTGCCACGGGCAGAGACACCTTCCACTATCCCAGGTTGCTCCAAGCCCTGTCCAGCCTGGCCTTGGGCAGCCACAGCTTCTCTGGGCAACCTGTGCCAGAGCCTCACTGCCCTCACAAGGAGCAATTCCTTCCCAGTATCCCATCTAACCCTGCCCTCTGATAGCAGGAAGCCATTCCTCCTTTTCCTATCAATACCTTTGCCCAAAGTCCCTCTAGGGCACTCTGGGAGCCCCTTTATGCACTGGAAGGCCACTCCAAGGTCTCCCTGGAGCCTTTTCTTCTTCAGTCTCCACGACCCCACCTCTCTCAGTCCATCTCGTCTTTCAGTCCATCTCCTCTCTCAGTCCACCTCCACAGCAGAGGTGCTCCCGATCTCTGCCCATCATTGTGGTCTCCTCTGGACTTGCTCCGCCTGTTCCACATCCTTCTTACGCAGGGGGCCCCAGAGCTGGAGGCAGCCCCGCAGCGGGGTCTCAGCAGAGCAGAATCCCTTCCCTGCCCTGCTGTCCATGGGGTGGAGATGCAGCCCAGGGTGCCTTTGGCTTCCTGGGCTGCCAGCGCACAGCAAGCTGCTCATCAACCAGCAACTCAAACCCATCTCCTCAGGGCTCAATACATCATCTCAATACATTCTTTGCCGTTTATCTGTCTTTCCGATGTCTGAAGGGAGGCAAAAATAGTCCTTCGAGAAAAAGTGGGATTTTTATTTTTTTTTTTAATTTTAAATTTTTTAAAAAGTGGGATTGTTTTGGGGAATGTTATTTCAGAGCTGCTTTGTTTTTCTTTTATTGGATTTGATCCCTGTGGTTCCATCAGCCCACAATGCTCATATGGAGAGGAGGGAAATTCTGAGTGAGGCTGTGCCTTAATCCACTTCCAAGGCTGAGAGCCTCTGAGCTGCTCTGTGCTGTCGAACAGCTGAACATTGGCCTGCCTGGCTCTCCCTTCTCCTCCACCCTTTCCCTTCCAATGTATTTAATTCAGTGCACAGCATTCCTATCTGCCTTCTTGCCTTTCACCTGACCTGCCAGCTGCTTTCTTTTGAGCAGTTCCTCACCTGTCACTGGCTGCAGAGGCAACATCTTTAGGAATGGGCAGGGAGGAGAGGTCACTGGAAACATTTGTTTTTTGTCACAATCCTCATAGCTGCGTTGGGGCTGATGAGCAAGAGCTGTGCTGCCAAGCAAAGGCCACTGGCTTTCCCAGTTTTACAGCTCTGATCAAAATTCTGAGCAGTGAGAGATCATTCATTCAAACACATAAATCAGAAAAGAAACAAAATTATCCTTTACAAGTAGTAGTGTGCTGTAACATACCTCTAACAGATTGCACCTTTATTCAATCTCTTTGTAAGGGGCCACGTGTCACAAGGCTTCTTCCCTAGACCTGCTAAAATGGTAAATGGGAGGACAGCAGATTTGCTTCACCTTTTACCTTGAAGCAGTAAACATTGTTGCTGAGAGGTGACATCAGTCAAAAACTGTGCCAAGTCCAGGTATGGCAGGCTCCGGGGCAGCCTGCACTCCGTAGGTTTCTAATTCTGACCTGTAATTGCAGTCATTTTCAGACACTTAGTGCTTTCCGGCTGAGGTTCCCTTATTCCACAGCAATGTAGAAGTAAAGCTGCAGCTGTCTTGCAGCTGAAGGACATGAGAAAAATGTGTGGGTAAATATCCATCTGAGGTAAGTGAGGATTGATAGCATTTGGGTAGTTTTCAAACGGGAAGGGCAGTACTGCTCCACAGTTTATAGGACATGCAGCAACTCACGTGCCCTCTGCTCATTAAGTGACTTAGCACGTGCCAATCTATATGAGGCAGAAACTCCAGAGCAACTACTCATCACTGGGCAAAAAATAGCACTAAATTATTTGCTCCCAAATACCATCGTCTTCTCACTAAAACTATTTTGCAAGATTGCAGTAGTTTTGAAGGAGAAAAATGCTGTGGAAAGCAAGTTATTGGGGTTTTCAAATTTGAAAGGAAATATTGCATTTGTTTCAAAAGTAAAAAGGAAGGTAAAGATGACATTAAAATCAGAAAAGACATGAAGCCAAACCCACTGTACTTATGTGGATCGAAAGATATATATTCTCCCTAAAGTTTTCAAGGTTTTTATTTCAGAAAGTTAATCTTAAAATCAGGTTTTGATGATGACAATAACATTGGGGCACAAACAATCAGTTTTAGGGATGATTATTAGGAGCAGATTGCAAATGTGACGTGGGGGGAAAAAGACAATATAATCATTTTGGCACATGCAACTAGACACAGAAAAAAGTGTTGAAAAGAAAGTTAGCAAGTCATATCTGCTCACTTCAAGGGCTCAAATAACAGGAATTTATACTTTGGATATGTTATGGTTAGACGTGGTGGTAGCCTGGTGCACTCTATGCAGGGTAACATTTTGCTTAAAGATCTAAAGTACTTCAAACCTCACCTTCCCAAATGTTTTTCCATCATCACTTTAATGCATCCTTGGTCACCAAGCATTGCTCATGATGTTGCAGTGTGAAACACTCCTCACAAATTATTTTAATCTCTTTTTATTAAGCTTTTTACCTTTCTTCCCAATACACAGGACCTACCTTGAGCAATTCTTTTTTGCTTGTGTTTACAAAGCAGCATACAGTAAAGTAGTTTATTTTCTCTGGATGCTGCGAAATGGAATTTTTTAATGTTACATGGTGATGGATAAACCTTTTAATATTTTAGCAGAAATTACTCCAATAAAATAATTACTTTCTCTAACGTGTGGTATCTGGACTGAGATCACAGGTAAAAGAACTGTCTGGTGTAAACACCAGGGTTTGAGCATTTCTTTATTTTTGCAGCACAGCCCTCAGCTGTCAGTGAGTTTTCTGGATTTTGCCTTAAGGAAAAGGCTTTATTTCATCATCTCAACAGTTTTGTCCTTAGAAAACAGAGCTTTTCCCACTGTGTTGAATGGAGGACCTGGAGGACAAATGCTCCTGCTGTACTTAATATACAGCCATCAATAACTCCATGAGTTGCCAGCAGACTACATGGGCAACCTTACGAAGCAGACAACAGGCATCAGTGTGTGATGATATCTTTGTTGTTATTGTATGATGCAGTGGGGGAGTATTAACGAAGATAAGGTTATTTGTTCTTTGTATTCTGGAGTCAAGTGTGAGGGGGACACCTGAACTGCACAGCTTTTTTCCAGAGGTCACCTGCAGAGGTATTGCCAGGGTCATCGTCCTCAGGAAGGAATCTGAATGTTGGGGGTTTTTAAGCTGACTTTGGGACAGGAAAGAGGACTCTTGGAGGCCAGACTTGCGGTGCTGGTGGCACACAAGTGGACGTCTCTGCGAGGTGTGGTTTTGCTGGGGCAGGGGATGGAGGTCGCTGCCTGGTGCTGCTGGGGTTTGGTTTCCAGCACGGGTGGCCATGGTTGCATTTGGTGTGCTGGCAGTGCAGAAGGTCTAGAATAAGGCTATAAAATGTTTTGGTTTTTTTCCCCCGTGTTCCTTGGTTCCTTATCTTCTTTACTGTGAAGGTTCGGGGCTTAAAGGAAGGAAAAGTGATCGCAGGTATGAAAGTCAGCTCTAGTGAGAGAGGAAGTGATAACACCCAGTACTCTGCTGTATTGCTCTGTATCATGCAGTTGGTTTTTCAGGTTTTTTATCTCTCCTTTGGATTAAGAGGCTCTGAGGCACAAGAAGGCTTGATGTGTTTGCTGCTGCATAAAGGTAGAGATGTGCCTATGGTGTGTTGGGTAAAGCAGCAACTGAAGAGTGAGTAGGCACACTTCAACTTGCCCCCCTTTAGCTTTAGATATGGATTAAAAAGGAGGGAAAACCCAAGAGCAGGAGCTTCAGCTGCATAGACACCTGCGGGTTGCAGGCAGCTCAGGGAATCTATTGAAGTCCTTGTACAAGTTAAAACTTGGTCAGACATTTGCCATCACTTTCCTGAAAATGCTGCTGCACTTATCCGTGGACAACGTGAAGGTCTGGGGAGTGCAGAGCCAGGGAACCATCACATCATCTCAGACCAGATTCTGCCAGCAGGTACAAATCATCCCACTGGAAATGTGCCTCGGTGGTTCTTGTGGAGTGGAAACAAGCAAACAGAGCTGACCTTGGAAGGAGGGCTCCGTCCAGGGCTTGTCTGGATTTGGGGCTCTGGCTGCTGTCCTTAATCCAAGTGTTTATAACATGAACTGGGAATTGTGGACATGTCTGCAATGGATGTGATGAGAGTGCTGCTGGGAACAAGTTGTGTGATTGACAGCTTGTGGATTTAGGAAACATTCTTTTTGGTGGTTTGTTGCTGAAGGTTAACCAAGTAGTGGCAGGCCAAAGGCAGGAACAAGCAGTCACAGGTAATTTAGATTTTAGGCAAGTTTCTGAAGGTGTCATCAGAGGCTGCTCCCTCCCAGCATGTCCAGCATGACTCCAGAACAGCCTGGACTTTTCTTTCTGCTGCAAGGGAGGGTTTAAGCTACCTGATTTTCTTGTTCATCTGTGCTAGAGAGAACTGGACTCTCTGAACACCCACTGCACAAACAGAAGGAAACAGGTCCTGTTTCACTCACAGATCATAATTTTCTGACAGTTTCTTGTGCCTTTCAGTCATTTTTAATTTATACACTGTCTTCACACATACTGCATTTTTTGATTAATTGTATAGGAAATTACAGCAAGCTGGTTTTTCGGTTTTCCTTCCAATACCTACACAAAACTCAGTTAAAACTAATATCAATTAGCTGTGAATGACTTTTGAGAACCCTATTAAACAAAAAATATGAGCAGATGAGAACTATTTAAAATATGGGAGTATGTCAGTTTTAATATCCATTATGTTGCTGTATTTCCAAGCCATAAAAGTGACAAGAATGGCAGGCACTGTGTAAAAGAAATTTGTTATGGTCACTTAAAAAATTGTTTTTACTATTATTAGCTACTGGAAAGTCAGATATGGATAGTAAATATTCTTTGATATGGAGTACAGATTTTCATGAACTGACACTTCCTATTTCCCAACTTAAAATATTTGTTCCTGTTAATAAGTGTTTTGCTGCTTCTTGGGAGTCCTTAAAGTATTTTTAAATGCTGTAGAGGTTTGTGAGGTGTATGTAGCTGTTACTACCTTGTGCTTGCTCTCTGAAAAGGTGCAAATGGTGCAAAACCCGAGTGTTGTTTTCAGAGCATTTGCTAAGTGATTGGGGGGATGATAGGAGTTTGCCTGAGTGATAATATTAAGCCATAGCAAAGGTTGAGCTAAGCAGCACTGGTCAATAAAAGGTGTCCAGGGCAGACAACAAGAAAAATACATGAGTACAAAAAGACCTTTTAGGATACTTCCCCAATCATCTGTGACTTACAAATTTTTGGATACTTGTAGTTGTTAACCCTGAATGAGATTTTTTTTCTTTCCTCTGAATATATGAATATACTTAAGTCTTGAATCCATGTAAAATTTCAACACCAACAGAATCTCATGGGAATAAATTTCAGTAGCTCTTTATAATGAAGTGTATCTTTTAAATGGTCTGATCATAGGTTAAATAGCTTTGTTCTTTTGAATTTCAAATTTGCATCTGACAATGGTTTCCTATTAACCAACTCTAGTTGCTTAACTTATTACAGAAAATGTCTCGACTGTGGTCCTGATTTTTAAACATGAATTTATCTGCCTTTTTTTTTTTTTTCCTTTTTTTTTTTCTTCCCTCTTGTTCTTGCTGATTAGAAATCAGCTTGAAACTGAGCAAACCTCAGTCACAGTTTCTGGACTTGCTGAGTGGAAACGGCAGGAGTTGAGAAGCACTTCAGAGCAGGTTGTACACGGCAACAGTCAGTGCAGGAACACATAAAAAAGACATAATAGATGAACTGCAGAGCAAACTGAATTAGATACACTTACAGCAGTGTAATGAACTGGTGCCTTTAGTAATTAGCCAGAGCTGAAGTGATCTACTGTGGATTATATTCTTTGACTCTCTAATAATCTAAGTCACATTTCCCCTGGTTGACATTTACCAAAGGCCTCAATTTTCTGGTGTTTCATAGCTCACTTTTGAATGCTCAAAACCTGGATGTTAATGTTGAGAGCTTCAGTTTAAATTGTCCTTTCTGAAATTTTGCGCGCTTCTAACTTTATTACAATTCTGTCCTTTAAGTCAGATATGTCAGACGTTATTGCAGACGTATTAGAGAATAAAACTTGTCTGGACTCAAAAATGGTAATAAAATTTAGTTCCTTTTCCATGGAACTGGCTCTTTATGGACCTGTTTTCCCAGTGGAATATCCACCAGCTTCTTCAGGGCTTCACTGGTCTTCAGGCCTATATCAGACCCGTGGTGCTGGATATACTCTGGTTCCAGGCTGCAAACGTACAGCACAGGTACACCCAAAGGGGTGACTTCGGCACTCTGTGACACCATGCTTGACATTTCCAAAATCTCTCTCTCTCTCAGGCCTCACTCTTTTTTTTTTTACTGTTTTTGGCTGGTTGATTGATGTTGTTTGTCCCTTATTTCTTAACATTTTACTCCTATTTTTTTTTTTTAAATTGGAAAATATTGCTCACTGTGCTCACTTTTATATTACTGCAAGCTTCAAAAGTTAAAATAATGTGGCTTTAAGTAATTCAAAATGACAAAAACATATAAAGGTTGAAATGTGCATCTAAATTTTCATTGTTTGATGCTTCCATGTGAAGAATTGAGGAACCTTGAACTTTGGAGTATTTGCTGAAAGTTTTATTTGTTACTTTGAGGCCTGTAGTCTAATCTTAATATAAGAACTGATATTCTTGTCAGTCTGTTGCCTTTGAGAATGGAAGCTTCAGGTGAAGAAGTTCAAGTACCCTGGCGGTCATGTCAGTGTGTTCGTGTTTCACATTCAGGGCTCCTGACTCTGAGAAATACAAACACTACTGCAAGTAATGAGTAATGGCATGTAGTTAGTTAAATGTGTTTTCAGGTTTCAATTTCTCTCTTTTAGGACATCTTTGGAATCATCATCTCATAAGTCTCAGGCTGATGTACGTCAGGTGTTGGCATCAGGATTAGGACTCGAGCAGTCAACAATTATTTTTATTTTCCTCTTACTAAAAATATGCATATGTTGATAGTATTTACCAGCACTTATTTGCATAGGGAAAAAGGCTTTAAATGCTGCTGCTTATCTGGTTGTTAGCCCCATAGCATTTATAGCAAAGGTTCTGTTAGCTGAGTTGTGTTATTTAATCTGGTGTTCAAAAGAAAATGTCAACCAGACCAGCTCTGAAAATTAAACTATTCCAATGCCTTTAGGACTTCTTTCTTCCATTGGCTTCAAATGGAAATAAACATAGAAATGTTTCTATTCTTTATGGAAATCCATCTGTTCCTGTTTCTCTTTTTGTGTGATTTTGAACTATTGCATCTGCTTTTCCTTGCTCCTTTCCAGTATCTGTCATTGCTCTTGTTTCCTGTTGCATTTAATTTCTTCCTCTCTTCTTTTAATATTTAAATCACTCAAACCACCTGAGTTTTTAGTGATCTAATTTTCCAAATCAACCAAATACCTAACACTGTTGGGATTTCCTGTCATTTTGCCTGAAAACATTCCTCTCCTTGGCACCCATTCAGTGACTTGTAATACACCCACAGCCCTTGAAACAAAGGTTACAATGCTTCCCTGCAGTCTCTGCTCAGTCTCTGGTACCTTGGCAGGATTCACAATTAGCAGGAAATAAATTTCTGGTTGCAACTTCTCAAATTTAGCGCCTGGAACACCACCTGGAGGATTGGGTTACATTTGAATTTCCCAGCTGTTAGAAAGGCAACTGTTAGAGTTACACTGGGTTTTTCCTTCTATTTGTACAGCTGATCGACTCTTTTATACCGAGCTCTCTCACAAATGAAGCTGGTACAGCTCTTGATTGTCTGTGTTATTTGAAGGTGTGGACTGTTCCATTTAAAGCAAACAACACTGCTAATCCAAGCCCTGCATGAGCTCCGGTAAAAGATCACAAGAGTGGGGCTGGGCAGGGAAGGGCGTATGACAAAATCGACCGGAGACACCTTGAACTTAGTGCCACAAACTAAAGCACCCCCAGCACGTCACTGTGCTGGAGGTTACGGGGCTTTCTGGTGCAGTAGAGTTACCTGAGCCCAGCCAAAATACCTGAGGGCACTTGAGTTACTTTGGACTGCAGAGGTGGACATGGCCTTACGATCACTTGATGCTCTCAGCAGGGAGCGTGGCTGGGAACTGAGGGGAAAAGGAGAATATCTCATCTCATAGACCTTTTGGAAATGTCAGTTTTTGCAATAGCAAAGCTGTGCCTTCTCCTGCAAGCAAGAAGAGGGCCGGGTGCCTCCCGTAGCTCATGGCCATGCTGCTGAGGGCTCGGGCTGCAGAAAGGAGCTTTGGGCTGACCGAAGCAAGAAAACCAACGTTTCAGTGGGGTGGACTGTTCCAGGTCCATGCTCAAACATATCATGGTCGTGCCCCATCATGGCATAACCATGACACAAGTCAATTGTTTGCTTCAGATTGTCTCAGCATAACAGAGTAGGTTCCTGTGGGTGGTGATTGCACGTGGTGGAGCTGTATAGCACGTGACTGACTTGCTCAGAAATATCTTTCAAAAACTTTAAAATTCTTGACTCCCTCCTATGATTTCTGGACAGTGCATGAGGTGCATAACATGAATTATTCCACCTGCTGATTTCCAGTGTCATACAGGACTATTCAAATTTTGTTTGATTTGCTACTTCTGGAAAATGAGACAGTGGAACTTATACTTTGCTTTAATTGCTTCAAGTGGAGGAGGCTATGAAAGGAGCATTTTTCAAACCCAACCTTTGCTATAACAGAGTATTTCATTCCCTTCCCATCACAAGTGCTTGAGCAGATATCCTGGGGAGATAGGCCTCTCCTCCTCTGGAGTGTTTTTGTAGAGGCATGTAAATGGAGAGTAGAGATTTTATGAGCCTCCTGCTCAGCAGTAGATAATTTAAAATCCAGAAAAATGACCACTCTGATATTTTGTGAAAAGAGAATCTGAAAGATGTACAAGAACAAACTGAACATTTTTAAGCATGAATGAACATTACCAATGAGAGAATAGTCCTGGAGGCCCGTTCTCCTTTGCTGTTCTGTTTCAAATGCAAGCAATCGCAATGCAGACCTCTCTGTTTTGCAGCCAGGACATACCTGCTAACCCAAACAGCAACCTGGGGCTCTTGGAAAGCTGTTTAGAGGCAATAAGGGGGGGATTTAATCTGAAAACAAACTCATGTTTATTAATGGGAACAAGTTATTTTTTCCTCATGTTTGAAGGATGATTGATATTGGAGTGATTGTTTGTGACCATGATGTACTGCCTGCCAGCGTGCTGCTGACTCCTGTGACATTTGCCTTGCACTCGGACAGGCTGGCACTGGGGATAGCCCAGATCACCTACCAAACATCTCTAGTGAGAAGTGCCCCATGAAGGAAAAACAAAAAATATCTTATTATTGTTTTAGAATGCTAGCTGTTGAGAGACTTCTTATTTTAAAAAGTTTGAATTGTGCTGTAATTGCTTAAGTTTTACACCACCAAGTTTAAGGTGAAAACTTTTCTGTTTGATGTGGGACTGCTCCCATCTCTCATGTCACTGCTATTAGTATGTTGCTGTTGACTTTCAGTGCCAAAATAAGATTTTTTCATACATCTCTTCTTCCTTTAAATGTAGTATCATCATAATCCACTTTTACTTGGTAAAAGTTAGAATTTCGGTTACCCAGGGTTAAAATATTGTTGGAAGAATTGTTGGAATAAGGCAAAAGTTAAGATGGTCATTCATCCAGAACTCCAGCCAGGCTCTAAATGAGCCATTCTTTATCTCTGTGTACTTCAGATCACTTTCCTCCCTTTCTCCTTGTTTAGCTTTGTGTGCTTTCATCTGAGACTGAAATAAAAAGACCTAAATTCTGAAAAGATACATGTAGCGCTTTTTCAGAGACTCAATAGAACTGGAATAGTTAGGAGTATGTTTTGGGCACTTATCCAAGACTGAACAAATCTCTACATAGTCTGAGGAACAAGAACTGAATTGCTATTACAGAAACTGCTTTCACAGGTGAAAAGAAAACAGCCAGCAAGTGCGATAGGCAGGCTAAAACAATTCTGCTTTTCCCAGCTGAATAACAAATAAGTTTTTTCTCCCTCTAGTTTTTTCCTTTCCACTTCACCTGTAAAAGCTGTGGGTTTGGGAGCAATATATTTTAACTCAACTCAGAAAAAAATAGTTAAAAATATCAGCTCACCCCAGACAGTCCACAGAGCAGTGCGGCAGAGAATGGAGCTTAATTTTTTGTTCAAAGCAATTCTACAAGCCAGTTCCTGGTCTGGAGACTTGGTTCATTTTGTTGCATGCAGGAGCAACCTGAAATGCTGCTTTACCCCGAGTCTGTATATTCTGTACAACCACGTACTCTTGGAGTGAATTAGCGACTTTTGGTGCGCACGTGCTTTCCATAACTTATTTGGAATTCTCTGTTCTCATTAATATTCTAGTTCTAAACACTATGAACTTGGTCAAAGTAAGCTGTTTGAAATATTTAAATGCAAATGTATAGCAAATAGTTGGCAGTTCTTACCACCCGTCCCCTTCTGTTATTGACAACTCTCTTAAAGTCACCCAGTCTCCTCAGGGAGCATTTCCTCATCTTGGTAGAAAGACCCTGGCTGCTGCCTGACTTGAACGGAGAGTTTGGTAACTTGTGTCAGGAGAGAAAATCTTGTGGTCTTTGTGAAATGCAAAACCACATATGGAAAACTTCTAGGGGGCATTTCTGTTTAAAAACTGGTTGCTGACACTATGGAGGTGCATCTGCAAGGAAGGGAACCCATGTATGTGCTGGTCATTGCTTCCAATATACTCCTCCTCCTTTCAGGAGGGGCCCTTCCCTGTGGGCTGGTTCCTGAGGAGAGGAGAAAGAAGGATCCCTGGTTCTTTGGCCTCAAATTTGCACGTTTTTGTGTAAGCGCAACATACTGCACCTTTAGTCTGTAGCTTTAAATTTGCCACGTTAATGCTAAAGACGTAATCATCAGGTTTACACTTTGCAAGTGGAGAGAGTTGTTTCAGATTTACTTCCTCTCGCAGTGGCTCTTCTATATGGACATTCAGACTGTGCAGGAGGAAAAATCTCGCAGTAGTCAGTCTGCTGCTAATGCTTAAAGAGGCTTAGAAACATCATAAAGGTCAAAAATATCGCAGCTATAAATGGAAGTGTTTAAAGTTGGAGAGCGATTTATGGAAGAGGACAGCATGAATTGGCACTGGAACCATTCTTTTCCATCATTTCTCTAAATGACTCTTTTAGTAGTGTTGAAATCAAGATAATCAAGTTTGAAAATTAATGGGAAGGAACAGCAAATAATTAGGAACAATGCTATCAAGTAGGTAAGTACTCTGACTGCAGGCATACCTGATTGTGTAGTTGCAGTGAATGTGACTATAGAATGAAAATAGGAGTAGATTATCCTTCCATTCAGCTCCCCCTGCCACCCTCCTCCCCCAAACTATTAGAGTGATGTGGTGATATTGTCTAAGGGGTGGTGTAGACATAAATTTAGTTTATCGCGGTTGAGAAATAAAAGATGCATCTTTATTTTTCCTAGAAGTCAAGCTCCACATACAGATTTCTGGTACAAAGAAACTGTAGGATTGAGCTGAGGAGGAGCTCGGTATTGGAGGACTCTATCGTATTCCACCGGCTGTAGTTAGCTGTAGTTATCCTGCTGGATACCAGGCCATGGGATACCTGGAATATGATACCCAGAGTCAGAAAACACAGAGCTGAGTGCCTGTATTTCAGCAAGTGTACGGGCCAGATCCTTGGCTGATTTATGCTGTTGCATTTCCAGTGACTTCTGCACGTTGCCACTAACAGCAAGCTACAGCTACTCAAAAACCCTCTCAGAAAACTCTCTGTTGCTGAGTGAATTTTCTCCGACAAAAGGGGCAGGAAAGGCAGCAATGCTCTGTGAGCGTTATTATGGCTCTGCAACAGAAAGTTTTGAAGGAGGCCACTGTAACAGAGGCAAAAGTAGACTTTAAAGTTGGTGGCTCTGGCATGGGATGTTTAAAGGGGGCCAAGGCTGAGACAAGGACCGCACCCAGGCTCCTTAGGAGGAGCCCTGAGACTGCACATGGGAGGTAGAAGATGCTGCTTCTGCTCTGTGACTGAGAGCTGAGGCGAATGGTCCATGAGCCCTCCCCTGCCTTACACAGCTGGGCACTTCTGGCCTGGGCATCTGTGCATGGTACAGGAGAGACAGGAGAGGTAAGTTTCTGAATCCAAGAGCATGGACAGCATCAAAGATGACTAGGGTAATGTCGCTGGAGGAAACTTCCAACAAGTCTGTTAAAACCTACATGTGATTGGAACCATATCTGGGCTTGGCCTGACATTCCTGAGCATAGAAGTCCAGAGCTTAACTGGTGGTGCTTAGCAAATATTTTGTGTTGCACAGTGGCCAGAAAGGAAATATTTCGTTTTGCTCTTTAGAAAGCTCCAGAAAAAGTGCTGGAGTTTGAATCAATCCTGAATTCCCTGTGCTACCGATGTGGGTGCTGAAGGATAGAAATTCCCACACAGTGTTGCCCCCTGGTAAAGAGCAGTTCCCTGTTCCTGATGTGCTAAACCTCCAGATAATCTCTACCCAGCTATTGCCATTGTCACTTCATCATGGGTACGTGACATTAGCATAGCTTTTATCCCTTGTTTTGATTTCTCAAATTGAACTGTTGGGTGAAAACTGTTTAACTCCCCTAGAAATTCTTCCTCTGCAGACCCAAAAAAATAATTTAAATGACAGAAATTTTCTGTAAATCACTGAATAACTTTACAACTCTTCACTGAGACAGAAGTGGCCTTCAGACCAAGATCTGCCTCTAAATAATGAGCCTTCCTGAAAGGTGTTAGATTTTTGTTTTGTTTTATTTGTTTATTTTATTATGAATGAGTGACACTTAGAGAAAAATGCAAAGACTTATGGTGATTTTTTTTTTAATGAAACTTGTGGCATTAGGTGTTTTGTGACCTAGATGTACCCAGCTATCATGCTATGCAGCCCATCCCTGTTTCAGAGAATCCTGAGGGCCAGATGCCCATTCCTAATGGGCAATCAAATAATTATGACTTTTTAGGACAGTTGTCTTTTTCTTTTTTGCTACCATTAGGAATTTTTTCCTATGGGAAAAAAAATCACTGATGTGAGAAACTTTGGGAAGTTTTATGGGGTTTAAAGTCTTGGATGGTGTTTGAAGTCTTGGGCCCATGTTCCACACTTGATCAAGTGCCCTGTGTCTGTGAACCATGAGGCAATTTTTTTTTTCCACTTATTTTTCCATTTTTAAAGTGCTGTTGCTATCTTGGGCCACTGTCTTCAATTATGTTGCCATTTTTTAACTTTGTTAGAAACACCCTCACTCCAGTTGGATTATTAGCGCAAATGGCAGCTGGCTGGAAAATCTTTTCAGCCTTTTGAGTGCTCTGAAAGGAAATCCTTCATGGCTCTTTGTGTCCCACACAAATTGTAGTGCAGCCTGCTGCAAGTTGTGTGTGATGTTGGCCTCTGATCTGAATTGGTTTAGGAATACAGTGAGGATTCACGAGCAGCATGGAGGAGTCCGAGAGAAAACCTCTGACCCTGTGCATCGTGCAGTGCTGTGGATGCAGTGCAGTGTCTCCCAACAGGCTTTGTCACCCTCGCTGGGGACACAGAAAAGTGCCAGCCACGCTCGTTTCCACAGGACAAACCAGGGACACACATGAATGTAGCAGAGGTAGACTGAACTTGCAGCAAATTCTGGATCTGCTGCTTCCCATCTTAACTTTAGTTCTTCAAGTAACTCAATATTTTTTTTATGCTGATGACGCTGTTTTCTTTATCACCATAAATCATTGTTTTATGCTGATGACACTGTATTTCTCTATCACCATTAATCATCTATAATGCTTGAGAAGGAAATGTTAATGAAGAATACAATTTATTAAATGTCACCCAGTGGGTGGGCTAAAAGGTGGATTAACTGCAAGCCTTATTATAAACAGGGCCAAAATAAAGTAATGACCCAAACAGACTTGTAGATCTCATGTGGGAGGTGCTAGAAGAGGTGAGCAGGCCATGATCAGTGTCTGGGACAGCAAAGAAGGCTTTTGCAGAGTGGTACAGCACCAGGGGACGGCTGGGACAGCCT
The DNA here is from genome assembly GCA_013397865.1 of Struthidea cinerea. Classification (NCBI taxonomy): domain Eukaryota; kingdom Metazoa; phylum Chordata; class Aves; order Passeriformes; family Corcoracidae; genus Struthidea; species Struthidea cinerea. The sequence goes on from VZTI01003251.1 coordinate 198,413, forward strand.
GGAAGAGTGGGGAGGAGTCGCTCTGGAAAACAAGGGTCTCCCTTGCTGTGTGCTTCAGAAGGTCCCAGCTTCCCACCTGGCACTGCTCTGCTGCTCTTTGGGAAGCCATGGCAGAAACAGTAATTGAAATTTAACTCCTCTCCCGCTAAGGTTCCCCTGCTCTTCGGAAGCACAGGATGTCCTCTGATATTTCCCTTGTCTGATCACGGAATAACCAACCCTTGCAAATCAGGGAGAGGGACTTGAACGGTAGAAAGGCTGACAAAACAAATGCCTCAAGCCATAGCTATTACTTAGAGACTGTTTCAAACCTTCATCCAGCTCAATCTTTGATTGGCTAGTTTGTCTCTGCTATAAACTTTAAAGACCATGTTAGTTACCTGTCATTTTAGAGATTGCTTCTCTACCCTGTCCACTTGTAGGCTGCCTGTTTCCCAGAAGGCACAGATTTCTTTTTCATTTTTAATTTTTAATTTTTGCCACATTTTGATGATGGCAATATTATATGGGGTCAGTGCTCAGTCAACTGTTAAATAAATTGCAAATTCTACAAAACACAGCCAGCAGAGTCATTACTAACTGTAATGCTGAAACTTCAAGCAAAATTACATCTGGCTACAATGCTATTCAGATGCATAAATTATACAGCCTCTGATTATCTTAAAGAAAATTCAGCTATTAAACTTATTTTATGGGCACAAAACAAGGGGAACTGCCAAAAGGAATCTGTGCATCCTAAAAGTCATGAGAAGAAAAATAATTGGCAAACCTTTTCCGCCTGCAGTTTTATGGAATGTTCCCTCTCCCTCCTGATGTTCAATCAGCCTCCACCACTGGCACAGATGAAATCATACAATGTCAGAACTGGTGGGGGGACGCAGCCCGCGTAGCTTTTGAACAGCAGGCGGGTCAAATATTTCAAATCTGACCCCAAACATCCCCCATCTTCGCATGGGGACCTAGGGGGTGAACCTCCAGGGGAGAAAATTGTAATTCAATGCAGAAAAAAATAAGGATGCTTGATAGTGGGGTGTTGAGTGTGCTGCAGAACTCCTCCTGAAAGCTTTCCAGCTGCCCTGGAGCACACGAGGGGTCAGGCCTCTTCACGTGCCAGCAGGTCACTGATGCCTGACTCGTGTCTGAGAGTGGGGAAGGATGCAAAACAGAGCCTGGCGTGGCTGACGGCACAACAGCCCAAATGGCATTAGATCACACACCACAGCTGTGTCAGAAACCCCCTAAACTCGGGGGGATGGCATATTGCTTCTTTCTTTGTTCTCCCACATCCAATTTTATTTCAGTATTGCCAGTGTTAAATTCAGAGTTATCTTTGAAGAATAGTGAGTGCATTGCTTAAAGCAGTCCTGTCACCAGATTTCCTGAGTTGCTTCAATGTGTTTTAAACCATTCTTATATTTGACAAGTAATTGCCAAAATAGGTTATATGCCACTGACCTTTATCAAAGTCTGATTTTTTTCCAAGCCTTGTCTCACAGTTCCATCCTGTAAAGACATTCAGGGAAGATAATTGCTCCCTAAACTAATTGCCTTCTCCGCTGTTCTTTTCTGGACTTCTGCAAGACAGAGGAAATTTTGCTATTATTTGTTCTTGGAACAGGTCTGAGCTCCTCAGACTGGAGATAAGAGGAGGTACCCCATTTCTGTTTTCATTTCCTTCTTTCCTTCTTGTAACAAGAATTATGATTCAGGTGCATTGTTGCTTTCTTTCTGGAGTATTTCTAAGCAGAATTTGTGGAGGAAATCATAATTTTATAGTCCAGTATGTGGCGTTATATCAAGTATAAATATGACTAACAGGAGTAATGGATAGTGCCTGTGAGTACATGAGGAAGTGCTGCATTTCTGTTCCTAATGTTATGCAACCTGAATCTGTTTTTTCCTCACTGATTCATCATAACTATTCAGTATTTCAATATATATTGATCTTTGAGACATGAGGAAGGGAAGATTAATCTTGTTTTAACAAAGCTCTTCTTTTTAATTCAGCTCTGTGATAGATTGTGAGTGATACACTTGGTGGCTGGCACAGTTTTAGCCAAGCCACGAGCTCCTCGTTGGCTGAGGGATATTGATAGCTACTAAATATGAACAAAATCATTAATGGCACTGAAGTATACCAGGGTTTCATGCAAATGGCTGGTGTCAGGACTGAGATAATTCCCATGGTGTTGCAAAAGGAGCTGTTTTTTTAACAATACTGCAGTTGGAGGAGGGTCTGTCCCTCCTGTGGGTGTGCTTCTGAGTGTGCAGTGTGACTCCTGTCTGCCTGGTGTTGTGAGCAGGTTTGAGCACACAGCACTTGGTGAGGAACAAATGTTTCACCCTTCCTTGGAGTCAGATTAAAGCAGTTTAAAGTCAGATTCAAGAGTTTGCTCCTCTGTTTGTTTTCTGATTTGCAGACAAGGTGTTTGAGACACTCTCCTGACCACGTACCCCTGGAGGGCTCTGCTTTTAGAGCAGGAATCTTCCACGAGTCCTATTGATGTCACCAGGGAAAACACAGTGGTCTCCCCATGTGAGAGGATAATGCAAACCTGTATTCCAGGTTTACTTTTTTTAAATAGTGTTTTAAAACAAATTAGTAAATTTCCATAGAAAAACAAATGCTGATTTTTTTTTTTCTTTTGCCAGGATTATTTCTTGGAAAAATCTGAAAATCCTTTTGTGGAGTCCACTTTGTAGCATCTCTAAGCATTTACAGTAAATTCCATTAGTAATTGTGAATGACAATTTATCCAAAATCTACAAGTGCCTTTTCAATTTCACCTGCAAGGAAAACAAGCACTTACATTCTTGAGAATCTGCTTAACTTATTTTAAGACAATTTTTGCCTTTCATTTCATTTGTGCTCTATTAATTTTAGACTGCTTTAATATAAAATCTCATTTCTCAACTTGTTGACTGTGTGAGGGTCTGCTTCCCCTGCTTTGTTTGAGCCCATTACATGCAAGTTAAAATAAGAAAGGAGGAGAAAAGCAGGGGTAGGAGAAAGAGAAATTAAAAACAAAAAGATCACTCTCCCTTCTACCATGTTTAGCTTTTTCTTAAATACCAACAGCATGATATTCTGAGAAACTGTTTCTAGTCATGATGTAAAGAATGTTTGAAGCCCTGACTGACTGGCATGGCTCCCTTTGACTGCCTAAGAACAAATAATATTAAAAAATAGAACATATTTTAAATGTGAAAATTCTTTTCCGCCGTGTGAGAGATTCAAGGTTGTGCATCATGGAAGGGACTCCATATTGTGAGTTCTAAATTCATAGAAGAAAATGTTTAGACAGATCTCAACATCAGCTATAAAATGATGATGATTCCCAAGAGACACCACTGCTGTTTTTTCATATCTAAATATTTGAGATTTATTTTTGACAGTGCTTTCTAAATTTAAGGACAGTGCACAGTTTTAATGCATTGTTGAAAGCCTTGCTGTCTAGTAAACAAATGAGCCAACAGCCCTGGATTTTTAGCCACGTTCCTTATGCTCCTTGCTTTTTATCTGGAAATACTCATTTTCTGAAAAATGAGCTTTCAGTTTCTTCACCATGTTAGGGAGTTTACAAAGACTGGTTCAAGGCGTATGGAAAAAGTTCTTACTTTTTGGTAGAAAAAGAAGGAGAATATTGTTCTCTGAATAGCAGTATGCTAAAGAAAAAATTAGAGAAGACAACTTCCCATTCTTGTCAGAGGAAGGATGTTCCATTTAGGTACAGATTAAAAAAAAAAAAAGTAGGACTACCTCTTGTAATTGCAAGGCTCCTCAGCCACTTCACCTCACTCTTTGAGGGGTTTCTTCTCTCCCTTGGAAAGATATTCAGTATACTGCATTTCTTCTGAATTTTATTTACTCCTTTTCAAGTATTAAGCTGAAATTATTCCGCAAAGGTAGCTCCTGACCTAGTGTTTTGTACTGCTGGATCTGACAGCCTTTCCACTTGGAGATTTTAAAGTTAGTACGGTTACACTGCAGACTTGCACTCTGTGTGTGTGAATGTGAATCACAATTTTTTAGGAAAAAAGAAACATTTAGAAATTAGGAAGCTATTCAGAAGCACAAATATGTTTGGGTTGTTTTTTTTTAAATGCAGTTAAAATGCATTAACATCTTCTGTGTATTTCCTGTAGCTTCCTATCTTCGGTTTTGTGACCTTTAATGGAAGTTTAAAAAGAATTTGGAAAAAATATTTCCCTCAATTGAGTGATCAAAAAAAAAATCTATTGCAAATTCTGTAAGCAGTGGATTATAAATCCAATTTTTTACTCCCCCTTCTGGTTGTGGTTTTAAGGAATACACACACATGGAAAGCAGGAGTAAGATTGTCAATTTGTTATTTGAAAACATTTTAACATCTATTTCTAACTGTGAAATGTGTCAGCTAGGGAGCATATAATTTCTTCTGTTAAGATGCTGTGTGTATATAATTTAAAATAACAATGCAAGCAGATATGCCAGTGTTGTGGTGTTTTTCACTTCAAGCAGCTTAAAAGGAGAGCAATTTCTGTTTGCTTGGGACTGCAATCTGATAGCCCTCCTCGCACGGAGCAATGGTTTATTACTTAAATGTTTCTGCCCAGATCAATGTGTTTGCTGAAGACACAGAGTGTGGGTCAGATGAGCAAAGTCACAGGGCCAGCACACCAAAGGCTTATTAGCAATGTCAGGTCACTACACAATGCCGTCAGAAATGAGCTTATCATAAAATGCCACTTTCACAAGAAACGCATAAAATTCCACTGGTGTAGCACGAGAAGCAAGAGCATAAAATAACTGGGTTTTGGTAAAGCAAATTAAGTCTTCCATCTGTGTACGCAGAGATGGATTTCAGGACAGAGCCTTGGCAGTACAATGACTTTAATTTTTTTTTTTTTTGGGGGCTGCCCATCCTGGCTGCACACATTGATTTGTTTAAGAGCTGTTCCGCTGGCGTGAGCACTGGCAGAAACACACACATCCCTGCAGGTGTGGGAATGACTTGGATACAGCTGTGCCAGCTGTGGATTGGGCCCAGGGAAGCCTCATTTATTGGAGGCTTACATTATTAAAAGTGTGCTATTTCATGCATTAGGGAAGCCGCCGTCAGCCTGGGAGCGCCAGCGATGCTGAGGAGTTTATATGTTCTGAGAGCCCAATAAACATCATCTACTTCGGTTACAGAGTGCAGCAGCTTTAGATGCCTGGTTGCTTTCCCAGATTTTGTTGCCTTTCTAATTAAATCAGACTTGGGGATTTGAAATTGAATTGGTGTGAAATACGCAATAAAAGTCTGTAAGTAGTTTAAGACTGGCAAGGCCTGGGCATGTATTTAACTACAATGGAAAGTCAGAGGAACCTGACTACAAGACTCTCTGCAAACAGTTCTACTGCTGCTGCTCTCTATCGCTTTTTATTCTGTAAATGACTTTGGTTCTGAAGTGAGATATGACTTCCCTTCCTGTAGTGCTGCATGAAATGAGATGACAGCAGCATCACATCCTCAAATTTAACTACCATCATCAGCATTGAGAAGGCAAAATTGCACGGCCCATAAAAGCATCCTAAAGCTGGTTGCTTTAGGACAAAAGATGACAGTTGGAAAGTGAACTGTTCTCCTAAGGAATATAAACCACGTATTCAAAAATAGGAATAAGAGGTATTTTTGGATAGTAGCACTACTTTGTGTTTGTTTCAGAATGAGCAATGAATGGAAACTGCAGATCAAACCTCCCAGCTCTATTGACATCATGGCTGTGTGTTAAATGGAAAGAAGACAGGCCTTCCAGGTTTTCCAGAAAGAATAACTGGGAAAGTAAATTATGTGACAACAATATCACTTAGGAAAGGACAAAGATGAACATCTCTGATCACAGTGTGAGAGATATGACATGGTCAAAATGGCAGCTATAAACCAAAGAGGTCTAAGGAGGGCAAGCAGTGTTTCAGATAAAAATGTGAAACAAGGTTTACTCGCAGTGTTAGGAGGATGAGACACTGTGAAGAGCTGCTGCCTTGGGCAGAGGGGCATAACTGTTGAACAAATAATTAGATAAAACCCTCAATTTCTCATAAATATTTCTCTGTCTTACAGTTAAAGTTACTTATTTGTGAGCTTCTTGCCACTTCCAAAAGATGTGCAGAAGCCCATTGCTTAGAAAATTTTCCGCAATGCCTAAATTCATGTGGAGCTTCTTAAATATTGCCATTTCACAATGCCTCATTTCGAGGCCATAAAACTCCAATATAACTAGACAAGCCGTTGCCGTGATACGTGACAAATCTGGCATCCCCAAACAACATAATTTTGTATGCATTTAATTAAAATACATATACTGTTTGCACACTGGGCTGAAATCAAAAGCAGTGCCCACAGATTCATCAGAAAATGAAGCATGGCAACGGTTAGAGCACGAGGAAATAGGCTATGGCTGTGACAGTGCAGCCCATATCAGTGCAATGCAGGAGCTAATGCATTTGCTTAATGCAGCACAGTTTTAAAGATTGCTGGGGTATCAAATTCAGACCACCTTCCTATCCTTTTGAAAGCATTTTTCTTATTTCATACCCCCGTAATCCTTTTAAATATGTATAGATTGTGCTCGAGTTATAAGGCAGAATGATTTTTACATGTATAAAAATATGTTGACTAGTGCCTAAATGCTGGAGTCCATGGCTGTCAGTGCCTATTGTATATAATTTTCCCAGACACACAGCTAGCCTTAGGCTGTGAAGGTAGGAGCTCCGTGTCAGAGAGACTTTGACAAAAGATATATAGCTTTTAATTTGCCCATGGAACAGAGGGAGCAGATTTATGACCTAAAATACAAGGCTGAGAATTGGCTGTATACTTTCAGCTAATGGGTATAGAAATGAGGAGATTCACAATGGCTACTTCATGCACAGGCTGCCTTTTTTGCATGTCGAATAAACCGTCCAGAAAAATTTACAGGGCTATAATTTAAAACAAAAATAAGGCAAGTGGTAGACCCATGAATACACTCTCTATCTTCTATCTCTGCTCGAGCTTACAGTATCTTGTAAAACTGTAGTTCTAGCCTGCTTTACCTGATTACTTTGTTTACATGTGTATCAGGCTAGATTATTAGCATTTGTTTATTGGCTGTTTTTCATTACGGGCCTTTGCAGACATTAAAGAGGCTCACAAAATTGTGGAACTTTCAATACTGGTTCCACAGGTAGTAAAAAATCCTGTCAACTTTATCTGAATGAAGTTGCACTGATTTATGTTGGCTGAGGATTTGGCGAGCAGAATTGATCTTGGATTGTAAGAGAGAAACTCTGATGGTGTCCTCTGTTCTTAACTCCTTTGACAAAGATAGCTTTAGAAAATCATTTTGATTTTGTGGATTTATCCTTTGTCCTGGCTGTCAGAAGACATAGCAGTTTAAGATCAAAGGGGAAGAGATTTGAAGATTAAACGTCTTTGAACTGAAAATGTCCTGCAGCCCCATAAATTCCAGCAGAGATCACTAAATCGAGAGTGCAATCATCAGCTGATTTGTATTAATGATGCACAGATCGAAACCTTGGAAGCGCTGTGAGCTCTGTACCTCTATCCAAAGTGATGGAGCCCTGTCAGAGATCCCATCCAGGGATCCTGTAGTGCCCGGCCCAGCCTTGCTGAGGCTTCTCATGCTGCTGTGCACAAACAGGACTGGCTGCACAGGATGGGCTTTCAGCCTCTTGAGAGCTCCTGGTGGCACAGAGCTCCCTAATCACAGAAGTCTCGTGGTGACACTGATCTCATCGCTGTGGCTGGATGAGGGCGTGCCAAGGAAGGGATCTATTGCTGGATGTAGCCAGGAGAGTGCACGAATGGGACACAGCTGCATTAGCCCTTAAGCAACCTGCTCTAGGGGCAGGTGTCCCTGACAGCTGGCTGGGACTAAAGGGTCTTTAAGGGACTAAAGGGTCTTTGAGGTCCTTTCACTAACACTCTGTGATTCCATGATCTGCAGTAGCAAGGACCATAGCTCATAATTCCTTTTGAGGCCTTATTCGCTGCTCTTTTATCTTTGCTTGTTAAAGACACTGCAGAATGGAGGCTCTACCTCATCTTAGAGAATTTCAGAGGTTAATAATCCTAACAATTCAAAATTGTTTTTGTTTTGCTCATCAGCTTTCACCAACTGAATCTCATTATGATGTATCCTGTTAAAGTGCCTTCCACCAAAGCTGTAACTGCCAGGTTGAAAGGAATCCTGGACTCCAGCAGTGATGGATGTTTCTTTGGAAGCAGTTCTAAGGAATAACTGCTGTGAGGGAGCACCTGCAAAAGGCAGAGACTTGCCTTATTCTTTAATTCTTCAAAGATTTAAGAACAAGAACACAATAGACTAGAAAAAAACCTCTAGAAGGATTATTCTGCTATAATCCCTATTTATTCTTTTGTTTCTCCATGTAATATTAGTATTTGCATGCTAATTAGTGATTAGAACTGACTTTTCTAGGAAGAAATTTGTTTTTCTCACAAAACTTATTTTGGGAGGTACACTTTCTACTACATTTATTTTTTTATAGATAAGCAATCTACTTAAGCCTACATGCCAGAGGATAACATAAAGATGTTATTTGAAAATAAATTACTGCCTCAAATAGCTTCTGTAGTGTATTTGCAAAATGCCAGTTCTAGAAGGGCAGTGGAATTATTAACTTAAGATAAATGGCTAGAGATGATATGATTATGAATTCTGTGAGAAGACCTTGTCACAAGAAAGATATAGATTGAGGTTTTTTTTGCTTTCTTAGCATAATCCATATGAAAAAAAGAATCGAGACATTGGAATGACAATGATTCATACTTTCTGTGACTTTCAGTGATAGTTTTTTTTTTAATTATTTTCTTTTCAAGAAAGGCTTGGATATTCTTTGTAACTCACTGGACTTTAACAAATGCTGCATTTGCTGAACTGCAAAACTGAACTACATTTTCTGAAGAGAAAACCCAAATAAAATAAAATGGTTCTTCTGCATTTAACAGTGACACAACCCCTGGAGCAAATAGCAGCTTTCCAGTGAAATCATCTTGGGATTTTGATAGGAGAAAGTAAAGATGACAATTCTAGTACCCTGGTACCTGGGATACTGATGCACAGCTACGTAAAATCCACTTAAAGAGCTGGAGGTCGGGTTTGGTGATTTTGCCCCATATGGTTTTAAACAGTAGATACTTTTAAGACTGTAAGCCAGATGGTTTTGAAATTACTGCATAAAATCGCTCTAACTTTGGCTAATTTGTAGTGATGGTTTCTAGAGACGAATTTCCTTGTTCAGATGGAAATTTTCTAAACTGTCTTTTAAAGACAGAATTTCCTTTTTTGCTGTCGTCTTCATATTCTGGCAGTTTCTGAATGGTGGCCTCAGGAGTCAGGGCCAGTGATGGCAGGTTCCTGGGACTGAAGGAGAAAGAAGTTTGTTTCTGTTGCAAAGATTTTATAGACTAAGCACTCTACGTGAAAAACACTGGCATTTAAGTCAAATTCCTCTCTTATTTCTCTCCAGCTCATTCTCTGTTCTGCATTTTAGCATTGAATGATTGCAAAGAAATATAACTTTGTGCATGTCTGGAAAAGTTTTTATTCTTGCTTTTTGATTGTTGTTGTGCATTCAGAGCTCTCCCACTGATACTCGTTTCATTAGTAGGCATAACAGTTGTGCAGGGCCCAAAGAAACATGAAAACATGTAGCTGTTACTGCTCTCAGGAGACAGATAAATGTCAATGTCAGTCAGTGATTAAATATGCTAAAGATTTCTTGCATGTGCTAGAAACTTGGTGTTACAATTAATCAAAAAAAGAGGAAATCTTATAGATGGAGCAGAATAACAGAAAGTGTATCGAGATCACCTCAAACTCAGAAATGAGCGAAGCAATTTTTCGTAGCCTCTCAGACTGCAATGAAAATTATGTGTAAAATCAGCACTAATCAATGAACATCTAAGTGCTCAGTAGAGTTAAATCTGCCCTGCAAACCTGCCTGGCTCTATGAACCCTGCCCATGGCACCACAACTCCATCCATGGCGTTTTTTGTTTGCCATCTGCTCACACTCTGTAAGTTCTGCCTTTGCCCTGGTGGCACGTGGGCAGCCTTGGTGACAGGGACCTCAGCTCTTGAAGTCTGACAGAAAAGAGCTCAGGTGGCTTTGGGCTCCACTGGGAGTGTGCCTGTCCCCAGCCCAGAGAACAGAGGTGGTTCTAGCACCTCGAGCCACTGCCAGGCACTAATACCTTCAGGAACATCCCTGTGATCCCCACACAGCCCCTGGGGAAGCTGCCACCAGAGTCATCTGCTCCCCAGTGAGTGTTCCACACCCTTCCCAGCGGCTGTGCCTGCCCAGTGTTTCTGCTTCCTGATGGCACCTACAGCTCTTGTCCAATGACTGGGGAAAAAGAGCAGAATGGACCCCCAGAAGGGTTTCTTTGGGGAAAAATTGCTTTTACTGCACTGCAGCTCTTCAGCTGTCATCATATATGCATGTATGTTCTTCCCCTCTGTCAGAAGAGAGAAGAATTTTCTAGGATTTATTTAAGAGCCCTTGAAAATCCTTAGGAAAATGAATGGGCAATTTCCATCCCAGAGGGAGGGGGTTTTCATTGGAATTGGCAGCTTCTAAACACAAAATACGCACACACAGGGACACCCAGAGTCACTTGTTGGAGTCTGGTGTGTCAGGATGGTGGAGGGGAATAAAGATTTGCTTACTATTACTGCCGTATGCGTTTCCTTCCCATTCAGGAAATGCTGGCTTGGCCCCGCTGTGCCATTATGTCGAGAGGCAAGAAGACATTTTTAATAGCACTGTCGCTTTTCAACCAATCCAGTGACAGATACGAGTGAATAATATAAATTCTCTAGCCATTCCATGGCATTTATTTCAATGTAAGTGTATTTTTTTTTCAAGTAGAAAACCCAATAGTAATTTATCAAGGGACAAATCATTTTTTCTGGGCAGTGGAGTCTGCAAAATCCCCATTTTTAAAGCACTAAATCTCCCTCCTTTGACAGGAGTAAGAAAGCATTAAAAGCTTTGATTTAGCTGGATCATACAAAATAGTTTCTCATAATTATCCTTTTGGATGATATATGCTTGTCTTTTTTCCCCTTCTTATTAAACCTGAGGTCTCCATTTTTCATCCAGCTGTATTACTAAATTAAATTGCCTTTTGTTGTATTCAAGTTAAGCACTTTGCCGAAAGCTTTCCTTGTTCAGGGAAATAACATTTACCCAACGTGCTCCCTGTTTTACTGTTTAAATTTACTGTTTGCAATTGTTTGGTTTGCTAAGCAATTGGAGGTTATTGTTGGTTTTAATAGGAATAATGAATCAGTGGAATTTAGTGTTGTATCTTAGAGTACAGTATCTGGGGCAGGGGGAGGGGAAGAGCTCCCAAGAAATTCTTATTTTGAATTGAAATGTAAATTGACAACATGACAGAAAAAACTTCTTGCATGTCCAGTTTAGAAACCTTTTGTTTTTATTGCTGCATGAAAAGGAAGTCTAGATGGCTATGGAAGAATTCTATGGGGGATATAGTCACACGCATTGACAAAATAATAGAAAACAGTTCAGCATGCCACCTTTCTTGGACAGTTTGCACCTGCACATTAAAAAATTGCTGTGAAAGCCAGAGGCAGCTTCAGCCAGAGTTTTAATTCTGTTCTTGCAAGGAGAAAGCTAAAATTTGGACTAAATGGACTAAATCAGATAAAAATCTATACCAAAATTTAATAAAAGACTATCCATGATCAACATAGCAAAATAAGTTGCTCATTTAAGGATTTATGAGATGCTGTTCAAGATACTACGCAAAGAAATTAATTCAGAGGCCACTGTTTGTCATGTAGTTCTTTCAGGTGAACTTTGCCTGGGTGAATTCTCAGAGTGTGGGATGTGAGGAGCAGCCTCCCTGACTGCTGCTCCCTTCTTGCTCGGGATATTTCAGATCCTGCCCTGGGTCTGTCGTTGCTTGTCCTTTGCTCCGTAGCTGGGAACGTCACTGTGTTGGAGCTGGCCTTCCCCGGGCAGCACCAGCCGGGCTTTGCAGCCGTGGTGGCCAGATTATGGTCTGTAAAAACACGTGCAGCTGTCTTGAGCATCGATGCCAAAGTTAATAATGGCATGAATTATACAAGGCCTGATAAATATGGAATTGAAGGTGGTAATGCGGGTCAGTGCAGCTTTATGAAAAATAGATCGTGTCAGACTGTGTGATGGGCTTTTGGAGAAACTCTAAATGTCATTGATAAAGACTGGCATCACTGATGGGGATCCATCTGTGGCCTGGGTTTCTGTGGTGGGGTGTCTTCACTAAGAAGCTGAAGTGGTGGAAGATCAACTCGATGCCCCAGCGGGTCTGGTGTGAAAGAGGCTCTGAACATCGCCAGGCTTTCCTGGAGTGATCAAGGTAAGGAGGAACTGGCTTTCTGTGGAGAGGTTGGAGCAAAGCAATGGGAAGGATCAGAGAGCTGGAAAAGAAAACACAGCAATCCATATAAAACAAGCAAGACACAGGCTTTGAAACTGTACCTACAAAGGCTTACCTTGACACAGGAGGTGCATGAAGGGCATGGCACTTCTCTAGTTTGGGTTTCTTTTAAAACGAGGACACAGATTACCCTAACTTGGAATAAGAGGAATGGAACGGGTAACTTCTGAAAGTCGTGAAACTTCCACGATGCCAGGGTTGGTGAGGGCATGTGCAGCAGTGGCAGGAGCAAGAAAGCCCTGAGGGAAAGGGGAAGCACATGCTTGTATAAGTGTGGAGCCCCCAAAAAACCATTAAGGCACAGACAAGTGGTGCTCTGAAGGAGGTTGTCAAACCAATGTTAGACACTCAGAGGATGCAGGTACAGGCAGCAGAGCTGTTCTCACATTTATGACTGCATTTGTAAGATTTTATTGAAGGGAATCGGGAAGTAAATGGGAAGGGAAGACTGAAGAACTTTCAGGAGCACCAAAAGATTTGTGGGGTGTGTGAATGTGGAGCATGACTTTTGACTTGTTGCACAGGAAGTTACGGTTGTAGTGGCCTCTGTCAGCCCTGGAAATCTATGAATGTGTAATTTCCAAGATAGCTCTGAAAATCTCATCTAAAAGGCTCTGTTTGCCCTTCGTATCCTTCATAATAAATTGAAAAGATAGTCGTTTAAAGAGAGGCTTTTTCTTCTCCATCATATACTCTCCTTTTTTCCTGGTTTTCACTTAAACCCTGCTGCTATTAACAGAGCCTGATATAACTTCTTGTCTTGATAGTTTCAGGCACAGCATTAGTTTGTTGCCAAACTGATCATATTATTTATTTATTTAATTAATAGTCCATAGTACATTGTCTTTTAATTTTTTTCTTCCCCTGCAGTGCTTCCTATAAAATGCCTTGGAAGGGAATGCAAGACTTTGTAATAAAACATTGCAGGGAACATTGGGCCTCCTGTAAAAGTTAGCCAGTAGCTTTTCTGCACGGTTTCTAATATTCTTGTGATTTTAGTATTAATTATGTGGAAGTATCAGAAAAGTGGACCTCCACCTCTGGGCAGCTAAATATTGTAAAAGGCTTCTTAAGGCTTGTGAGGAAAGCACAGACCTGTGAGTCAGGGAAAGATGAAAATTTCATAACACATCATTTTGGTTTTGATGCTTTGAAGTCACAAAGTATTCTTTTTTTTTTCTTTTTTTTTTGGATCTCAGGTTTTACAGATCATTTAGATCATAATGTTGATAGTTGCTCCGTGTTCTACAAATGCACTTTAATTTTTTTTTGGGAGATCTAGAAGGAGACTTTCTGGGCCCTACAGAGCCCATGGTATTCCTTGTCTGAGGTGAAGCTCTGTCAGGTTTGCAGGAAGGGGATCAATATTTGTATTGTTTTAAAGCAAAACTCATACTCTCCTTAATTATTACGCATCTTCGTGTATTTCCATGATTGAAAAAGAAGGAGAAAAAAACCAAATATCCCCCTTCCCCCCCTCCCCAATCCAAAATAACAAATGCCTCCAGAGTCCTCTGAGTGGAGTTGTACAAATGTAATAATATTTAGATTCCACGTATCCATGTGGTGCCATGTGGTGGATAGAATAGTTGAGAATGTTGGGCAAAGACTGAGGAATGCCACACTGGCTTTTATTTTTAAGGAAATTATGCTCATCTGTGCTCTATTAGGGAGTATGTAAGTTGATTCAAATTCAGACTTTTTAAAGGACAGCTAAGAGATGACTGAAAATCAATTCCAAACACAGTAGAACTACAAGGCAATGCAGATATTTATTGTCATGAAAGCAATTTCTGGCTCCTTTGTATCCCCTAGGTATAAGTTGAGGGCTTCATTCACTGCCTCCTGGGAGTTAAAGAAAACCACAAATGTTTCTGTTATTCACTGGCCCTGTAATTTAAATAGAAAAATCACTATGCATTATCATTGCATGGCAGTCTTTTATCTAATTATTCAGGCCAATTCTTTTCTGTAACTGAGGAGGCTGAACTGATAAAAAAAGGGCAGGTCAAGTTGGAACTCGAAGAGACATTAATAAAGTTATTTATTCTGGTGGCTCTTTATGCTGACAGAGAGCCGAGCGATATGGGGGATAATTCTGAAAGTTATCACCCCCTTCTAGAGAGCCAGCAGCTCACCTCAGCTCCTGTCATCCAGAGCTGGAGGGAAAGGAAATGCCAGCATGGTAGACTGAGACAAGAAAAGGCAAAGAAATTGCCTGGGATGCGGGGAGGGAGGCACCGTTTTGCCAAGTGTTGCACCAGCGGCTGTGTGTTCCGGGGACTGTTTTATTAATGCAGTATCACATAACTCACCACAAATGTGGGAATTTGGTTGTGTGCTCTGGATACTCTGTCGTGTTTAAGTTTCTGATCTCTATGAAGCTTCTTCAATATAGGAGACCTCTTCTTGGATACTTTTCCAGGAAGAAGATTCATGAGTGGTCCCCTTTACCTTTAGCAGTCTCTGGCAGCTCTGGGCCTAAACTTACCTTTCCACAGCACTTGGTAGCTGTGGTGCGAGCCTCGGTTCCTTCTGATAAATACAATTTTTACCCATTTTATCATCTGAAGAAGGTATTCTCATAATGGACAGTGTTAAGCAAGTCTCAGAGAATTCAGCTGATTCCCCAATGCTGCTCAATGGAGTGTGGTGAGTGACAGGGGTTGCTACTCCAGTCTTAGTCAGAAGCAACCCAGAAACTTCTGTCAGATTCAAAAAAATCCTGACTGCAACTACCGGGTGCTTCCAAACTGGCATGTGGGAAAACCAAAAGATGTTGGCAGTTATTATTTTTGATGTCTGAATGGTAGCTTCAGTTTGTTGATCACCTTTAAAATCAATATTTCCACAGTGTGACCAGACTTACAACAACAAATATGAAAGGAGAGGAATTCTCAAATTTATTCTGAAATCTATCGTGAGGCTGTGATGAAAACCTCATATATAGAGCAAATTACTTTTTACATAGACATAGATGATATAGATATATCTGTGACAAGGCTTTCATTTATTCAAACTTCTGAGGAAGGGCTTAAGTCCATTTCTAATCCTAAAGCACTTGGGCTTAATTCTAAGTCTTACTATAGAAAAAAGTGACTAAAACTTGTAGAGTGCTTAAATGTCCTACTGATACTTTTAGGTTTAAAAATTGGAGATTAAACTACTGTTCTTGAGGTCTTTTGATGGTGGAGGCTTCGTTCCCTGAGACCCCACCTTCACAGCAGCCTCCTCCCACTGGAGCACTGTCCAGCCCTCCCAGGGGTCTGGCCGAGGTGCTTTTCCACCTGGTGCTGGAGATCCGAGTGAATGCATTCGTGTGGCATGGTTTGAGGAGTTGTCATTTCAGTCCAAGCAAACACCTCATAGCTAAACTTTGCTCAATTAATACTTTAACAGAACGTTGTTTCTAATGTCTGCAGGTGAGGCAGCCAGAATCTACCTCCTCAGAGCTGCACTGATATTCATTTCAGAGCAATTTAAGAATGCAGAAATCAAGAACAAGAACTGAATATTAACACTTGACAAGTGAGTGCCCTAGCACCTGGTTTTATTATTGAATTAAAAACTCTCTGGCAGGTACCACTGTCTCCACCAGATGCCAAAAGGAGTTCTTAGGATGAATAGTAAAGATTGTCAGATGATGTAAGGAGCATTACTTTGAAAAAGAAAATCATATTCGTGTTAGAACTGATACAGACTGTAATGAAATATCAAGGCCAAGACTGAAAAGATGTTTTTTAAAAACAAAATCTTATAAGATAGGCTCATTTAAAAGAGAATTTGAACATCAACTTCCTGGCTCTTATAAGCATGGCAAGGGTTTCAGGCAATCAATTCTTCCAATGTACATTGACTTGACTCCCCACTTTCATGGCTGACAGGGAGAAATGGTTTTTATTAATATTGTTGTGGGGGAACTCATCTGGATGATATTAATAATGCCACCACTATCTGATAGCCAGCTAAGCACGCAAAAAATACAGCTGATGTTGAACACTGTCTTTATACGCACAATGAAATTCTGATAATGTGTGTTTTCTTATACATACCTGCACACCTTGAAGGTGATTAGAGGGCATT
Organism: Struthidea cinerea; assembly: GCA_013397865.1. Classification (NCBI taxonomy): domain Eukaryota; kingdom Metazoa; phylum Chordata; class Aves; order Passeriformes; family Corcoracidae; genus Struthidea; species Struthidea cinerea. The sequence continues at coordinate 214,998 of VZTI01003251.1, forward strand.
TGCATATTCAGACTCCCATTAAAACCAATGGGATTTTGATTATGCTAGTAATTATACATGAACTTTTCATTAACAGGAAATAAGCTGTTATGTCTGGATTTCGTTTCCATTGTGTGCACTTTTGGTGATTTGCTGTGCATCCACAGAGGAACTTTTCTTGCCAGCCTTGTTACTGGTGAGGCACGGGACGTATAACAGCAGGTGCTGCTGTGTGTCTCATTTCCTGCTGGGGTTTTGGTCTGACCTAACAAGGGTTAGGTTTGTGCCTGAAAGGCTGTGCTAGCCTAGAGGTCAGGGAGGTATTTTTTTCCCCTGTTACTGTTAATAATTGCAACATATATACAACAGAATCCTGTCTTCATCTCTTTCCTCACGTAAGTTTCACACTATCCATCATTTTTTTTTGCATTCCTGCAGAGGCACAGGTACAGCCACTCCATCAGGCTGTGACTTCAGCTGTTTGGCAAAGGGCCGCTCTTTGGTAGCGAAGATGGATTCAGTCCACTTATTTTCAAATTCTGGCTATCAAAGAACAGCTTCGCCATCTATCTATGAGGTAGATTTATCTATCTAAATTTCTACATTTCTCTTTCTTAAGAAGCAGTAACTGCATCTATGGCTGCTACAATTCCTCAGCTGGTTCAGTCTGTAGGGTCACCTTTAGCCAGGCAAAAGTATAATAAAACTACAACATTTAAAGCATTTACTTATTGGTTAACACAGAGAGATTATCTGGGACTTTGCTTAAGTAGCAGTATGTTCACTGGCCCTCATAAGACACTCCAAGACTAAATACTGTTCCAGGAGGCATCCTTTATGGCAAGAAGAGTTGGCCTCCTAGGGTGAACCTTCAGTGTGGGACAGGTATTTGTTTGTCTTTTCAGGTAGGTTAACAGAAGCATGTATTGGACTCATCAGATTCACCAGCATTCCATAGAATGAGAGAACAGCCTCTCATGTCTGTAGCCAGGACAAGATAGCTAAAAACAAATCCTAGCGAAATTTAAAAATAAAAATCAGCAAGAAAATTTTTGCTTGAATTCAAGACGGTATTCCACTGGGTAATATCCTGAACAGAGAAAATTTTTCAAGTCAGTTCTGAAGATACGTATTTTTTCTCATCATTTTTCCCTTTTAGTTTAATAATAGTGCCTAGGAGAAGGAAGGGAGCTGGTATTTGCTGGAAATATCTCTCTTTAAAAAATTTATAGTGAATTCTGATGTTAAAAGAAGTGTGATGATTCTGATTATATATTGGTATATTTAACAAGTTCAAGAGGCTTTGTCTGTATAAGTACCAAGGCATTTCCTGATCCTGTTAGGTTTTGTTAACATGACTGCATACATAGACTACAGTGCTTAAAAGAAAATTACTAAAAACGATTATTAAAAATATCAAGGTGTTTTACATCTATAATCTTGTATTAACATTAAACTGACAGAAAGATCTGTACCTGATCTATTACCAACCCAGTGTAAATCCAGGTAAATTTGACCAGCACATTACCCAAAAGCTTTGTGAGACCACGCACAGTGTGGATGTGTAAAAGGCAGTGGCTGCTGGTCACTCAGCCTGATTTCTGTCTCCCCTTGCTGTTCAGGCACTGCTCCTGCAGAAGGTCTTACTAAAGTACACACTGAGAATTTGCATGCTGGCTAGCAGAGGATTCAAATAATTTGAGCTATCCTCAATAATGCTAATTGCTCTCTGGCTCCTGGTTTAAAGGCTCTCTCTATCCACAGGTTAGGGTTGTTTGTTCCGCAGAATTGTATTTTATGGGGCAGGCACATCCAGCCAGGAGCACTCAGACCAAAGCATCTCTCAGACTTGTCCTCCACAGCAAATGTGGAGGGGTCTCCTGGCGACAATCTTCAGGCTTTGGGACATTATAAGTCCCCCAAGGACACTTGGAAATTTTTTGTATCTCACCGAATCTTCCTATTTTCTCTGTAAAGCTGGATGAACACCAGCTTTACACCAAGCTCCTCTATCCTTCCGAATCTTTACAGGACAGTCTTGTAATAAGGTGAGGGAGTTTCTACTGAGTTGCAATAATTGGAAGAGCCAAGTTCAAACCAGATGTTGTATTGTGTCTGATTTGCTTACCTTTCTTATCTATTTCAGCACAGGGAGTATAAATTTTATACTCTTAACAAATGACCAAGACTGGAAGTATGTTATAGTACTGTACGGGGTACTGAAGCCTGTGCATTCCTATTGTTCAACAGGGTAAAATGTGCTTTTAGGAGACTTTTAGAAACACAGTTCTTTGTTGTTGTTTTGTTTTCTTAATTTTTTAAAGCTTTATTTTCAGAACATCGCACTTTTAAATGTAAGTTCCCTAACTACTTTTGTTGCAGAAATAAGTTTGTTCCAGTTATCTTCTGTGCATTTTTTGTCACTAAAGACTTGATCCCTTAAGGTAGGCATTGTTTTTCCTCTGTTTTAGCAGTGTCTGATATGAGGGGATGACAGATAATTAATGACCCCAAACTAACAGAAGTCACTGTGGCCTTGGGATTTTGTGCACCCTATAAAAATCTGTTCACAGCTGTGTGTCTCAGAGATTTGGATAGATACTTCTTTGACAGCTACACAATACAGTAAAATGGAGAACGTGTATTTGGCCAGCAGAACTTTCTCCAGATTATATATCTCAGCAGTCAATGTTGCAAGAGCTATGTAAAGGTAATTGATAATTTAAGATCTTACCAAAATTCATCCTGTCGGGCTTTTTATAGAAGGCTGGGGAATCCAGCTGCTCTGCACCTTAGCTAGTCCTATAACATACTGTCACTATTCTTGCCTCCAGCAAAGGCAAGTTGAAAGAAAGGTAGATCATCCATCCAGCCCATGGAAGAGAAGAGAAATTGCAATGTGAATTTTGCCTCTTCAGTGGCTTTGTCTTCCTTCTGAGTTTTTTTTTAATTTTTTTTTTCTTTTCTATATTCACTTCTTTAATCCAAAGTGGGGAAAGGGGGAAAAACCCAGTAAAGATAATGAAACAAAAGGCAAAAAGCCCTTCAGAATGCTCCCTGCTCCGTGGAATTAGAGCTAGTCAGCAATCAGTGTAGTGTGCATCCAGAAACGATACAGAGGCAGATTTTTTTCAGGGCCATGCTATTTACAAGAAGTAAAGCCTGAAATGAGTTATGGAAGTCATTTCCTCATGTATAGAAGTGAATTTTATCACAGCTCTCTCCAACTTTATGTCTCCTACTTTATCACTAGAGTTCCTGCTGGCTTATAGCCACTGCCCCATTTTAATAAAGAAAGGAGAGAGGGCCTAATCCAGAAAATGCTTTAAGCCCATATTTAATTCTAAGGCTGCTGAAGAGTCGATGGCATTGGTGGAGATGTTCATGTTCACATAAAATGTACCATGCATGTGTTTAAAGGCTTAGTTAGAATTTTCCCAAAGGGGATGGCTGAAGTCCTGTGAAGGTGTTTGAAGTAACACTTCTAAACATAAGTGAAAGTTTCTCAGGGAGTTCAGAAACCTTGGTTTGGGTGAAATACAGCATGATTCTCATTTGTGACTTGACTTCGACAATATGTCCTAGAAAGGAAGGGATACTGCACAAGAGAACTCTGTAGCATGTTTTGCTGCAAAAATTGGGCCATTTTGTAAAAAGGGGTGGAAGAAAAACATGATCTGTTGGATACTTCAGCAGATTGATGGAAACACTGAATGAGGTGCACATTTTGAAGCACAGCAAATTTTTCTCGAAAATCAGGGTGAGGAAAATTGTCTCTTTTACTTTTCTAGTTTGATAAATCAGTGTTTGGGAGTGTAAGCTGTGCTTTCTTTGGTATTAACAATAGCACATCTCTGTGTATACTAAAGAACAGGCTGAATATTTCTTAGCAGCTTCTAGGATGCTTTTGTTTGGTCATTTTTGTCTTGCCGCCTGTGCTATGGTTCAGGTGAACTGTGAGAAAATCACAGAGTAAACCTGCTTTTTTATGTGCTCCATCTATTGTATTTTGTATGTCAAATGATTTCTCATCCTGTTTTGCAGTAGCGTTCGTGCATGAGTGATACTTGGATTTGTCATTCTGTTGGACTCATTTGTGAATTCATTGTAATAAAATATAGACCAGTTTTTATGTTTTTGGAAGCAGAAAACTTGGCTGCTGAAGTCTCGGAAATACTCATCTGATCCAGTTGTCCCCCACTCTGCCCCCTTATAATCCGTCAGAAATAATGTGGGTTTCCATTTTACCTGTGGAGGGTACTGAGCTAAAATGTTCTATAAGTGACATGGAAATATTCTAGAAATGAAGCAAATACAGTGTGACTGTGTGGTGTAACCCCATCTGACACAATTAGTTTGAATTAAACTGTGATTAAATCTAGTCAATATTACAGATTATGCCTTCTGAAATAGAATAAATTTGTAATTGCTGTCCTATTCTTAACAGAGATAAGTGAATTGCTCTTTAAAATACCATGTAGACTTTTAATTCTTTATTGATACTGCTCAAACTCTGAATTCCTTTTAGAATATATGCTGCAGTGTTGTAAAATGTGATCATTCCATACACTGTATCGAATTTCATGGCAATTTAAATCCACAGAGGATATTGCTGAAACAATTTGATGTAGATATTTTTTCCAGTATAAACTGTCAGATTGATCTTTGTTATCTTAAAGTCTAAATAATCATCTGTAAATGGTTTAAAGTGATTGTGAGTATTAATAGTCAAAGGTTGAAGACTTAAATGAATACATTTCATGTTCCTCTTTTTCCTCCTCAGAATTGACTTTTCCCAGGAATGTGTGCCAGCATCAGTTCTTTAAAGGAAATCCCAGAGAAAATTATGTTTAAATGTTCACACAGGAAAGTTAATTATATGAATAAATGTTTTTTGAGGGAAAATTCTGATGGATATGGTGAAGGCAAACATTTAAATTTGGCTTGATGCTATTTGTGCATCTGTACAGTATTGAAATCTGATTCATTTGGCTCTTTCATGTGGAAAGCTAAATATTTCACCCTTACCTACATCTAGTGCCTTTACATTTTGCAGCAATTTTCCTAGCCAGTTTCCCACAGATGCTTGAAAATATGTGAGGTTGTGTGAAGAGCAGTGACTGTGATCAGTGTCCCAGGCTTCCTCAAGGACTGCTGTGTAGATGCTGAAAAGCTTTGGTAGAGAAATCTTTCAGCTTCCTGCAGCGTTCTGTGAGAACTTTGCAGTTCTCACAGAAGCTATGAAAACACAGCTATGGGTTTTTGTAAAGTAACTCCTTATCTTGCACCTGGGTTTGTTATGCAGGATTGTTATGGTTCTGGCCTTCGGATATTTTGGAATAAGTGTCTTAGAGCTTGACCAATCCCCTCAAGGGGTGGATGGCCGAGCACCCAATTGTCTTATGCCATTCAACACGCTCTTTGCGAACCCTGTTATAAAATGATGATTTAATTAATTAATACGGAACACCACTACTTTCTTCCTGAACTTGGTCGTGTTGTTTCTTGCCGTTCTCGGTACTTTGCAGCGACACTGCTGCTCACCATCCAAAGCAGGAATGGGTTCGGAGCTCTTGGGGTTGGATGTCCGGTGGCTGGGCTTGGCTGGTTGTAAGTTTGCAAGTTTGAGACAAGCACGCGGCAATGAGCTTTAAAAGGTGGGTTTAAACATCACAGCTGCTGCCACAGGACAGACGCAGCAATTCTTAGCCTGTCAAGCATGTGAGAAATGGCTGCAGGTGAAATCAGCTCTTCCTGCAGGCAAGACCAGCCTTCTGACACTGTGTCAGTGCCTTTCTCTGGCCCTAGGGAAATGATAACCTAACCCCAAAACAGTCCTGTGGGCAAAATCCCAAACAGGTGATTTTTGCAATTGCTTCTTCTCCATGGGCCTGTCCAGCAGGCATGTGCCCCCCTCTCCCCTGCACCCCACAACCCTGAGCACAGAAAAGCCCTGGCTGTTGTCTGGCTGGGGCAGCCCCTACTGACAGATGCACCATTACCAGGAGTAGACAGGTACAGGTCATTTTCGAACTTGAGAAAAATTATATTGGGCCCCATGGACATTAAAGGCCATTTTAGCCCCTAGGGCATTCAAATATCTGAAGAGAGCAGGTATTTGACTTCATTAATGTTTTCTTCATTGCTGTGGAAGATTTATATATCTTTTAAATTTATTTAAACATTATTTTTTCTGTAGCAGTGTTTGGAGGGAAGATGAGATTTAGAAGGTCAGATGAGAGAAAATATATAGCAAAACCTCTGAGCCATCAGAGAGTCAAATGAGCATGGCCAGGAAAGGACCTGTGGACTCTTGGAACAGAGGTGAATTTCACCTGTTCTCAGGAAAGACTGATTTCTCTAAAAGATGCTCTTCTATCACTGAAGATTGGGATTTTTTTTTCCACAGAATAGTTCCTCCTGCATATTTTGAGAAGTTGAAGAGCAATATGTTTTCAGACAAACCATAAAGATCAGTGTTTTTCCTTCCCTCTAAATCTTCCAAAGATTCCAGTTTGATCTCAGCGTGATTTTGAAAGCTTTGATCTTTTAGGGTTTAATTTAGTCCAATGACAACATGGTTCTCCAAGGCAATTCACCTTTCCCTGACTTGTTTAAAAGAAGAAGAAAAAGGGTGAAAAGGAAAGGCAAAAAACACTTTGTAAGTGAGGAACAAAACCTTCATTAGAGAGAAAGCATCTGAAAATCTCCTCTCCAGCAAAATAACCCTTTGCAATCCCATTAGCCTGCCATCAAAAAATCGTTCTCTGTGGTGGTTGTACTCTCTACACACCCTTCTTAATCCATTTTGAGATACTAAAAAAAAAAATCCAAATAAATAGTTTATTTACTGTTTCAGTTCAAAGCTAATACATTTAAAAAGTGTAAAATTGTTTCACAGTTGTGTAGGACAACCTTTGCTAAACTCAAATGGAAATAAATAACAGTTCATTGTACCCCAGCTGAATCTTTTTTGTCAAACACTCAGATGCAGCCCCGTGTTAAAAATCTCATTATATCTCTCATCACATGGCTGCACGTTCAGTTTAAGTTGCCACAAGAATTGGCTGCAGTAGCCATGCCTGCTGTAAGATATGACCTTAATAATGAATGTTGCTTTGGAACCTAATTCTCTTTCTGTTTTCCACCCCTGTATGAGAAAGGGAAGGCTCTGGTAGGAGCCCACAAATATGCTTTTGCTCTTGGGTCCGTTGCTTGTTTGGGGGAGCACTGGGCTGTGTGATTGCAAACATGGGCTGTTTCATGGTCATTTGCCAATTGTCAAGGAGCACAGACAGAGAATAGGGGCTACATTTTAATGGGTGAACTTAAACGGAATAAGAGTAGCACGGCTGGAATGCTGCTAATATATTTATTTTGTACCATCCTGATGGGTAGTGGGTGTTGGAACAGAGACCACTTGCCCATCTACCCCAGCAGAAGTTATTGCTGGTTGCCTGTACCAAGGCTCAGAAAGAGCTAAGAAACCATAATGCACTTAACCGATTATGTAATTCCGTTCCCTGGAGGGGAAAAGAGAGTTTCTCAACACAGTTTGTGATGAGCTTGTTCCCTAGAGCGTGAAACATTAATCTACATTACTAAAGCCTCTTAGCTGAATATTAGTTAGTGGCTTGTGAACCCACTAAAGTTCAGAGCCGGGTGAGTTGTTAGCGGGTGACTGGGGCTCAGTTTAGTGCTGCCTTGTCCTCTTCAAGATCTGTCTGTTTGTGCGTTAATGTTGTTCAAAATGACAGTTGAACACGTTTTCCTAATTGCCAGTAAGCTGTTCCCTTTAATTTTCATTTCGTCACCTTTCTCCTTCTTCTCATTGTCAATAGGATGGAACAGAAAAACAAACAGCATCTCACCTTGCCACTGTCTCGGCAATGCGCTGTGGTGTTTCATCCCACAGTCATTTTGGCAAGTGCATAGAAAGGATTATATAGCACAAAATGTATGCTTTTGGAAGGAGAAAATTGAGGGTGGGATAGGAATCTTTGGGCACTCAGCATGCTGGTGTCTCCTGGGGGGCTTAAATAAAATTCCATTTGTCTGCACCACATATATCGCACTAAGCTTTTGAGGCTTGCAGTGCACACTTGAATAAATGAGTCACAAACTAGTTTGCCTCTCAGAGTTCTTGGGCTGCATTTTTTGTCCATCTCCATCTAACTCTGAAACGCCAAACACTGTAGCAAAAGACAAATTAGGATCAAGGAAATGGTGTGAAGTACTCTCCATTTGCAGGGTGTAGATGATGAGCTCAAGCTTAAACCTGCATGTGAGATGCACAGGAACTTTACCTCCCTCAGAGCAGCTGGACCTGGTGCAGGTTTTTCCCATTCTGCTACGGAAAAGGGGTGCAAAAGGAGATGATCAGGAAATTTTGCTTAAATCCCCTGCTGTTACAGGAACCTAAAACCCTGGTGGTAGATTTGCTCCTACTTCCACCCTGTGATATTTTATGATTTCTATGCAATTTCAACTATTCTCTTGCTGTTTGTTGAATATTGGATACTGCATTTGAGGATTCAGTTCAGTGTTCTTAAGCAATGCTTAATATCTATTTAACATTAAAATTCTTCATCAAAGTCACAATTTGATTTTGAATAATGCTTTTTCTCGTTATTTTTTAGCCATTGATCGTGTTATCACAGATCTATACTCGATATGACAGCTTGGAAAGTTTTTATTTTCTAATAATGAAAACTGAGGTTCTCATCGCTAGCATCTGAAAATGATAGTTTTAGCCAGCAATAAGAGTAATGAGACTTTCAGTTTGGTCACAAGAGATGGCAAAACTATTTGTTGTATCATTTCCAATTTTTTGCCCAGGCGAGAAATACAAAAAAGTATTCTGATGTGTTTTGACTGTCTGCTCTGTTCCCAAAAGGATTAGAAAAACCTCTTTCATATTAACTTAGAAGGAAAGGTTGGGGATGTTGTTTCCACTGATACATTTCATACATTTCAGTACCCCAGGTCTAAATAATTTGGAACTTCAGGGATACATAAAAACAGCCCAGAATCACTGATGACATCTAAGACAGATGGATTCATGCCTTTTTTTTATGCCATGTCTTGTCAAATTGGTAATGCATTTACATTAGCTGATTCTCCAAGATATACAGCTCTGTGTGCCCACATATCTAACATAAAAATCAAATCCTTTATCTTTTCCCATCATTTGCTAGGTGTTTCTCTTTTACTTTTCGTCTTGCTTTTTTTTCTTTCTTTATGGAATTTTGATAACTTACTGCTTTATATAATTGCAGATTGCAAGGAAGACTCCACATAATCGAGATTTTAGTAAATCTTGTGGCCCTAATTTTTTTGTGTGCCAATAATATCAAAGAAAAGGGAGAAATTTACAATCAAGTGATAAGGGTAAGTTTGACAAAACTGTAAAGAGACCTTTAGTCTAAATCTTATTAGTCAAGAAGAGATCTTGACAGATCTATTTGTGGTTCTTTGTCTGGTACACTGAAAAAAGCTATTGAAGGAGGAATTTTAACTGAATCTGTGTATTTTCACATCATTAAAAATAAAAACACGATATTCTCCAGCTGTTATCTTGCAGTAAGACATTATGGTTGTATTGAAACCCAAACCAGAGCTGGTTCTTCCAGAGTCCCAAGGGGGCATCAGGTAAAGAGAGCAACAGAGCAACAAAGCCAGTGGAGATGCTGGGAATTGGTGATCCAGGACCCACAGGAGCAGTGGGGCTGGGAAGGGCTGCCAGGGCAATGTGGCAGCTGTTAGTGGGGCTGAGCACTCAGAGCTGATGGAACAGCTTCTGTTGCTGGCCTGGGGCTCAGGCTGTGCTTGGGGACAAGACCGGAGTGAGGCTTCTGAGGACAATAAACCTCAGGTACACACTGAGAGCAGGGAACAGGAGACGCTGCTGCAGAGAAGCAAGAGTGCAGCCAGGCCACTCTGTGAAACAATTAACTTCAGGGTCTGGGGAGTCCCACGGCTGTTGTCTCATCCTAGAGTGAGATTTGGTGTTTGAGGAGGAAGCAGAGTCATACAGGCAGAGAGGAGCTGACAAGTGGCTGCCTGTGTGATCCCTCACTGAGAGCCCTGCGGGGCTGGGTGGCTTCAGCTCAGATCCCAGCTGGGCTTAAGGTTCAGAGAAGTCCTGCAGGAAGAAAGGGGCTTCCAAGATGTTTTGAATAGTCAAGTATGAGTTACTCCTGGAAAAAAAACACTGTGTAGTCTTAGCCTTGGACATCACCTAACTGCATAACTACAGGTGGAAAAAAGCCACAAACCACAACTGTTTTGACTCTCTGTGTTAGAGGATTGGGTTTGTCCTCCTGAATATGGGATCCTTCTCAAAATTAGGGTTCTGAAAAGGATCAGTGCAAACCCCACAGGAGTAGCAGAGTTAGTACCTGTTTAGGCTTTTCTCTCTGGCATTGCCATTAGATTTGGCTTTCGTGTAGGATTCAGAGAGAGAGAAAAGGGAACTTTAGAGAGAGGCTGACCTTGCCCAGGTACCGTGAGAGCTGCTGTTATGTGCTCTGCACAGCCTTGGGGATATTTTCCCAGGAAGTCTGACCCCCTCAGAAACTCTGACACCTCTGGCAGTCTCTGAATCTCACGTCACCTGCAGCAGGTGCTCTGTCACACCCCTGAGCCTGTGGGACAGGACAGTTCCTGCAGTGGCACAGCCCTGGGTGACTGCTGGGGCTTCCCATGGCCCTCAGGCTGGTGAGCTCTCCCCAGTGCCAGTGTGCCAGAGCTGCTGGTGTGCCAGCTTGTCCTGGGATTTGCTGAGGTAAATGCAGCCTACAGTCTACTTCTGTTTTTGATATTTATGGGATTTTTGTGAAATGTCACCTGTTCGGGGTTTTCCAGTGTTCATATTGATGATTTTTTTTTTTCTGGTTTGACAGTTTTTCTTGTTAATCTCCTTTTAATTAAAAGCAAAACAAAGCAAAATGTTTTTCTGCACATGCCTTCAAGCACAGAATTGAGTGTCATATGTCTCTGCACCTGTCAGGGCTATACAATGAGTGACAAAGATCCAAAATGTGACACAATCATTACTGAGGTTGGGAATGTAAAAGGAATGGGATCTGTTCCCCTGGTTAACAGCTCTTTGTGACATATAGGCGTCCTAATGATGTTTTATTTTGGATTGAGAGCATTTTCAGTATGAATTTTTGTTAACACTGGCATGAAGCATTGGGATTTTGAGGATAAATGATGTGTCTTGAGTTAAACCATTCATGACATATTGTTAATAGATAACCATAAGAAAAAAAATACTGGAATTTACAATTCTGGGGAAAGAAAGTGGAACAACCACAGCAAGCGCATTATTAAAAAATACTACCTGCTTTTTCACTGTTCAGAAATGTGGAGAGGGCTAAGCTCTGCTTTTGTATTAATTCATGGCAAATCATTTGCCCAGTTCTGACACTAACAAGAGCCTATTTCATATTTGCAGGCCCCCAAACCTCCTGTGGTAGCTGAGAGCATTTCAGCATGATGGCTGATCAGGCTTGCACTCTGACACATCCTGCACTGATCATTTATCACAGTCAGAGATGATTTATTTACTTCCGACCCTTCCTGAGTCTGCAGCCTGCCTTCAGGATAATGTGGCTACTGAGTTTAGTTGTGTTGTAAATTAATAGATTCATTTCACTTTGTGCTCACAGATTGTGCTTTCTTGGGTTTCATTTTAATTAAAAATATAGTGGGAATTACTCCTGAACCTCAGGACGCTAATTTTGACCCAAATTACCTTTGGGTGTAACTCTGACTCTGGAAGAATTTGGATTTCTGCACCGCTGGAGAATCTGGTGCTCCCTTTCCTGTTGTTTTACTGCCCTGTTTTATGGAACCGTTGCAGCTGTTTGCCTCATTATAGTACAGAAGAAGTTTTGTCCCACGTGTCCTTTTGTGCAAGTCAGTTTGGTGGCATTTGGGATGAAAATGTACAGAGGAGCTGAAGGCAATTTTTTTTTGTACCCCTCTAAAGTGGAGATAGCTTTACCAACCCAATAACATTCCCATGGTAGATTCCAGGATAAGGGTGCATGTTGGAAACAGGGGGTGCAAAGCCTGTTCCATGGCACATGTTATTACTCCCAGGCTTCTGTACTACGAAGCTCCAAATTGCAGGTGAGAACTTAATGGTCTTTTCCCAACTACTCTATGATTCTCTGTCAATGCTGGGCTTTTTAAAGTTTTTCCTACCATGGAAGACTACTGACAAAGCACGGTTCAGCTGTACGTCTAATTTTGTTGTTAAAAATTTTGGAAATATATCAGTTAATTCTGGGGAGATATTTTTTTCTATCTGCTTCTTTAACATACAAGAATATGTTAGCATTTAAACCTGATCAGAATTTGAAAGCTGCTTTGCTTTAGCTCACACTGGATATGTGTGCATATTCCTGTAGGCATCTGTCATAAAATCCTTATGGGGTTATAAAGATTTCCATTCTGCTGAGACTCCAGGCAAAGCATCACAGGAAGGAGCTTCAGTGGAACCCATTCCTGTGAAGTAAAAACTCTGCCAGTCCAGCATTAACATAACAGTATCAAAATAGATGACAAGTCTCTGGATCTTTGGCACACAGACTATGCTTTATCTGTAATAGGGATGAGTTAACTCATCTTTCCTAAAATGAGTGCAGCAGTAACACAGATCAGTAAATGTTGCAGTCAGTGCTGCAAATGGGAGAATTATAGATCGTCTGCATGTATGTGCTGTAACCTTTCAGAGTGAAAAAGCAAATTTATTTATATATCTTTCATAATTCCCTCCGTTTGCCCAATCACTGCCCTTGCTGTGCTGTGTTATAGCTTCTTATTAGCCTTCCCCTTTGTAATGGAATATTTTATGTTGGATACTCAAATATCTATAAAGACACTAGTAAAAAAGTCTGCATTTACAATGTAACGCCAAGAGCGCTGCTGGGATGTCTGTAATGCCCCTGCATCGATATTGGGCATGGATTTAGTAGCAGAGAGATGCAACCAAGGTGTTCCAGCAGAAAGATTTATTCCAGTTGGAGATCAGAACATTTGGGCCAGGCTGTAGGCAGCCTTCCCCAATAACCTCCACACCGGATTTCTTAAGGCCAGGGAGCTCTGCAAATAAATGCGGTGAAAATTTCAAAAGTAGAGGAAGGTAGGCTCATTAAATATTTATTTGGCTTTCAGCATTTTTCTTTTCCTTCTGTAGAACCATCTTGTCTTTCATGACAACAGACTGAGGTTTGTCTGCTTTGGGTATCAGACTCTTGGACACAGGTCTTGTAACTCATTTGCTCGTGGCAGCTCATGGGCCCTTCCATAACTTGCTGCTTTGGGGTATTTTTTCCCCCCATATCCCTGCCTGAAATATTGTGCTCAGCTTCAATCTCTTGTTTGATTAAGCATAGTTCAAATTTACCTGCAGGCTCGGGAGGTTTTGTATGACTTTTTCAAGTTCAAAATACATGATCCTCTCTTGCTCCTACAGCTAGAAGACATCATGGGCATGAAAATCAATGCACTGGTTTCTTCTAAACATTGACATAAAGTTCATGATCCACTGCCTGTACAATTATCTTCAGTAACATTAATTTGGGTTAATTATGCATCCTTATGTGAACTGTTATGTTTAGCTTCATCAGATGTCCCTCACCATCTTTCCCTGGAGCTTTGGTCAAGAGCATAATAACTAAAGATTGGATTAAAGAATCTTAATAAGTAGTCTGAAGTGAAAAAGCTGATCATGGAGCAGCTTTTGATTATTTCCTTTTTAGTATTAATTGCTGTTGAAAATCCTATTGTTTATTTAGTAGCCAAAATTTCTAGATCATATTCTTGAATTGTGTCTTTCTTTTTAAGATCAGCAATTCCACTCACCCTTTTAGCAAACTCTTTGTTGTCCTAAAACACATCTGAGTTATTCAGAGCCCTTCTTGACCAAAAATATCATAGTGTCATAATTTTACTTTATTGGTTCAGTGCTGGAAAAGCCAAGTGAAGTTGAATGCTACAGATTCATTTCTTGAAAACTAAAATATATATATACTTCTGACAGTATATAAAAATGTTGCATTTGGAAAGACATGCTCTGATTTAACTCTAAGTAATTGCAATAAATCACTTGGATAAGTTTAAAACACTGAAGAACTTACTAGAAAATGTGTTCCCATTAAATCATGGAGTAGAAAACAATTTTACCTATATCAGTATTTATTGTGATTGTTTGTTTTGTTTTTTTGTTTTTTTTTTAAACAGGGAATAAAAAGGAGGAGGGAAAAAAACCCCTACAAAATAACTGCTAACTAACACGCCTCAGAAAAGCGAGTTTTAAGAGTTAGTCTAGTCCCACAGAGACTGAGCCATGAGTATGTTAAATGCTGGGCCTCTCAGCTTGTTAGTGGAGAGAGTTTGGGAACCACAGCAATAAAGGCGGCGGGGAAAAGTCCTTGAAATAATTGGCACCATGAAACTTTCACATTCCAGAGCTCTGCTAAAGCACCCAGCTGATCAAAGTGGGTCCTGGATGGCAAAGGGCTGCCAGGGTGGTTCAGGGACCTGGTTTGTGTCTCCATGGAGCAGAAGGGTGACTCTTCCAGTCCCAGTGGCACTCAGGCACTTGGCTCAGGTCTCTGCCTTAATCCTGATCTTTTTTAGTCAGCCATTAGTTCTGCATTAATCAAGATCTGTAGAATTGGTAATTATTTATCATTTGAGGCTTTTTTCCCTCTAGGCTCTGTCTGTTTGATTTATGCACCTGGCACCTCCTTTAACAGCTGCCACCCTGGTATGTATTTATTTATCACTAAGGAGGGAAGAAAGTGTACTAAGTTCAAAGCCTTTAAGCAATTTGAGCATTTCCTCCTAGAAGAACATTATATAGCAATAAAGTGTGGAAATGTAGCCAGGCAAGCTTGGGAAAGTGAGAAATGCACAAGACCTTACCTTTTTGACCAGGAAAAATAATGTTCCAGTTACTGAGCCTAATTTTGAAATAGAAAGATAGTTCTTATTTAGTGAACAGGTTTAAACTAGGCAAGCTTGATGCTGAAGCTTTTAAGGGAAGATTCATATGGGTAATTTTGAATTGTGAATCATTTGAAATGTGATAATGGTCGTCAATAACACGCTCTCACACCTGGACAGTGTCTGGCAAATTCATCCTTAATCACCTTATACCGTTATATATTCAAGGATGAGTTAAAATCTGTTTGTGATGGCACTTTTAACCATACAGTAGAGAAAAAATTATGTTTTGAGTGTTATGAGAAGCCTCTTGGGTTCATAATGCTAAAAGGCTTCTAAGGTGAAATACTGAGGGGTCGTCCATGTCATAAATGGGATTGATTTTGTTGAGATGGCGGTTGGATGTTCTCTGTCATGAGGCAAAGTGCATTCCTCTCTAGAGATGAGATGGTTCCTCCTCAAAAGAACATTTCGGAACTCATGACATCCAGACAAAATCCTTTTCCTTAGTGTTGCCCCTGGGTGCTTAATCCCATTCATGGTCAGGGGCAGTTTGGATGGATTTTTCTCTCAGTCCCATTCCTCCTTTGCTGTGCTGGGTGTTTATTCTCTTAGCCCTTCCAGGACGCAGCATCACTTGTCAGCTGCTTTGGGGAGCAGGACTGATGTGCAGAGGGGGACCTTCATCTTCAAATCAAACTCCATTTCTTGTCTGCTTAAGAAATTTGGTTGAACATCATACATATTTATTCTGAGGCATTTCTGAGGGTGGCCTATATTTTTTAATCTTTTATTGTTTTGTATAATTTTATGTACATTATTAGGATGGGAGATGTTGATGGACTGTAATTTTGAAAACTTACTGTACTCTTTACTCCTTCCTTTCCTTTTTAATGGTCCCTCTTCAGCAAAATGTTTCAATATGTGTTTAACCTGCATAAGTCCATTGCTCTTTGGAAATTCACATAATAAGCACATTGGGTAAAATTTTGACCCAGCTGAAGCTTGATGGTCCTGCCTTTGGTGGCTGAACTTCCCAATCCCATTTATTTTAATGGGATGTGAATTTATGTGTAGGTGAAAGAGAGAAAAATAAGAAAAATATTTAAAGTAAATACTACATGGAGGTACTTTAAAATTGTAATACAAAGGAAGTGGTGTGGCAGCAGTGATCCTCTGTGGTTACAGTGAGGAAGGAGATATAACTGCACTTTGGTTGAAAATTATGTCTATGATCTTTATGAAATTTAAAGAAATGTGGGAATACCTGCATAACCCAGAAAAGAAAAAAAGCAAGTTTGTTGAGGGTTTTTAATTATTTGAAATTTTGTTAGAACTTAGCCTGGCACTTAATACTCGTAGCAAATCAGTTGGTAAAACAATGAAGAAGCCTACCCAAATGAAAAATTTCACTAAATTTTACTTAATGGGAAAGCTATTGTCAAACTTAGGGTGTCTTACTTCTCTCTCATATAGAAGCTTTTTCCTGAAAATGTTTTGAGAGCTCAGCATTTATTTATATCATCAGAGACCTCAAGTCAAAATCTTGTCTTTTTTTAATCAATACAATGAAGAAAAGACAACTGGAATGTTAAAGTTGGTTTTCTTTTATCCATTAAATGGGGTTTATAAGCTTTGCTTTCTCTCTTTCTACCATGCTGTCCTTAACTCTTTTATCACATTAATGCCGGTGGCTCAATATTGTGAATTCTGTGTCCTGCAGCCCAAGCTACTTAACCAAATTAACAAAATGCACTTCCCTAATGATGTTTGGGCCCAAGTGACCGATGAGTTGAGTGAGCCTGTTTGGACATCCATAATATTCTTCAGAGTCTGAAACTGTGCTTCACTCTCAGTTCTGCCCATGGGAAAGATTGTTATGTGCAATTCTTGAAAGGAGAAGTTTTTGCCATCCCACCCCTCATAAAAAGAGGGAAAAAAATACCAGGCTGATTAAAATAATTATGGACAGGATTAAACATGGCTTAGGTATAAAAGAGAACAGTTTTGGTTGTTTGGTTGGGCTTTTTTTTATGTGTGTTGATGTGGGACAAATTTATTTGAGTTGTGGCCAGATCTCTGAAGCTTGATTTGGATTTGGAGCCCAGGTTCAACATCCTGGAGATCTGAAGGGTATCTCCTCCTGTCGCAGTAATATTCCTCTGTCATCCACCTTACTTGTGTTTTGTAGTGAGGTTTTAAGAAGCATTTCAGGGGAATTAATTTGTCAGTTAAGATATTACTACAGCGGCAAAAATACAAAGAGGCACTGCTGCATGGACTGTCCTTCCTCCACAGTGCTAAGAGCAGTAGGTTAGAATTTAAAAAAAAAATCTGCAAGTCAGAATGTTGTTAAAATTTAGTTTACTTTTGTTCATCTGGTATTGTTGCTAAGATTGTTGTCTCCAGTGATTAAAAAGACTGAACGTTTCAATCTCGGAATTGGTCAAGGAATACAGTTTCTTATAATTTAAGAAAAAAAAGAAAAACAAACGTGTTTTTGCCTCAAGATAAAATTTCTCTATCCCTATGAGGTTATATTATTAAATAGATTATATAGATTTTTGTTGTTGGTGGTGGTGGTGTGAAGATTTAGTCACTTACAGTGGTCAGTCTTTAATAATATGTATTCACATAAAAGTGTTGTGCAGAACTTACCTGATGATGATAAGGAACCCCTGGCTACATAAGGAGAGTTGTTGTTTGTGTGAACACAGTGCTGCAAAACTGATAGATAAATATACAGGTTAATCTGTGTTGAAAGCAGCTGCTATAAGTATTACTTTTATTTGCAGGAAGAAAAGAAATAGAGAAATTAACTGATCTCAGAATGCACTTAGAACACGGGCACTTTCATGTTTTTAGTCTGTGATGAATTCTCTGGATGATGCAGCAGTACTTTCTCGTAATAAATTCCTATTAAACTGTCAGAATATTCAACCATTCAGTCTTCCTTTCCTGATTTTGTGAGTCACGTTGCAATAGCGTATCTGAAGAAAGGCAAACACTCCTCATGTTAATTAGGAGACTGGGAATTCTTTGTTATTTACTGCTTCCACCATCAAAGGTGGTTGCAGTTTTCAAAGAACTGGTGCGCTTGCTCATGTTGTGATTTCTGCAGAGAAACTCATCAAATGTATTCTGTCAGTTCAGCCTCCTGTGGGCCAGAAAAAAGAGGAACAAGCTTTTATTCTCACTTACAGCACTAATCTGGAACAGACATCTCTGTGAACACTGTTTCCTCCTTTTGCTAAACAAAACATGGTGAAATTAATTTTACTGGTACAAAGGAGGGCTCAGTGACCACTGGGGACTGAGAGCTCCTGATGTGCTGCAGGGAAGGGCCTGGGGAATGAAGTCAAGGAGCAGAGAGCTGTTCTGTGACTGAGGGAGCTGTGTGGGCGGGTTGTCTGTGCTGACCCCTCCGGAGACAGGGCTTGGAGAGGTTTGCTCTGTTCCTTCTCCCTCTCCTGGCAAAGTAGCCCGTACTGCTGAGCTTCAGAAACTGAGAAATCATGAGTTGAATTCCACAGCATTTAAAAAAATTATCTTTGTTTGCCTCTGTGCTTTTTAACATGCGCTTTATGTCCCTTCCTGCCCCATTTGTTTTCCAAACTGATTGAGATTTTCCTGCCCATAACTGGTGACCAGCTCGTAGATCCCTCGGCTCAGAACCCCGAAGAACCCACTTTGTTGGTACCTTGTCAGTATATATGCCTAGATATTTCTTTTTTTCGTGTTACTTTTCCTTCCAGTCAGCTGAATATGTAGCAGGAATTTGGCAAGTTTGCCTTCAGAAGTTGAGGACACGAGTTAAGGACAAAGCTTATTGAGAATGTCATCATGTAGGTTTGGAATTAAATGTGTTTCAGCTAGAACTACTGCACAACTGTGTACCAAGCCAACCTTGCAAGGTAGTAAATCATTGCTTAGGAGCTTTTACAAACTCATATTTATGTTACAGCAAAGAAGTTTACCTTGGGAACACTATATTTAAACAGTTCTCTGAAAAATTGCTATAATGGATTTTCGCATGGTAAAATGTATGCTCCACAGATAGCATCTTGTTTGTGTCAGATAGTGCTGTGTGAATAATTGTAGGCAACGTTTTTAAGGTAAAACATAAATACCTGATAGTGAAGAAGTTCATAACAATTTGTGTGTTTTGATCAAGAGATTTGACACAGCAGTTTTGGGGCAGAAAATATTACATGGCGATTAAGACAGAAGATCTTGTTTAAGATTAAGAGTTGGGCAAACTCTTAAAATAATGTTCAGAACTCTCAGAAAAGGTATTTTTTAATATCTGAGTAGCAAGGACATTTGGAACAGTTTGGGAATATTTCAGAGATTTAAAATAAAGTTTGTAGAGTGGTGTTGGCACCAGCTGTGTCTGTGCTAATGTGGCAGTTCTGTGTCTGCAGGCTTTGCACCCTGACCGTAGGGGATCATCGGGACTGCTCTGGCTCCGAGGGGCATTACCCATAGCAACAGCAGAGTCACTGAGTAGGAACTCAGATGTGATCACCCAGGAAGTCTGCTGGGAAGGCAACTGCCCAGAATTAAACTGTGATATGTCCTCACTAATCAGAATTATGGACGACAGTGAATTTATGAGATGCACAGAGCTGGCCCCAGCCCATAAATGACCCCTTACTTCTTTTACCTTTTTGTGCAGCAGAAGCAGCTAAAAGTGCTACAAACACACCAGAAGAGCAGAAGAGAATTAGGACATGATACTTTCTATTTGCTGGTCATCAAAGCATCCTGGTGGGACTATTTCATAAAGACCACAAAGTTTAATCACTTAATTACTTCCCTGCTAACTCACGGAGGAACTGTGCTCTGGGACGTCTTCTGGTCCTCTCATGTGTTTTGTGGTGCACCATGAGGGTTCTGTTGGTCTTAAGTCACTAAAGCCTCTGTAAAGCCCTGGGAGAGTTTTCTATCAGAGGCAATAAAGTTAGTTCAATTTATTGATCATCAACTTATTATTTAACCTCCAGGGTTTCTTTCTTAACTCAGTTCTGTATCTCTGTAAAAGACAGAGCTGTGCAGCAGTTGTGGATTGCGACTGAAGTCAGAAATTAAGCTACAGGCCAGAATTTTGCTAACTTGGTCTTTCCAATCTGAGAAAGCTTGCATTTGGGTGTTTTATTTAAAGTTTACAATATATTTCATACTTCCTTGCAAGGTTGTCAGCAGATCCTTGTGATCACTCTGGTGGTCTCATCATTACTTGGAATCATTGCTGTACAGCAAGGTGACACCATGGAAAACTCTAGTAGGGAAAAAAATTGGAAAACAAAATGAACAAAAAAAATTGGATAGAGCACCAAAACTTGTGATTCAGCTTTAACCTTCTTGAGGGTTATTATGTATAACCAGAATAATAACAGGAACCAGAGTTTGGTGATGTAACCCATCTTTTAATCAATTATATGCTTTTAGTGTTTTTGGACCTGATAATTTATTCTACAGTAATTAAAAAATCTGCCTTTGGTTTTATTTTTCTGCAAAATTTGTGGCTTTAAAGAGTGAGGGTAAGCGTGACACAAAGTCTTGGCCATGCATATTGTGTTTCTTTACGTAAAGAAATGGTATCTTGATTTTTAGGTTGGGTTTCTGCCTTCATTATATAGAAACACTGTAGTAGATATCTTCAAGCTGAGGCTTTCAGTGTCTCAGAAAAGTTGAAATTGTTCCAAATGGCAATTTTAATAGATTTTTGGTGGCCTACCCTAACTGTAATTTTAGCTGTGGTACAACATGCTCGCTAAAGACAGGAAACTTTTTCAAGCTTCTCTGCCAACAACAGATGATCTCCTTTCATAAATTCTGAGCAAACTGTCAAATGTAACTGTTATTACAATGATTCCTTCCCTTCCTTTGCAGAATTATGTCTGGGGCAAATACAAAGTTGAAACAAGAAGCAGGAAGCCATCGTTTTTCAAGACCGTGTCCCTTGGACCTTCTATTCTCCCTCCACGGGATGAAACACAAAGCGCTCAGGTACTGTTAAATTCCTCTGTATTCACGTGGGATCTAATTGTGTGTATGTCCACGTAGGATCCAACCCCGAGACACTGCAGGAAATGTATCCTATGGAAGCAATCTTTTATCCAGCAGCTTGTTCAGCTCACCAGACTTTGCAGCTCCTTACACTTTTCACACCCAGTTGTGTTTCTTTCAAACATCCAATTTTACAAAAGCAGCTGCAATTTGTAGCTTTGGATGTAAAAAAACCCAAACAAAACCAATCTGTCCCAAAATCCTCAACTGGGAAAGCCTTAGGGATGTCAGATGATTTTCTCTTTGGGTCAATTTTTCTCTCTTGGTACAATTTACACCTTAATTTTTCACTCATAGATGTTAGCTATTCTGAAATCAAGATCTTGTTCACGTTAAGTCTCTCTATATGAAATATCAAATGTGGAGGAGCTATTTTAAGAAGCTGCCATTTTGACTTCACAAGTTTGACTGTTTGTAGACTTCATTAGACATAAGGAGATGAAATTCAACATTTTTATGATTTTTTCAAAGTTACTTTTTCTGTCTTAAAGTAAGAGCACTTACTATATCAGTTCTCTTTGTAATGATTTCTTCCCTTTCTTACTTAATGAAACCTCCTTGTCTGCCCAAAATGTTATTTTCAGTCGTGGAAAGGAAGCTTAGGTACCATGTGGAGCGTTTGCATTTACAACTGGACTGACTGACCTTTACGTAAGGTTCAGCAGATGCTCTGGATTGATAGTTCACATTCCTCACTCTGAAATAAGCATAGCTATTTCCAAAGAATACCAATTCATATTTGCACAATGATCTAAATCCATCTGAAATTGCTATATTTTAATACTTAGAGGGTTTCTATAATGGGAGAGAGGGAGGCAGAAGTCCTTGTTTAGAGTTCAAGGATAGAAAAGGTATGTCTGAAAGCTCTCTCAGTATATCACATTTATTGTGTTCTTATGCTTTGTTGCAAATGTCACAGCTCTGCAGTTGCATGGAAAGTGAATCTTAGCTGATAAAAGGCTTCACCTTTCTCTTCCTTCTCTATACCCTACTTTGTAATAAATATCCAATACAACAGTATTCGTTATTTTGGAGCGTATCTGCTACACAGAGATGGGGTTTCCTCACACAGGAAAGTCTGTGTTCTGCACAATGCTGTTCAGCATTTGGAATGAACTTTCACAGCTATTTTTCTTATGTTAATGTGCCTTGCTTGTGGTTTTGATAATTTAAATTTTGCTGAGTTTTTTTTCTTTAACAAATTCATTTGACATTTCCTATAGCTTAGCATTGATCAAGAGGAAATCATGTAACCGGTTTCACAGGTACTATCTAATGATTTGGAAAGCTTAAATATAATTAATTTGGTCACTGAAATGGATTGTTGGCTGAATTCATGCAGGATATCTGTGTATGAATTGCTGCTATAGGTTGCATCCCGTGAAATGAAATTCTTTTAAAGGAGTAAATTGTGTTTCCCATCAGTTCCCTGAACATGGAGAATATAGCACAAAACTGAAGAGCAGAAGAAAAAATGAGTACTATTCCCCTTTATCTTTTTTTCAAGTGTTTTTTTTTTTTGTCTGAAAATGAGCCTGTGTATCTCTGTGAAGTCAAAAAACATAAAAATTCTGAACCATGCAAGATAAAGATACATAAATAAGTCATAAAATTATATAAAATTCTGTATCCTCCATGTCAGGATCAAGGGACAGTGAACAAACAGTGTAGAGTCTTTGAGACGGCTTTGTACCAAGGAGCTGTTTAAATGGAAAATCACAAAAAAGTGCTGACTTCCCTGATGAGCTGTCAATAGGAGATTTAGGGCTCCCCATGTGCCATCAGCATGCTTTAATTGATTAGAGTGTTACTATCCTGGAATGTGCTAAAATAAAGGTTAGAGAAATCCTGAGGATATCAACTACCTTTATCAAACTGCACAATTAAGGGTACAGTACATAATCCGGAAACAGAAACCATCATTCAGAAATAAGTGATCTGCTTCACTTGGAATGAGGAAGTTTTTTTCTAAAAGTCATTAAATAGCCTGAAAATGGCTGCTCAGAGGAGGGGACTTAAACTGGATCATTATCTGTTTCAAAAGAGTAAGACTGTGGATTATATCCTGTATTGAACACAGAACTCAGAGAAAGGTGCTTGATTTGGAATCCACGCAGTCCTGGGTGTAAAGTGGCTCTGTTTAAGTTGTTTCCCATTTCAGTGAGCAATTTTAAAGTCAACCTACTTTTAATATCTCCCCAGGGGTTCAGAGAGGCACCTGCTGTCGCCCAGTGGTGAAGCTGCTTAGGGTTGTTTTTATGCTGTGGAGTCCAAATGGTTTGGTAGTTGACCTACGCTTGATTCTGTCAGCCCTGAACGTCTCCCTGCAAGGCACAGTCCAGGAGTGTGGAAACAGAGGAGGGAGATGATTGAATTATTTCTATGGTTGTGCCTCAGGTGTGCAGGAGCAGCAGCAGCCAGACCTCGGTAAGGTTTAGGGACAGGGTGCCGGAAGATGGGCAGCACCGGGAGCACCCTTGGTCAGCTCTTGGTCACTGTGAGACATCTTTACCCCACACTCTTGCCTGTTGGTCAGTTTTCAATTATTCAGTCGAGTCATAGAATCATTTAAGTGGAAAAAGCCTTCTAAGACTATCAAGTCCAAGCCAGCACTGCCAAACCCAGCACTAAGCCATGTTCCCAAATGCCACGTTCACACTCTTTTAAATCTCTCCAGGAATGGTGACTCCACCACGTCCCTGGGCAGCCTGTGCCACTGCTGGTCAGCCCTTCTGGTGAAGAATTTTTTCTGAATATCCAATCTAGACCCTCTCTGATGCAACTTGAGGTTGTTTGCTCCTGTCCTCTCATCCCATCCATTACTTATAGAATTTCTTCAAAGAAGCCTGCAGCAGTTAAATATTGGGAAAGGTACTACTTCCTGTTGACGAGAAATTATCCTAATATTCCTTAGTGGGCATAGATTACATTTAAAATCTCACTGCTATTTTAAACTTTGGGGTTTGTTTGCCTACATGAGCCCAATAAAGATATTAAGGCAAAAAAAAGTCTAACAATTTGCTCAAGGAAAACATCATGATATCATAACACCTCCACAAATCAATTTATTAATTTAGACAAATATCTGCTTGATGCAGTATTGAAGTACTTAACATTTTCAGAATTGATTACTTTCTTTAAAAATGTTACCGCGTCGTCAAATGCAACACTCCAAACACGGAAAAATTTATTAAAACTATTTTCCTAGGAATTTGAAAAATACTGGCTTTCATCTCTGAGCAAATAAAACCAAAATTTTGAAATGTTCTGGTAAATAAAAGTCCATTTTTCTTTATCAGCTCTAAATGTTGCTTGTTGAAAAATGTTTCAAGATACTGAAAATGACAGTAGAGTATTGTGGCTTTCATGAACAGCTGCAAGCAGAATGTTTGTGTAATGCATTTATAGCTATAGTAAACTTAAATTGTTGCAGACTCGATGTTCTTTTCCAGCCATTAATTAACATTTTTTAATACTTAAGCATTGCACTTTATTATTATCATATATTTGTACATATATATTAAAAGGAAAATTAAAGGAGCTAAGGAGACTTGCTGTATAAAAGAGCATTTCAGAGTTTTGAATACGGAAAATCAAATTACTATTGTCTTTGTGGCTTTTTCAAAAAATATAAACAAGGTGGAATCCCATGTCGTACATGACTAAAAGCGCTTTTGATCCAAACATACGGTAGCAATCATTAAATATATCATGTGCAGTGACACCGGAGAAGGCACTGCTCTCCATCCTGCTCAATGGACCATGCTGCAACACTTGTTTCATATCTTGAAACCATTTATGATTGCTGTTAAAGAAGTCAGTGCTTTACAGTGCCAATGAATCAAGTAAAGTCATCCCATTCATCTGTCTGTTAAAAACCAAAATGTTAGAGAGAAGAGACAAACACAGAATCTAAACAGGCAAAAAGTTTCATCGAAATTGTTCCTTTATCTGTGTGTAGGTGGAATGTGCCAGATCAGAAAAGAAGCAGTCTGTATTTTGTTCAGGATTTGGGTTTCTGCCTCCACCTCAAACCTTACTCTTAAAGTAATTTCAATGAAACCAAGTTTCTAAAGGGTAAACTGCTTGTCTTTTCAGAAACTGTCCACCTGAAAATTTGGCTTTTTGCAAATCAAATTTAGGTGAGATTTTTGTTCATTGTTTCACTTATTTATTCTTTAACGTGACCTTGTCTTCCTCCTTTGTAACAAGGACATAGACAGGGAAAAAACCCTGTAATCCTAATTCCTGTGGACAATGTTAGTTCAAGGTGAAGCCCTTTGAGTGAACAGACTTGAGCAAACTTGTCTGAGCCTTTTTTCCATGCAGGCAGGTCATTGTGCATTCAGCCCTCACAGACAGAAAATAACAAATTCTAGCCAAGAAGGACAGGGTGCTTTGCTTTGTTTGTGAGGAGAAGAGGTTTGCCTGGAGGATTCTCTCATTAATGCCGGGAAGAGAAGACCACCAGGCAAGCTAAGCCTGCTCACAGTTCCAACCTGTAACGAATGGATCACTTCTTACTGTTAAGCAGAACCACGTTTCCAAAAGGGTCTCAAGCCAGCAAGTAGCTGCTTTTTCCCAGTGCTCACATGGGGATTCTTGAAATGTTGGAAATACTGGGAAAATGAATGGCAGGGAGTAACATGATTGATCTGAAGTCATCAGGATTGAATCTGGATTCAGAAGACTTTTGAAGTGGTGGGAGTAATGGGTGTAACTGAGAGCGGGCGGGGGCAGGAATTGCACGTCTCTCAGATACACTGTTAGCTGATGGGACCTTCCATTTAGAAAAGGAGGATGCTTCAGAAGTCAGGGCAAATCTGATTTTTCAAATTCCAGATTTACAAACAAAAGCAAAACGTTTTTGTGAGTTTAGCCATGTCTTTTCAGCCGTGCCTCTTATGCTAATGTTTGGTGGAGATGTAAATTTTCTTGAGGTGCTTACCATGTGTTCATTATTATCTATTCCCACTGAAACTACAATTCAGAGCTGCTTTTGATCAAGACTTGGTTATTTATGTTTCATTACGTTCCCATGTTTGGACTGTGAGGTTTTAAGGACTATGTGAGGGGTTTTTTTACGTGTTTATATGGTAGTACTGTAAT
Source organism: Struthidea cinerea (assembly GCA_013397865.1). Lineage (NCBI taxonomy): Eukaryota > Metazoa > Chordata > Aves > Passeriformes > Corcoracidae > Struthidea > Struthidea cinerea. Next base: position 241,122 of record VZTI01003251.1, read on the forward strand.
TAGATTTTTATTTCATGCTAGAGTTAAAAAAAATTAATGATGGCTCTGAGCAGTAATATTGATGTTCACGTTGAATGCAAACAGAAGAATAACAACAAGGGATTTTTTTACTTCTTACTAGTGAATAACACATATTGCTAAGGCAGACTAGAGGTGTGCTCCTCAGAAAGTCAGTAAGAAAAGGAGCTGCAGAAAACCCTTCTGTGGATGTACTGATTGTTTCCTGTTGTACAATGAGATGTTGGACTAGGGAGAGAAGGGAGACCCCAGACTGGAATTACAGGGTTTTTTTTCTGGATCACAGCCTGGAACAGGACCTGCTAATTGAAAAGGGCAAAAGGAGTGGAGCACTGATCACACCAACCCAGAGCCTAAACAAATGTCCTTCTCTTTAGTCCTTGATGTTTATATGTGTGATTCCATTTCATTCTCAATGCCTGCCAGTGGCTGCTGTAAGCAAAGGTTGTTTGCTCTTCATCTACTCCCTGAGACAACATTGAAATTATCATTTTACCGATTTTTCAAATATTGCATCTCCTGTAGGTAATGTCACATTGCTTGTTAGAAATCCCAGATCATGCGAGTCCCAGATGGGGTGCTTGTGTAAATCAGGTAATAAGTGACCACACTGGGAACTCCCCAATGCTCTCTCTTGATTTCAGCTGGCCTTATAAAGATACTTATTAGTGAGATTGCAGATAAAATTGAAAGTTTACAAGTGTGCCAAAAATGTGTTTTGGAAAATTGGACATTGTGTCTATATTTCCTCAGAATTACAGGATTAGGTTCTGAAATGGCTGAAATCAAGAAATATAAGTTAAGACCGGCTCAGCGCTTGCCTACTGCTCTCAGATTTTTAAAAGACTGCAATTTTAGACCTTAATTCCTTGTTGGTTCTAACTCTTGTGAAACAAGGAGCTCCTCAGCAGTAAGATTGTATTTATTACAAATTTACTGAATGTTATCTATTATATGTTAGATCACATACCTGCCTGTAAGAAATTTGAATATAAAGTTCATTCCTGTTTTTGATACAACTGTCTTATTATATTATTCATGATTTTGATGTCACTGGAGACTTAGGAGAAACTATTTTCAAAGCAGGTGTCAAAAAAGTAATTATGTTTTATATGGGCAATACCTATATCTGATCATGTCAATTGGATGCTTCCAATTACTTTCACAGACTTTGGATCAGAACCTGAGCAGCAGGAAAGGTCTTATTCTCAAAAACAGCAAAGAATGACTGCTGCAGGAATAAATACAGCTAATGGGAACCAGTTCATTTCTACAGCCACATCTCTTAATTTATGTCTAAATTTAGGGATCTGTTCAGCACTCATTGATTCACAAGCCTCCAAAACGTAGATCTGTATCTGACCACAGAGAAGTATAACACCAGAAAAACCACAGAAACTCCCTCATAGGCAGCTGTCATAAGCAAACCTCGAGGCTCACCAGGTGGTGTCAAAGATCTTTATAGCACAATAGGCCCAAATCCACCAGGAACGGACTCAAACCATCAATTGTTGCTTACAGTAGGACAGTGTCACCTTTTACAGTCAATTTTCAAGATGCCAGTAAATCATTGGGTTTTACAGTGGATCCTTGGATGTAATTAAATTATTTATACCAACCACTGAATATGAAAAATTAAAGGGAGAGCCTTGAAAATGATGCAAATATTACCTATAAATGATTCTAGGTTTTACCTTAGACCTGTGTATGAAATATTAACACAATTTCATTATGGACCTGAGTACCAGCTGGAAGAGGGCAAAAATATCTGAAATTGCTGGTGTTCAACCATCTGTTTACTGAGTATCTGTAGCAGTAGGACTGCTAACTCATTGATTGCAGGCTCATGTTTTATTTTTCAGCTTCCAAGGAAAATGTCTGAGTTCGAGGACTTGTATGCAGACTGACTGCAGGACTGCAGGACTGCTCCTCACCAGGTGAAACCTTCTTTACCGGGGGCCCTGGGTTATTGCTTTGGTCAAAGGCCGATTTTGTGTCAGAATTCAGTCCTTGGCCCTTCCTTGGGCTTCCTTGGCTCAGAGATGTGTTTGTGTAAGTTGTGGCTCACCTGGAGCTCTGGCCAGGCAGCAGGACACGGGGCAGGTGAGACGTGCTGGTCTAAGGGACCGACTCATAACTACCAGTGTGACAGCAGGTTTTGTCCAGTGCCAGTGAGTTTGCTCACCTGTGCTAATGACGTTATTGCCCAGAATGGCAAAATTTCTCTGAAGAGCCTTTCCATTTGATCATTCACGTGGTGAATACGAGGCGGGGCTGTGCATTGTTAACTGGAGAAGGGATGGAAAGGAAGGACAGAGGGTGCTGCACTTGGCTGCTGGGTGAGCTCCTGCTGTGTGCTCCGAGCTCTGCTGCCACCTGCATGGGTGGCACGAGTTTCTGAGGCCATGCTGTGCCTTCCTGCTTCCTTTCTCTCACAGAGTCTGTAGGCTTCACAACTGTGTCCTATTTATGCACTTTAGGATAAATGCATCAATTCCCCCTTCAACTTTTTTTGCCAGCTACTGAAAAAGTTCTGAATTGATTCAACAACCTCCCCCGCAGACAGGCAAAGATTTCTGAGACGCCAATGTGCCTTTTGTTTCAGTTAGGGATGAAAGATTTAGCCAGAGATGGTTGGCTACTTATGTAAAATATTAAAGCTTTCTCAGCTATCATATTGCACTAGGCTGAAGTCTACTTGTTTTATGCTGTTAAACAACCCATCTTTTGTCGTACAGGGGAATGATACCTGATTTAAGATAAAATATTTTCTTTGCTCGGTCTGTTTATGCTTGGAAATGATCTTGCTATCTCCCTGTATTGAAAATTTATGAAAGGTACTAACATATTTCTTGCTATATATTTGTTGTGAGCACACTTTTGCAACTTTAGCGTGGTTTGAAAACTATTTCTTGCCCACAGCTAGCAAGAAACAATGATTTCATATTTCCCAAAGTGGAAGCCAGTCAACAGCATTCCTCTTTATTGTAAAGAGGGGATACAATAATAAAAAGGCATTTGCTGGTGGAATATTGCCAATAAAGTACAATACTGCATTAAAACAGATACTTAAAGTTGAAATTTATGAGTTTGTTTTTCTGTGCCAGTCAATGTATTTTCATATGTTAACATCAAAATGTAGACTCTCAGCAAAACCTTTAATAATAAAAACAGCAGCCATCAGAAGCAAGAGCAGAATTTTAGCTTGTGGTATAAAGAGTTTATCCTGTGATTTTGGGAGTGGACTTTTTTTTTTCTGTTTCAGTTATACTTTCCTTTTTCTTTCTTTTCTCCTCCATATATCCTTCAGTGGAGCTCTCAGACCAATAATGTTTCTGTTCTGGCCCTTGTCTTTGCAGAAGATTAATTTGGAAAATGAATGTTTCATTTAGAGAATAACAGAACTAACCAGAGCTGGGGATAGGATTCTTGCTAATGAAGGTAAACACTTTTGTGTGCCATGTGTACACAGTGCTAAGACCAAAGCTAGCTCTGCACACCTTCCAAGTCAAGTTCTCTTGTATAATCTTTCCTTTTTTATGGGTTCTTTTGATATTTAATAGACCATTTTTGAACTGAATTATTCTAGAGTTCGTTAGCGTAATCCCAAACAGGCAGTGCAGTAATTCCATGGAGCTCCTTATTCATCTACCCTGTTGTTACCAAACCCGGATCTAAGCCATGGAGTTTGCCAGACTCCCTGGGTGCATGTGTGTGCACACAGGCAGCAGAATATTTGGAAGTGAAGGGTGGCTGTTGCTTCAGGACCAGCAAAGTCGAGTAGGTTCAGGTTGTTAAAGCACTAAAGTAAATTCCAAACAACACTGTGTACAGCCAAAGACACTGCACTGTCTCTAGCACCTTTAGTAGTAGGTAAATTTATTTTCATCAGTGCATAATGTCATCTGGAGCCCTGGCAGAGGTATGGTAAGTTCCCAGAAAAATTAGTTTGAGATATCAAACTGGTAGAGTCTCCTGACCAAAAGGGTAATGACTGTTTTTCAGTCCTCAGACCTCCGATTATTGATGTCCCCACATATCTAAACCAGACCTCCTGTTGACTTTCCTTTGAGCTCTGAGCAAGGTCCAGAGACAGCAGCAGCCTGAAGTTCATCAAGGAGAGACCAGGCAACCACAACATGTTCATAATGCACCCTCCAGTGGGCACTGCCTGGAGAGGTCATGAGGGCAGATAAACACAGTAAAATTAGGCTACAGTTTTATATTTTTAAGAATTTCATTTGTTTTGAAGGCACAAGAGAATGCCTTCTACCAAAAAATTAATTAGTGACTTGTGGTCTTTATTATTTTATTTTTTTTTAAGTGAATGTTGGTCAAAGGCTTGCATTCAGTCATCACCTGTGAGCTTCCTGGGGGTGAGGGAGAGCAGCATGGCAAAGTTTCAGTGCTTTCTTCACCTCAGTACGCATGAATGGGCTGCAGCTTGGTGGGGGTGTCTTAGCAGGACCCAAGCCTTGGGTGCATGGTGTGACTTTTAAGGTTTCAGAATTAGTTAATAGGTAAAGGAGGCCACGAGCTGCAAGGTCCACAGGAATGGTTTTGCGGGACTGTGACAGCATCAAAGATGGTATTGGAGAGCCAGAGGAAGCAGAGGCAAAACATCTGGTGGGCTTTTGGATCATGTAAGAACAAGCAGAAGACAGTGTTGCTTTCTGAAACAACAACTGGCACTTCTGTTAGTACATAACTGGGGGGGGTAAAGGATCACGGATTCAAGTTGTTACCCGGATAGAGTATCCTGTGCTGCAAAAGTCGATGTTTTTAGTGTTTTTAGCTTTGTTCACAGCAGCTTTTGAACTGACTCAGGACTAGGTAGACTGAAAAAATGGTGTGTCACTGCAGCTGCTGTTACAGAAGCTCTGTTATTTTCCCCTGCACAGTTAAGTGTGATAGTAGGGACAGATTCACATCTGTTTATGGGCAACAGTAAGGCTGCACTTATGTGCAATAAAAAAGTGAGGCAAAAAATATAGTGAATCATAACTTCAGGCAACTTAAGGTTATACTTCTGGTTTTTTCCCTAGTTCTGAAACTGTCCAAATACATAACATAGCAAATAAATTAGTGAGAACCAAAATAATTAAATAACTTAACTTTAAAACAGCAATTAATGCAAAATAGGTGTTTTATTAAATGTCTCCATAGCAGCAACTGTCTAAATCCGGCTGTGGTTTTTTGGCCAACAAGCAGTTTCATTTTAAGGACCTTTTTCCCCCCCTATATCCCTTGTCTTTGGTAAATGGGGTTAGAGGAAATGTTACAGCTCTGCAGGAGGTTGGCTATTGCTCTCCTCTTGGCTGGGGAGTAGCTGTTGTGTGGGGTTTTGGTGTCCATCATCCACCCATCATTTCCCCCACTCACTTTTTCAGATAGCCATGCTTTTCATAAAAATGGTTTGAGATTTCCTTCTGCCCAGTTGTGTGTGATACAGTCAAAAGCTTTCTGTCTCTGTTTTGGATAGCTAATGAAAAAAGATAGTGACTCTTGTCTGGCACAAACACCACGTAGAACAGATTCCCAGTCCTGAGCAGGAACTTCTCTTTAAAAAGGAATTTCAGAAAGACAGCAGAACCTTCCTGTGCTCTCAGTCTCCTGGTTCTTTCCCTGTGCAAAGTTATGCGTTGCAGATATTTCTGAGCCTCGAACCTCTAAATTGAAAAATGTGTTTAACAAGATATTAATTATGTTATCGAATTGCTGATGGTGTTAATGACCAGGAATTGTTGTATAAAGCAAAGCTGTACCCTTGCTATTATTTTACATTTAGCATTGTCAGTTTTATGTCATTCTCAATTTTCCCTCCTCTACCCTGCTCCAGCTGGGTTCCACATAGGACATCTTTGAAAAATTATTACATTACTTGCACATTTCTGGGGTTATTTCTGTTTTGCACTTTGAAGCTTTGAATGGACCCAGGCAAGAAACCAAAATTGTTAAATACCGTCGGGTGAAGGAACAGTAAGAAAACATAATAATTTGCCTGGGGAATGGTGAGAAGTCAAGATCAAGGTTATTTCTCAGTAAATGCTTCCAAGTAGGAGGCAAATGAATCTCAGAAGCCAGAGGTAGTATCAGAGTGTCATAAGGGGCAGAAGGGAATTTACCTGGGTCACTGTCAAGCTTGCCAGCTCTTTGAACCAAATTGATACTGGTTTATTTTCGAGCTGCTATTTTGGTGCTCATAGTGTTGAGTTAGATGGAACTTGCAAATAGATGAGGTGCACTGAGAGTGGCTGCACATCACCGGGGAAACATGAGCGGTGTTTAATACCTGAAGATAAAGTATCCATGCAAACCTGTAAGGTCTGACATTGCCGACTGGAGAGTTGTATTTGGCTTCAAACCACATATCTGACCCATCTGGAGTGTGGCAAACAGCTTCAGGAAAGCTGTTGCAACCTTCTCGGTGGTGCCGGTCTCCCTACCCAGAGCACGAGTCTTTCTTTGATTGCCACAGTTCTAGGGGAATGCTGAGAGACTGGAAAGGGTCCTGAGGAGGGTTATCCAGATGTCTGGGGGCCTAGGGTACATAAGTTGTGTCTGCAGGATGAGGGACATGAGCAGGTTTAGCACAGCAAAGATGAGAGGAAATCTGATAACCTTTAACTGGACATGGCAGAGCCAAACTCAGTAAGACCAGTGGCCACAGCCAGGGGCAACGGTCCTGTATTAGGGCATGGTGTGGGGTTTGCCACTTGGTTATTTTGCAGGGATTATTCCATGCCCTTTGTGCTTGAAGGCCCTCGTTTGTGCTTAGTTGTCTATGTGATCTTCCCAAGTGCTAGAGGATGGCAAATACTATAGATCAAAGTTTCTAAATTTACAAGAACTGCCTTGAAAACTGAGAGCCCCTGCAGCAGGACCTGTGGAACATCACCATCTGCTCTGCTACAGATGTCACCAGCCTCTCGATTAGCAGTCATATCCCAAGATTGCTGTCTGATGACTTTCTGGAATGCAAATCTGGTGTTAGAGTTTTGTCATAGTCAGCCTAATAACAGACACTGGCCTGAGAGAGCTGCAGTGGAGGCAAAGAAATGCCTCGTTGGGTACCAGCTGTAAGTATCTCACATACAAGTATATTTGAGATGCCCTAACAAATATGGCAAAATTTGGGAAACAGGTTTTGGATAGAGTGACTCTTCTGGAGATTTTCATTTAATGATTGTTGGATCATCAGCCCAAGATTAGGAAACAGTTTTGGTGGTTCCTATTCTCAGTTTACAGCAGAGTAAAGCACGATTTTTAGCAGCAATACCAGTTCTCCATGGTGATGATCAAATAGCCTCAGTTTCCTCATGCCATTCCATAGAGCTATGTTGGCCAGCCCTGCTAATTCAGTTTTTATATTGAAAAGGAAAACATATTCAGCCAGGTCGAGTACATCTGAGAACAGCTCCTGAACCTTACCATGGTCTGCATAAGCAAATGGCAGCCTCAGGAAACCACAGATTTCTGGGATACTGGGATGAAAATTAATGCTGGGAAGCAGTAGTGGGAAAGAAAAAACCTCTTTACTAAGTTAGCAAGCTCCAAGGACTGGATTGTTTTGGTTTTGGTGGGGGTTTTTTGTTGTTTTTTTTTTTTTCTGTACGTGAGTAAATATCTGCGTTCTTCATTCATACCAACTATAAATCAACCAACTATGATGAGCAGTAAGTATTAACTGATTTATTCATGCTCAGAAATCGCCACCATGTGATATTTTGCTCATCTTGAGTAGGCTCATCTTGACCAATATGAGATCCACTGAGAACTGGAGACCTGAGTCCCATTTGGAACTCATCCCATCTTGTTTCCTTTTTGAAGCAGGGCTCCTTTTAAAAATCCCTTTCACGGGAGGCTTGTCGTGCATCACAAAATCATGCCAGAGTAAATACAGATGGAATATCGAGCTGCTTCATTAAAATCCCTGTGATTTGTGTAAGGAGCTCCAATCCATTGGTACCTGACTTGTTAGTTTAAATTCCCTTACTGAGATATAGGTCAGGTTTAAATTAATAAGTGGTGACTGCAAAATCTTAATTAAAACGATGCAGTTTTGTGAGTAGACAAGCACTCCTTAATTCACATTGGGCTGGGAATATCTTTTTTCTGTTGCTAAAAACCTGCTTGTAAAGGTGTCAGACCAAATTAATTCCTGTGGTTAATATTAGTGACTTAAATTACCAAAAATTATAAATCTACCCCTTCAGTCACAACTACTTCCAATTATTAAGGAAAAATTACTTTTTTTGGGGGGAGGGGGTGTTTGATTTCTATTTTTTTCCATTGAATAGGGAAAAGCTTAATCATAATTTAAAAGGGTCCCTGATGTTGTTAAATTATTTCCTTCATATGGGGCTTGATTCTACACTGCCCTGCAGTTTCTGTGGCACAATAGCAGGATGAATATCAAATGGCTCTGAATTACATTTTTCAAGTGTGCTGTGCCTTTTCATCCCCATTTGCCATTCACACAGTGCCAGCATAAAGGCTGAAACAGCGTGGTGGCAGTGGGATGAGATCCTCGGGCAGTGTGATCCCCTCACACTGGACACACGAGAAATCGTGCTGCCGATGTGAATGCAGAGATCCAGAGGTGCACTGGGCCTGCCTTGCACAGCTGGAATGGTCTGACCAAACAGCAGTCTGAGGGCAGGAGAGAAACAGCACCACAGGTTTGGGGGTATGCTTGTACTCTACCAGAATTCTAGTTCACACAAGTTCTTGAGTCACCTTCAGAGGTACAGTGCTGAATATAAAAATTATTGCTAATCTCCCTACAGTTCTCCAGCAGGCAGAGGCAATAAAACTCAGGTTGATATTCCTCCCCCCCACCCCCTCTTTTCCCCTCCTTTTTCTCCTTTGTCCTCTGCAGAGCTGCTTACAAGTGCAGCTGGGAAATAATATAATGTCTGGTCCAAGGATATATTGTGGAATCTGCTTTTTACCCCAAGAAGACTTCTATATTTCTCTGCAATAGCTTCCGTGGTAGGCACGGTCTGGATTCATTATGGCTGCATGGAGGAAGGGGATTGCATGAGCCTCTAGCTAGGCTCTTGCTATTCTTTTGTCTCTTCCTCTAGCCCTAAATAAGTATAAACAACATGTAGACAAGACAAAACCTCAGCAGTGAACAAAAGCTGCCTGCATGTTATCCATCAGTATTATTTAAGTAGGACATGCTGGGCTGTTCATGATACACTCATACTGTAAGTGATAAGCTATAACGTATGGTATTCATTTACTTCTCCATTCCAACAGTAATATAGCAAAGACAATAAATTTTCCTGTTTGTTCTCTGACCCACTGTTCTTGGGTTAAGCAGCATGTTTGTCTACATTTGTCAGTTGTTACAAGCTTCTAGCTGCTGCAGACCAGGGTATTGATGAACCCTGGAAAATGGAGCCTTGAATAATGTATAAAGCATTAAACATGCAACCATTTCGCTGGGAAAAAGGGGGGAAAAGTGTATTATATGTTTTCTCTGTTGTAGTTCCTTCATTTACAAAACATATTTGTCAAGTCTTTTGCTAAGAATAATGCCAGGATGCAGTTTCCCATCATTCTTGTTAATGGGACTGTCTCAGTGTTACAGTAAACAACCATAAGTCTTGTGTCTCAGCCATTGTGCAGCACACTTAGTTTTTTCAGCTTCCAATTAAGGGTATTTTAAATTTGTTGTCTACAGTCATAGGAGTGGTGGCGAAATTTCTGGTCTTGCACGGGGAGAGGGGCACTAAGGAAAAAGGTGTTTTTCAAAGCAACAGCGTACTTGCGGAATCACTGCGTGACTGAAGTACATATATTGGGTTTTTTAAAAGCTCAAAACTTATTCGTACCTGTTATAGCGATTTATTACTAAAAAAGCAGCACTGATTCATGCATTTTCCTGAACAAATTTACGTGATAAACCATCAATATACATTTACATTAGCAAATGGAACTTTCTATCATATTTCTGAGACCAGAGTCCAAGACTTCAGTGGCTGTGAATCAATGCAGCTGCATTAGCTTCAGCGGAATGGTGCTGATTTATATCAACTGAAGCTCTGGTTTGTTAAATTCTTCCTCTTTTGGAAGCACATATCAGAGCAGTGGAAAATTGCTGGATTTGATTTAGCTCCTATTTGATATGCCCCAGTATTCACCATTGCACTGGGAAACTTCAGTGAGCCTGTGATGATTTTATTGACACAAAGTTTGATTTACCCTCTTATCCTGGCCAAGGTTGAGAGCTTTTGGTGAACTCTGTGGAGGACAGTCACGGCGCTCCCATTTGTCCTTTGTCACTTCCATAGGTAAATGAGAAATGGGATGTTTAGAGCTGGCAGGCTGTTTCCACAAGGACTAAATTCATGTGAAAATACAAACACCTCATTTTTAAAAAAAGGGAAATTGCTGCATGTAGAGGTGAGTTTTCTAATGCTAAGCATTTCATGAGTTAACGTGGTTACCTCCATAAACTAAGGATAGTGTCTTATCCTGGCACGTGTTGGTTTCTGCACATCAATCCCGTAGGGAGAGATGTGGATGCACTGAGATGGGAATGCAGCCCATCAATTTCCCTAAGCCTGACACTCCTGAAAGCCTAAAGCCCTGCACAGAGGTGAGGAGTCTGTGCGGGCACAGAGACGGAGCTGCAAGGCTCCCATTAACATAAACAGCCAAATCCCTGACTATTGAAACAAGTATTTGACCCACACATGGTTCTCCTCAGCAAATTATTTGGGAACAGAGAAGCAGGACAGTTTAGGACACAAGGAAGGGCGGGGGCGTGTAATTGAAGTCAGAAATATAAAATATATAGGATGTGAATCCTCTCTTCTACCTTTCTTGGAGGTCTTTACTATCTTACAGATATGATAAGGAAACAACCGCTGGGGCAGAATATCTGCTTCACATTGACAGCTGGAGGGATTGGTGTACAAATTATTTTGGCAGAGTTATTCACCAGCAAAACAGAAGAGGTCAGGAATGTGTTTATACAATAAATAGATATAGGTGTTGTGTATCACTAGTGAGTGACTTCACTTAAATAGGATTAATACAATTACTCTTAAAGGCCAATGTGACAGCTTTGGAGTGACAATTTTTATGGTGATTTAAAAAAAAAAAACAACAAAACAATTTCTAATGATAAGAAGTTTGGGTTTTTTTCCATTGGTTGAACACTTAGCTTTGTGATGCTGGAGAATACCCCCAGTGGTAACTTCCTAAAGCTCTTTGGGGTTATTGGCATTGTTTATTAGCATTTGGAGGGAGCTGCTCTATGACTTTTGCTGCATACAGGCTATTCCTTTTAGAATTGGTTGACTGAGGCTTCCTTCTCCTCCATACGTGCAGCAAGGGTGATTTCGCTGCTCCTGGGAGGTGAGTGCAGGTTTCTGAGCATGTGGGTATCTGTGAAAGGTTGGTGTTTAACCTCATGACTTCATTACCAGACTCCATCACAAGCAGCATTTCAGGATATTTTCAGTCTACAATTTTGAATCTCTGACATTACTTTCAGTTTTTGATTTACTGACTATGTTCTTAACATGAACCTTGCTAGTTTAATTCTCATCAGTGCTGCTGTCCGCAATTCGTCTTCTGAAGAAAATTATGAATCCACTGAAAAGCAGGAGGAGATATATAATTCAAGAAGTTTTCAAGATTCATTTTCAGGAAGATGAAGTGCCAACCACATTATGTGCTGAGTAGGGTTCTTTGAACAGTAACAATGCCACCTGCAGCACTAAACATGTATTATGAATAAATGTTTTATTGCAAGCAAGCCAGGAAAAAAAATGGTCAATCACTATTGCCATGTATTTCCCAGCAGAAAAAGGATTCCTCTTCTGCAGCTCTAATGACTTCTGTAGAAAACTACACACCAATATAGAACTGGGTTCCATTTCTCTGTGGTCCACGTTTACAATGAGCAGAGCAATCCGTGAATTTCTAGAAGAGATAAAGAGAAAACACCTGAACGTGATGCTGTAAAAAGAGCAGGAAGCACATTTGCAGTGCTGCAGTGTGCATGATTAAAGTGGTACATTCTCCAGAGGGAATAGATGAGGGGACCAGTAGGTGCTGCTACTGACTATCAATAACACTGGAGTAACGTGCTCCCTTCTCCGTTCTAGCATGTAATTAAATTAACAGTGGCCCAGCTTTACATCACTGATGCTGTGCACTAAAACAGAATATGAAGGAAGAAATGCTGAGCATTTCATTTCAGGTGAGAAGCTGTGGCTGGGTGGTGGCAAGGCTGGATGGAGAAGCAAGAGCAGGCTGAATTCTGGGCTGGTTTCATACACTGGGTTATTGAAACTGTTCCCAGAGGAACCTGAAGAAGAATTTAGCGTAGGGTACAACACTTTGGAAACATAATATTTATACATCCTTCCTGTCACTTTGTCTAAGTTACTCCAGTTTCAAGACACCTCATTGATGTAAAGTGGGAGTGGAAAAACAATGAGTTCCCGAATAGGGGTCCTGATCCAGCTTCTTCAATGTTCTCAGGAACATTGCCAGTTTAATCCTGGTAGGATCAAGCAGAATAAAAGCTGAGATTAGTACAGAGTGGGACTTGTGTAAAAAGTGACCTGAAAACACTTTTTTGATCCTGAGGTAAAAGTAGAAGTTAAGAATTTCACAATAAAGCATCAAAAATTCTGTTGTTTTCAACAACTACCTTCTAAAAACAAGTGACTTTCTGAGCTGCTGAATAATTTGTAGCAGGTAAAATACCTCATAATCTTTTTCTCTCCCTTCACAAATTGTCTGGGAACACTTTAAGAGGCTTTCAAATGATCTCCTGGATAAGAATTATTTTACTGCTCTGCTTTTCCTGACCTGTGGCTTGTCAGTAGATTGTGTGTGAATAGCCAGCGGAATACTGAGTGGAGCTCGGAAGGGCTTTGGGAATAGGAACAAAATGTCTGCTGCAGAGGCAAAAGAGCCACTCTTCTGAAATTCAAAAGTTTAGGCTGGGCATGCTAATCATTAAATTGATTATTAAATTATTAAACTCTTTGGAGTGTTGGGGTTTTTTTGGCAGATAGTTACCTCCAGGTTTCAGGAATTTTGGATATCTTAACTGAAATACAGAGTCTGAGTCAGCCCAGCAAATTTGTTGTTCATTCCTCCATTCCCATCTTCATCATTCTTACATTTACACACATTTTCTTTCTCCCTATGAATGTATTTTTGGAGTTAATGTGACTGTATGTCCTCCACAGAAAATTACAACTCCTTTGTTAAGTTCCTTTAGGGTTTAATTTTTTTTAATTTTCTGATACAAATTTTGTGTTAAAATTTTTTATTAAGCATTAACAATGCTATTCCTTTATATTTATGTTGATGATGTGGCCAAGTGGACTGAAAAATATGTTTTGTGGTCGGGATATATATTCCCTTTGACTGGGATGCTTGTGGACATTTTACATATAGGTAAGATGTTTTGCAGATGATGTTGTGCAATATTTTTCAGAAAATTTACTAAATGTTTTTACAATCTGATGGAATTATGATCTATCTGTTGTAAAAGTAGTTGGAAAGATAAATGAAAAGTGACTGAACAAAACAATTACTATAATACACAAGTTATTTGTGTTTTAATGTAGATGAAAACATTTCTTTTCATCAAGCTTCTGAAATTTCTCCAGAGTGCTTTTCCTTTCCCCATATATTTGTAAAATTAATCAACCCAGAACAAAAAAGATGACTTTTGGAAAAACTAACGCTTGGTTTGTATATAAAAATAAATTGAGAAAACTTGGTCTCCCCACATCTTTTAAGCAAGCTGATTTTTAGTATAGTCACGATTAGTTACATCATTCCCTCGAGATCAAATAAAAATCTATTCATCCCTTGAATAACTCTTCCTTCACTGGGCACCTCCCTCAAAATTTCTCATTACTTCTTAGAAAACAAAATGCAATCCTTGGTCCTTTTGCATTCAAAGCTGTTAGATGAAAATGAACTTTTAGAAACAATTCAGAATCCATTTGTCAGGATAATAACAATTCTCTGTAACAATTCTTTCTGCCTCTTCTCACCCCCCCTACCCACATTAATTATAATGCTCTAACAGAACAGAGCTTGATTCCCTTTTTTATTAAGGTTGTTTCACTCTATTATTGATTAAGCTTATTTCCCATGATAAATAACCTTCCTGTCAAAAAATGATTTATGAAAGCCAGTGGTCTTTCTTTTTCCAGTTTGCTTTTCCTGTGGTTACATATTACATATTATCTCCTGCTGACTGGTTTGGGCAGTCTTTGAATCCACAATTACTGATCCTCATTAAGAGAACTGAATTTCAGTACCGTAAAAGGCTGGGAGATCTACCAGGTGAATCATTCGATTTTAACTTAGAAACAGGAGTACCTTTCTATTGTGAGTATATGGTTTTGTGATACACCTTTAAGTGTTCAAAGTGTTAGTAAAATAACCAGCATTGTGCTTATGGAGACCAGCTCCTTGGTAGTGGCATCCTTCATAATACTGATACTTCTGGAATGCCAGTGGTCCCATTGGGATGGCAGTCCTTCTGTTCTCACCATGTTAATAAATACCTGTATGTACATACAATAAATGGAAAACAGCTTCTTACAAGACAGCAGTTCTGCTTTATGCGACTCTTGAGATGGACTGAGCGTGCTTTTGTCCAGTGTGATTTGTTGTGTCAACAAACCTTTTGTCCTCAAATTTAAGATAAAACATGAGGTCTTCTGAGTTCCTTTTACTCGGTGGAAAAACTGAAAACCATCCAGGTTGCCCCTAAAGTGTTCATTGCACAGGATGTACCTAACCTGTTTATTGATGTCGGAGCTGAGCACCTTTCCAGGCAGTGCTTTGTCTAAAATTCCTGTCGTGTTCTTTCATAGTCCCACAACAAAGTCTTCATCTGTGGCTGGGTTTCCTCCACTGCAATTTCTTTTTTTTTTTTTTAAATTGCATCTGTGTTTTCTGTCTTCCATTCCTACGGTTTCAAATAGCCAGTCCTCTTTTTTAAATATGTGTTTCAGGACAAGCAGCTCAGGTCCCGGGGGAATGTAGCCTGTCTTTGGGGTGGTGGGATGGTGGCTGTCTTTTGTTCTGTGCTTGGCACTGCAAAATTCTGATCCACAAGCAAATTTTCTCCGCAAATGAGCAGTCTTCAAAAATGTCCATAGAGAAATGTCACTGCTCTTCAAAAATCCTGAAGAAGGCTTACTCTACATCCCCAGGTTTAGTAACATTTTCACATAATTCACATTGCAGTTTTGTAGAGACAGATATTGCATTAGACAGGCCTAAAAAAAAGACTGTTCTTACGTACCCTTGAATAGTCTCATGAAAAGCCTAGTGCTTTTAAGTGAAAAGGCATAAAGCAAAACCTAATATTATCATTGCTTTAGTTCTCAGTCTTTGTTCCTTCAAGTCTGGGCTCTTAATAAAAACTAAAGGGAACTCCATATTTTCTTTTCCAAGTCAGAAGCAGAATTGGAGTCCTGAAAAGACAGCAGGCTGACATTTGATGTTTTTAGCACCAAAAATCAGCTTCAAAAAGAATGAAGCAGTGTCAAAAACGTAAAAAATCAGCAAAGACAAGTACTTTTTCCTTGTAGTATCTCTGTCCTCAGAATTAATGTTGATAAGGATTTCAAAAATGTGATACTTTTTGCTCCTGATATCCTGCTTACCTTGGAAAAATGAAAAAAAAAAAAAAGGGTAAAAGGTCATTTTCTTAGTCTAGTGTTGTGTGGCCATAATATTTCAAGTCTCACAAATTTTGAAAGGAGCACTTGATGCTGTGACAGGTGATAAAATCAAAGGGACCAGTAAAGGACAGTGCTTTCTTGCTTTCTTTTACAGAGTGGTTTCTCTTAACACGATATTCAGCGCTTGTGGACAGCAGGTCCCTGGATTTCTGAGATCAGAGGTTGTCCTCAGTGTCAATGATGTTTCTGTTCACATGTTTTCCACAGCAGCTGAACTCCCCAGATCTCCTCACTGTATTATCCTGCCTGAGAGATGGGGAACTGAAGTACAGAGAGCCTTTAGAAAAGAGTAAGTAGGAGCAGAGTCTCCGGCTCTCATCCTGCTCTCTGACACAGCTTCAGTGGTGGGACCTTGGTGGGCTGAGGTGGTGGATGTGCTGTAACAAATCCGTGATGGATGCAGAGTTTAAAAGTGGTTTCAGTCAGGTTAAACCACGACAACCTGCCACTTCAATAGTCATTTTCTGGGTAATTGATTTTTTTTTTTTTTGCCTATTAAAGTAAATTAATTCATGATTGTTAAAAAGCTACATTGTTATCTGTAATAATTAACTACTATTAAATCCAAATGTAGAGCTTTGACTCTCAGAAATGAAAATCAAGGGTCTTACTCTGCTCTGAGGTGTTGCGTGACTGTTCACTGGAGAACAAACCTGGATTATAAAGATTCACTCATTGCCTATTTGTATTGGGTAACAATAATGATTATTATGTAACCAAATCAAAGAGAATGAGGGATATTTCAGTACAGTGGGCCAATGAAGTTTTGAAATAATAAGCATGTGGAACACATTTTATTTTACCTCCTTGCTCAGGTTTAACTACTAAAAAAGTGACTTTTCCTGAACTCACTTATTAATTTTCAAACTTTATGGTCTAGGTTCCTTTAAGTCTGTTTAGAAGCTGCAAGAATGAGTTGCTAAAGTAACTGTTTGTCTGGAGGGAGACATGAATTAAACACTGAATTTTGAGATGGAAAGCCCTGGCTCTGCCCTGTGCTGTAAGGACTGAAAGCCCAGTGGAAGAGAAGGCTGTGTATCTTTAAAGTGCCTTGTCTCACTCCTGACTGCAAAGTGCTCTGGGGACTGGGAAGGCCTCCAGCACTCTGCTGGATGTTCCCGATGTCCTGTTTGAGGCACATTCACTTTCCCTGGTGACCCTGTGCTCCGTGCAGTACCTCTGGAGCTGCTATCAGCATCCAGCCTGCCCTGAAACTCGTGCACTGGTTGCTCTGAGTTTTGAGAAATCTTCTGGGAGCTGAGCTGAAGAATTTTAAGTTTTGCACCTTTGTCAGGGCAAGTAATATTGCATCCTTTGCCATGTACACTTACAAAACATCAGCCTAAGGTTACACATGGACTAAGCCAGGCCGGTGTCTCCGGACTTAACATTGCTCCTACACTTCTCTCACTTTCAAATTCATTGTTGCTGGGTGAGAATCTTTGTTACTCTCTCACATTTTTAGTGGATATTGGTCTATCGTGTAAGAGAATCTGTTCTTGCTCAATCCAGATCGTCACTGGGTTTATCCATTGCCTGTGTATTATAAGTCACTTGACAATGAAAGAGTTTATGCCTCTAGGCATTCACCACTGTTGAAATAATCCACTGTCCTTGGAATCATGGGCACTGATAGGTCCCTGTTTATTTTTTAGGAGCACAGACTGGGAGAGAGAAGCAGAGAGATTCAATTGCTTCTAAACTTTCAATTTGAGGCAACCCTCAAATGATGACATTTATAGTCAGAGTCTTTCTCTCACATGCTAAGGCAGCCCATCTGGTGGGTTTCCCAGAATTTCAGATCTAAAGAATTTCTTGGTTTTCTGAGTTTTTTGTTTTCTTAAATGCTGTCAACAGCACAGAACTAAAAATCTGTATTATGCATGGCATCTACTGACTTAAGAAAGCAGAAATAAGAGAAGGACACACTGTGTGGCTTTGTTGTCCCAAAATGGATTTTATTTTTAAATCAGGCTTTTAAATCATTCTGGTTTTTGTTGTGTGTGCTATATTTCAGTGATTTCTGCCATAAATATCTCAGTTTGTTTTAGTAGGAGGCATAACATCTGAGAGAGGAGCTTGGCATTTCAGAGGCAGAGAATTGTTCTGATTTCCAGAAATAGCCACGCTGGGAAGTAATGCTCTGATTAGTTGAAGTGTCTGTCACTAGGGATTCAACCACAAAAAACAGCCAAGGAGGAATCAAAAGGCTCTGCAAAGACACTGGAGATGCAGGACATGACATATTCCACAAATTTTGCAGGGAATGTATTGAATGTTCTATTCAAAAGGGATGGCTTGTTCTTCTGAAAAACCTAGGACAATACTGCCTAGGGTGCCATATGTTCTGATGCATCCCCTGAAATATAAAATGCTTATTATTGTTGTGCTAAGTCACATTTGCTTTCATTTTTATTTTGGCTGTCTGGGATTGGTTTCATATTCTTGATGTGTTGTATCCAAAACCTTCTATAACCTGGTAGTCTAAAAATAAACCCTGAACTAAGACAGTCATGCACAGATACCTTGAAAAATGGTTATCACTCAGAGGTCAGTTGACAATTAACAATGTGTCCACTGAAGATCTTCAGGCTTTTGAAATCTTAATTTTAGAATCTGCAGAGAACTTTCCTCCCTTTCCTCCCACAGCTCTGGGGAGTCACTGGAGTAAGTCCAGAAGGCAGCTGAGTAAAAGGTAAACTGCAACAGGCATGACTTTGTGCAAACCTCAGTGTGATGGACTGACATGAAAATTGTTATACTTTAAAGGGGAAAGTTGCTTTCCTATAAGTTTGGAAATCACTCAAAGACCTCCCTTCTGTGTGGCAAATCATTAGCCTTCTGTTTTTATCTGCTTTTGTTGGTTTCACTTTTAAATACTTTGGCTTAATGGTATTGAACAAAATAATATTCAAAAGAAAATTCTCTGAGAGTGAATAAATGTCGCACCTCCCTACCTGGAACATTTTTACATGAGGTAATCTCAGCACACTGAATCTCCAGCTGTCAGGCATTTAAATAGCAAATGCATGGAATGGATGAAGAGAATTTGCTGGGAGAGTGCAACAACTGCTTTGGATGCACCTGGCAGTGCCATTGTGCAGGTAGTCCATGGTGGCCACACCGTTTTACATGGCCAGGAGCTTATAGATGTTATGCTCAAGGTCTGAGTGGCACATTGGTCTCCTTGGCCATCCATAATAAGCGGCCTCACTCTACAAAGAGATCAGAACGGCCTCTCCAGAGCCTCTCCTCTCATGGGCTCTATGTGGTGCCTTGTTTTCCGACACACTTTAGGGAAGGGCAGTAGATTGTTCCCCTACAAGTTCAGCCTGTGAAGAGCAGAACCCATCAGGAGCTGGAAGGCAGTGAGAGAGGTAAAGGAGAGAGTCCACACAGAGAGGATGTCCCTCTCTTATGAGGGAGAAAAATGTGTACCCAAGGGCTGGCAACAGGTCTGCTTTTATGAAAGAGCTGCTGGAAAACTTGTGAGCATATGGCTCTTGGAGGGTCTCTTTCTCTTCCTGGCTGCTCAAACACAAGGAAGAGCTGGATCATGGCACTCTGAACCCATACTCCCTGCTGGAATGGGCATCCTGCATGCTGCGGTGCCAGTAATCAATGCAGAATTTCGCTTACATACAT
Source organism: Struthidea cinerea (assembly GCA_013397865.1). NCBI lineage: Eukaryota > Metazoa > Chordata > Aves > Passeriformes > Corcoracidae > Struthidea > Struthidea cinerea. The sequence continues at coordinate 260,540 of VZTI01003251.1, forward strand.
GGCACACTACGCAATGTATGGAAAAATATTACTTTAACTGAGGAGATAAGTGAAATAAGTAATAGTAGTACACCAGCACAAACATGTGAGTGCAGAGGCAGAAGTTCAAGGAACACGAGCTAATGATTTGTGACTTTGATTGTTACCACTGATACATTTTTTGAGTGCTCCTGAATTTAGAAGTCCATTACCATCCTGGCTCATGGTCCATAACTGCAGAAACCATGTTTACCAACGAGGGGAACAGAGTTATAACAGATGTTATTTTCAAACTGTTGGGAGGTTATTATACAATCAATGGAGAGTGAAACACCTACATTAGAAACTGCATAAAAGCACTTGACAATGTCCTTTTACTGAGTTTCAGTAAAATGTGTTAATATGATCACTATACTACTTGTTTTCTAAAGCATGATGCCTTTTTTAACCTATAAGTGCTAGATCCTATTGAAAAATAGCAATGACAATGTTTTCACTCTCTTCTGTCAGCAATTTCTGTCATCCAGTTTCCATTCCTGTTTGTGTTTAGAAAGGAAAATTACAATGTAATTTTTTTTTAAATTTTCTCAAAGCCTTACAAAGAGGTTTGCTGACATTCTTTTATATTTCCGTTCACCCAGCGGGTATTTGTCTCTATGTGAGCCTTCTTAGCATGTATAAGTGATCAAGACGAATGAGGAATTGTGCTTCATCAGTTCTGTAGGCAGGTGGTTTGCAGTTTTTAGGGTGTAATTTGGTCTAGATTGAAGAGATACTCACATTATTAAGAAGGCAAAGAGCGAGGCTACATCCATGTTTTAAGTAAAACTTAAATTTATTGGTACTTTTCTTCTGGAGCTTAACAGATCCCTCCCCACTTCCACTCCAAAGAGTGAAGTCTAATTAACCTCAGCAATCTTTCTATGGCTAAAGTGTTTCCTTTAAAAAAAAGTTTTTAGGAACTGCTCTAAAATTATCAAAAATGGAGGTCAAGCAATGGCTTTATAACACTCCATTGAGCCTTTCTGTATGCCAATATACATTTTTCATCCTTAGCTTAAGGTTGTATTAATAAAGAAGAGGTCTGCTGCACATTATGCATCTCCTGATCTCGGCTATTTCACAGGAACAGTAAGCTATGAAACTTCAGGGTGATTTTTTCCTATAATAATCTGCTTCTGTTCCTACTGATGAGGATCCAGTGCTCCTCTTTGTGACCTTCCATGTTCACCAGCCAATCAAGCCTGAACAGTTTCAGCAGTGTTAAACTTCACAGCTATTTCTGTTACTCTGAGGTCTGTCCCCATCGATTTTTAAAAAGTCAGCGTGCCAGGAATTCATGTCAGATGTCAGCAAGCTTCAGAGTCACCACCGATAACCTGCTGTCTCAGCACATTGTAGCAGAACAGAGCATTCATGTTGTTCTGTTCCTGATTGTCTGGTGGATTGGGAAAACATTGTGCAAAATACAGCAGCTTCACTGGTGGGAAAAATTGCTGAACAGCACCTGCATAGTAAAGAAAGACCATCTGCTTATTTTCCATACCCCCTATTTCTGTACCTTGGTATCTGTCTCGGTTTTGTCAGGCAGGATCATGAAGCTGGTTCAATGAGAATATGCGTGTATCTATGGAAGGGAGGAAGAGAAGACAGACAGAAATCAGGAGCAGGGCTCTGTTTTCGTACAACACAGACTTTTCCTGCGGGGCCGACAGCTACAAGACACCAGCAAGGACAGGAATTCACCAGTGCTCATTAAGCTGAGCTGTTTGTCAAGAAGCTGTATACAATTATGATTTTGTGTAATTTTAAATCCATGTGCTTTAACCAAAAAGGCTTAACGGGGTGTTAACTCTTCTTTCAGAGCATAAATCTTTTTTGCTGAGAGAGATGGGAAGAGCAACTTTCTATTATCTCTATTTATTCTTCCCATGTGTGTGGCAGGGTTTTTATTTTCTTGTGAAGCACAGAGTAGTGATTGCTGCCACAACCCCTGCATTAGATCAGATGAGTTAATTCCAGGTTAGTAATTTATACGCTCTAACACAAGTACTGTCCTTGGACAGTAAGAACACCTGCATTTTCTTTTTGTTATATGGCACCTTAGAAAGTTCCACTACACTAAAATTTAGCAACTTCTGCTGTTGTGGGAGCAATTGTGCTTCTCTTTACTGGAGGTTTCATAAACCTATTCACTGTAACATTCTGGTTAAACTGAAGACAGCTTGTTTTGATTTTCTCTTCCTCTTCTCCTCCTCCTTTTTTATTTTTTATTTTATTTTTTATTTCTTGTGCTTATCCATGTGGAGGACAAAGAGAGTATCTAACTAAGTATTTTTCCCTTAATCAGCTGATAGAAAAGAAGGGTTTCAAGGTCAGTTACAGTACAAGATGCTTTTTATAACCTCCATCATCTTGTCTGTTTCCTCTGCCTTAAAAAGAGAGGGGTTTTTTCCATGACACCAATTACGATACAGTCTCTCACACAGAATTTTTCCATCTGGGCTTGTATCTGCTCTCACAGGGAAGTCCCACATCTCCCCCAGTGCTGTTTTTGTGATGTGAGCTTCTGACCTTTGGGAAACTATCCTGAACTCCATCAATTCCTTCATCCCTCACTTCACTTATTGCAGCCGGTGGCTACTATTTGTCTTGTGCTGCGTTAGCAAAACCCTGTGCAGATGGGGAGTATAGATTTCTTCACTGAGGCTAAATTGGCAAAATATATAATGCAGTATCAATTGCCCTCGGTGCCCTGAATTCCTGCCTTTGTTAACTAGGCTGCAGCAACTGCTGAAGTTAATCTGTCCACTGGCTGGGGAAAGAGTGTCAGAAGAAGTGAAGATGCCTGTCTCAGGTTTTGTCCAATTTATCCTTTATTTATTTGGTGTAGTTCCTGACTGCAGTGTTATTTGAGGTGCTTGTGTGCTCTAAAGCTGTTACCCTCACAAATCCCCTACGATGTGAAGCAGTTCTGTATTCATCTTTTACACAGAAACATTGAAGCGTGGTCAAGCTGCGCGGTTTGACAGATTTTCCATGACATTTACAACAGAGCTATGTGAGCCCAGAACTTTTAACCAATCTGGTGCTCTACTCTCATATTTTTCTAATTTGGGACAGAAATATGCATTCACTTTAAAGGCAGCTGAAATATTGCAGGACATTTCTGCTTTGTACCCGTGTTCAGCTGAGGTTAATACAGAGCTTGTTGATTAGATCTTAATTTGCCCCTTTACTGGAGATGATAGCCTTGATTGCCTCAAGCTGTGGGGATGGCAACTTCCAGGTGAGGGGATTGCATAGAGGAGGTGGGGGATGTGTGTGTTTTAAACCCCCGTCTTTGTCTTTATGAGAGAGGAGAAGATGTTAAAACAGTCCCAGTTTGGTTATATGAATTGGTTATATGAATTCTTTATTGGGGGAAAGAAATGGCACACAATTTTCCTGATTTTGTGCTAAGCAAAGCAGTTCTCACTACTCAGGAACACGAAGTGTTAGCAGTGATGTTTTGGAGACATCAGAGGAGGTCCTGCTTCCTTGTATTTTGTGTTGTCATCTCCACCTACACATTAACGAGCTACTGTATCCAGTGGTTATCCTTTTCTTCCAAGTTCATCTTTGTGTCTCTGTTGTAGGAGTCTCTTGGCAGTATGCTTAGAACAGGTTCAAGGTTAATTTAGATGGGAAGTTTAATACTTTGGAGCATTCAAAAAAGGCAATATCACGATCTTCTCTTCCTTGTCTAGTGAACTGACATTTCAGCTACCTTATCAATGCATCGAAATATCAAACATTACTTCTTTTGCATATGTTTAAACTCAAGATCTGAGAGGAACATTGTACGTGATGTGGGGTCAGTCCTACTCAGAGCAAGCACCTTGCTTGCTTTCCTCTTTGTAGCAGATTTGATGATTGAGTGGTGTTTCACTCCGGTCCAGCTGTTAAAATGGCATTCAAAGAGCTGTGCTCCCTCTCCTCTCTCCCAGGAGCTGCACGGTCTGTTCGAGGCCACTCTCTTGCTGTCTTAAGCACTGACTCAGAAATATCCACATCTTAATGAGGGATCCAGCCCCTATCTGGTTTTGGGCCCCACCCTGGAGACTTGTATCCCACGTTTCTTTCACAAGATATCCCTGCTGATTATGAAATGCACTTTATTTTCCTTTAGCTCTGGCTTGAAGGGTTATACTTATGTCCTCTCACACGTCTCGCTTAAAAACCACAGCCCATCGTTAGAGTCCTGTGTAACACCTGAGAGCCTCACACACCTGAAGCTCTGTGTCATTCAATGCAGCTGTGGGAAATTAGCAAGGAGGACTCTTAAGGAGGAGCTTCTCCCTTAGGAAGAGATAGCTGCTGGCACTGGTGCTGAGCTGTTCTTGCATGTGTGCTGTGAACACTGGAAAAGCCTCTCTAAGGTAAGAAAACTCTACTTGCTGTTGTGCTTTATTGTTTACTGAGTGGTTGAGCACTAAGAACACAGCTGGGAATGAGAAAAAGGCCTGTGTGGTAGAGAAAATCATGAAAGACCACTGCTGTGAGAGCAAACGATCAAAATGTGTGGTGAGAGGTAACAGATGGGTGCCAGTCACTGGCAGCAGTGAAAGGCAACAGAGAGACCCTTCTGTTTAGTGTGATAAACAACATCTTGCCTTTGTGGTGCTGTTCATCTAGCTCATACCAGAGATGTTGTGCTGTCTCCTGCCATTTCAGGAGCTGCCCAAGCTCTCAGGCCCACACCAGAGCCCTCACAGGAGGGTTAGATTAGCTTTTTATGGTGCCTCAATACCACGTGTGCTGCCCTGAGCCTGGGGGTACAGGTCTGGCTACGGGCATTGTTCCATCCCTCCTGCACTTTGCGAGGCAGAACCTGCCCGCTGTTCCGTGTCTGCTGGCTCCAGAGAGGCTTTGTGGTGTCCCACGATGTGTCCATGGGACTTGTGACTGAGAACAGACACGTGGGTTGTGGATTCCTTTGGGCTGTTTATTGCTTTGGGTCCCTGAGGTGGCTGTGTGCACCACCCCAACCCCGAAATGTTGCCCAAAGAAAGGGTGACTTTACAGTGAGTGGGAGGAGGGAAGTGGTGGCAGGGCAGAGACAAATAAAGTCAATATGAGGATAGAATAAGGGTTTTTTTAAAGCTTTCCAAAGACAAAACAGTAGATTTATCCTAAAAGGAAAGTGAATTTAGACTCATCTTTCACCATGTGCAACTTTTTGCTACTATAATTCATACCCTCTTTATGTTACTGCTATTATGATCAGGCTAAGACAACATCTAACAATATAGCTCTGCTGTGTAGATCAGCTGGTGGGCATTTGTAATATTTACATTCATTTCACCACTCAGGTCTAAATTCTGAAGCCAGTTTAAGAAGTTACAGGTTTCCTTTTCCATTATTCCTGTTTTCAGCAATAATAGCCAGTATATTCTTTTATAGATCACTGCATTGCAGTGATGTTAACTATCCAGAGATAACAAGGGTTAGCATGTTCAGAACTGAGCGTGGGATATTAAAGTAAATTTTTCTGTCAGGGCACGTGCTGTTAAGGGGAATTTTACATGGTCATTGAAAGAGTAGTCTCTGTTGTTCCCAAGTTTCAGAGTTAGCTCTGGTTACTGCAGTGTGCTCTGCAATGCCCGGTGCAAAAAAATTGTCCTCTGGTGAGGTGAGAAAGAACCATTGCATTGTGTTGGTTATTAAGTATTTATTGTAGCTTTATTCTCTGTAGTTTGCAGTCACAGCCATAGTCGAATGTTAGTTTACAAAGAAGCTGGCTGCCCCAAAGCTCTCACTTGCTCAGCTCTGCAAAATGAGAGAGAATAAAGCGGGTTTTTTTCAAAGGCACCCCATCCCAGAGCTGCTCAGAATCGAAATTGTGGCTCTCGGGTCCGGTGAGGCTTGTCCAAGGGTGTGGGGCAGGCATGGGCTCTCCCTGCTGCTCTGGATGTTGGCCCCTCTGAGAGGGTTTTGCAGGAATTGCAGCAGGATGGTGCTGCATGGTGGGGTTACACACCACAGCCTGGCCCTCAGGATGTGCTGGCAGCATCCATGGAACTTGGGAGCCCTCAAATCCAACCTTGCCCTTTCCCACAACTGCTCACTGAGGGGTTCAGTGAAATTGCTGTGATCTCCAAGGAGCACAGACAGGGTCTCTGTTGCTATTTGTGGAGGGAGTTTCTTTTGCTGCTTGAAAGCTATAAACTGTTTTTCTTACAAAAAAGAAAAAAACCCAGGGAGAGAGAAGAAAAAAAGCTCCTTACCATCTGGCCATAACCTTGTACAATATGTTACATTTCAAACTGTAAGAAAATTTTTATGATCAGGTTATAATTTGTCAACTGCCTACAGATCTTTAAGTTAAAAACGTACAGTGCAGAATAAAGTTGCTCTGTATATTGTTTTCTAAGATGAGTGGAGGAAAAAAAGACACTTGAAAGTGTTTTAATTGCACGGGGATGTCATTGCCTCTAGCAAGAGTTCTCCTGCTTCTGTCATAAATTTTTCATATTGCCTCGTGAGAGTGAAAACTGGAAACTTTACCCTCTAAGTGAAAGTCGATGAACCTCATACCAGCCTCAGATCCCAGTAGCCTTGCACTCAGGAATATTAATTTAATTAAGATCGCTACAATAAATTCTGTAAGGGAATTCTCCTGGTGCCTAAGGTAACTCATGCAAAGAAGGAGGGGAAAAAACAGCAGAGGCAGATCTGGTGGAGGGAGGTACCGTGGTACAATGTCTTCAGAACAGCTGTACACTCATCCGAAGTGACAGCTCGGAGACGGGCGAGACCTCCCGAAATAGACGGCGGAGGTTCTAGTCGGGAAACGCCACACGCTCACACAGAGCAGGATCATTTTATTTTCACTAGGCTGACCTGTCTGCAGGCTGGGAAAACGTGGCAAAACGTTTTTGAGAATTGCCTGTCTCCTGGGAAGCAGAGGGACAGCATGTGTGCGGGTGTTACCCCGTCAGTCACCGACGCCGGGGACCCGGGGTGCTCCCTGCAGCCCTTGTGGGGACAGGGGGACGGAGCTGCCAGCCGGGGGCCCATGGTCCTTGCAGGCTTTGGGCTGGGCATTTTAATTAGATTAGAAAACTAGGATTAATTAGAGCTCTGTTACAGGAGGTGGCTGACCTGGCTTGCCCAGGAGCTGTGGGTGGTTCTGCTCCTTTGAAATCCTGCAACTGAGATCACCTGAAGCTCCGGGAGGGGTAACCAGCAGATACCACATGCCAGTTACTAGTTTATTGGTGTTGGTTTTTTTTTTTTTTTTTCTCCTGAATATGGAAGCTGGGCCACAGAATTAATGTCACAAAGGATACCAGAATGATGCAAAATTCTAGGAAAATGATAGCCCAAAGTTAAACTATTTCACAGCATTGGCTATAACAGACAGCAGAGCTCCCTGAGAAGTTCGGTGTGAAATGATAGGTTTAATAATTGGGTTTATTGTGTGGATTTAAAGGTTGAGATTCACTAAAGTGAGTCTCTGTTGCAGGGGTTGGGCAGAGTTTGTGTGTCGTCACAAAGGGATGTATGTGACTTCCCATCTGTAATTCTAACCCCAGAGCTGTATGCTCCTTTATATTAAAATAATTGTTAATGTGAGTAGTCACTGCTTTATTTTCTCAGAAAGCTTAACAGTATTTTATTATAAAAATTGAATATTTGATACTATGAGAAGAACAAACCAAGAATGCAGGTTTTTTTCTTTGCTGCCCAGGCTTTTCTTATAAATTGGTTGTTGTCTAACGTGCTAGAAATGGCATCATTTGCAAGCATGTCCCATGCCCAGGGACCTGGCTCAACGCACTGCTTGAGCCGGACTGTGCTCTGCATCCTGGAGTTTGATCTAGGTGGCCCTTTTAGTCCTGCATGATTTTTTCAGTAGTTTTACCTTTTCCAGTGAGATACTGCTGGTGTGATGTGCTCTCTGCAACAAATGAAGGTATCAAAGTCAGGCCCATGATGCCTCCTAGGACAAATTCTCCCCAGTGGGACCAACCACACACTTGGCACAAGAAATTGAGTCTGGTGGGACAGGGAGATGTACTTTCAAGCTGCAGGCCATCTGCAAGGGGAAAAGGGTTGTGGGGTTTAATAAATGAAGTCTACCTTTTACTTCGTAAAATGTTCCTTGAAAATTATTTGCATTTTATTCATGAAATTTAAAAATTTAGTTGAAAAACTGACAGAGACAATGCAATGGCTAAAAGGGTACTAAAAATAAAGCAACAAGAAGGAGAAAATGGCCAGTTGTGTGTCTTGAGTATTTAATTTTTTTTTAAGTTATTATTTTATATGAAGCTTGGGTGTAGCATGCAGGTTATTTTCCTTGTCTTTTCCTCTATCTGCCCTTTGCTAAATGGCACAGTTCAGTAAGATGCATAGACTGGTGTTACTGCAGGCGTTGCAGAGCCCTTAACTACAGTATCTGCTCCTCATATTCCTTCAGGGTTTATTTGCAAAAGGGCGGCATAGCCAAATGTGATATTTAGGCTTTGGTTCTATTAAAAGAAAACAAATGCAGTGCTACAGCAAGGCTTATTTGTTTCAAGGCAACCTGTGGCTACTTTAACAAGTTAAATAAAGGCCCTTTCCTGGTTTTTAGATTTTATGCATGGAGAGTCTAATTAAGAACTGCAGAGAGATAAGACAACCATAAACATTTTCCTGGATAATCTTACAGGCCCTGAGAATCAGCAATAAAACCAGTGATTGCTGGCCAGTGAAGTGGCTGCCAGGTTCAAATAAAATGATCGTTTTCCAAAATCCTGGCTTTGCCTATTGGATCAACCCTTCTTATTCCCAGAAATAATGGCAGCTAATTCTGTTCTTGCTGGTGTTCAGATGGACTTGGATCACTTGAAGCTGTGTGTGCGTGCACTGCCCTGGGAGCGGGGTGGGCCCAATCTTCCATTTCTTTAAGCTGTAATCTTTCAAAATCCCTATTTGACCTGGCTGCTGTGGACTCAGTTCCCCTCCCCTTTTTCTGTATGGTTTCCTCAATTCAACCCACTCATGGGTCAAGTCTGTGTTCTTGATTCTTATTTCTTACATTCCCACCGAAAAGGAGGATATTCAGGTCATTCTTTCAAGGGAATGTGTGCCGTAGTATTTTCTGAAAAAATAAAATGCAGTGAAATAATGGAGATGAAACTGTTACGGGAAGATGAGATGTTAATTTTGCTTTTTAATATTTTATTGCTGGCATCAGTATTGCTAATAATAACGGTCAGTTTTAAAATGGGTAAACAGGATTATGCAAGACATCAAACATATTCAATATTCTGTTTCCAAAACACTTCAGTTGGGAAGCCTTCTTTAAAAAACAAAAAATGAGGAGGTAGGGAAGTAGATCTCATCATGAGGGCAAATATACTGTTTTATTTATTAAAGTTATTCTGAGAGGGACAGTCACCAGAGGTTTAGCTGCAGTTGGGTATTTCTAAGCATGCTAAAGGGCCATAGTGTTTACTTTGTGCATTGTTTGTGGCATTTTCTATTATTCTGAGCATCTTAAGTGCTCATGTTCAGGGTCACGATCAGTTGGCATCCTTTACTAGAAGGGCAGAAGCTGTTATCGTTCATGTAAGATTTTTCAGGAGTTTTCCTCTAGGCTTTTCAAGTTCAAAACTAACTTTAGTCTTTTGAAACTAACTCTTCTCTCCATCTTCTTTCTAGCCACTTTAAATACTGCATTGTGAACAGGAGCTTCTTGTGTTGTGGGATGGTTGGCAACTGCCCTGACCCACGTGGGTAGGTTTGCCAGCTGAATTATGCAGTGCTTGTGAGCTTGCAATAATCTGAGCTGGATCCTAGTCACCTTTCATCCTTCCACGTGTATAAATTTCATGTATCACCCTCTAATTTCTCTGAAGCACGTGGATTCTTCAGTGTAACTACTAATGCCTACATAACTTTTCCTTGTATCTTTTTTTAACATACTCATAAGATTCTAGGACATTTTTACTAGGAGAAAATTTTCTGCCAAAATACATTTCTTCTTCCTTTTTTTACTTTGATCTTATTTCTATGTGGCTTTTTTTCTTTTTTTTTTTTCTTTTCCTCCCACCTATGAAGTAGTATCTGGTTTCATTTCAATATTTTTAGTTTCTTATCATGCAGCAAGATAGCATGAAAAATGCTGCTGTGATCGTGAGATAGTGGTACCATAAGGATTTTGCTTTCAACAACAAGCAATACAATTTGTAGAAAATATGAGAGAGGACCCGAGGTCTCCAGATCATATTGGTTAATAGATTGATTCTGGTCCCAGGGGCCAATCTTATTATTCTCGTTCACTTGTGTGGGTGGGAGCAGCTTGCTGACTCAGCACACACAGGTGCTGGGCTCGCTGCTCTGCCTTCCACACATCTGGCTCTCTGTGAGATTTGAAGCTTGGCTCACTGCAAACAAGAATCTGACTTTCCCTTTTAATACAAATTCAGATAAATGCTCAAGACAGCTTTTCTAGAAAGATGCCCAGAAACGTATGCACTAGGGCTGAAATTTTGAGTGGACAAAATTAGCCATATCTTTCTTAATGCTTTTCTTTATGACTGCATTATTTGGATCAGGAAAATGGGAAAATGACCTGAATCTGGGCCTTTAGCCAGGGCTGAGCCTAAAAGATTAATTATTTAAGAAACAAAACAAGGTGATTGGTTCCACTAAATGTGGTAGGCATTTTTTTTTCATTTTACACTCTCATAGTGAAGTTAAAGAACACTGTCAGAGTGATGAGCTGCCTGCCCTGAGGGCACTGATGGCTCTGAATGGACCAGAGCAGCCTCCCTGGGCTGTAAACACCCTCTCCTCCTGCCTAGGAGCCCCAGTGATGAGCAGCCCAGCCAGGGCAGTGGTGTGGGAAGACTGTGGCCAGCCCTGCCCGGGGGCCACATTGTGTCTCCTCTCCTCTGCTCTCGCTGCTCCTGCACAGACAGAGCAGAGCCTGGCTCTCCAGTTGGTTTGGTGCACCCAGCTCGGTCCGTGGTGGGCAGAGTGCCCATGGCTGGAGTCACCCTCCTGTCCGAGCTGAGCTTTGCCTAGAGAAACCTCCTCACCGTAAATGTTTGCTGGGTGTTTAAGCTTTCTCACCTCTGCCAATCTCTGTCAGAAGACGAGAAATACAGAAGGGAACCAGAGCTTTCTGGAAGTCTCTCCCGTGCCAAACAGTGTGTCACGGGACAAGCCAAGAGGGAAAATGTTGTGCCATCTCCTCAATCTGACCATTTTTCCACGCAGCACAGCACTTCCCCTCGGACATCCTGGCTCTTCAGGTTGCCCACAGCCACACGTTGGGTGGGTTTTACTTTCTGCTGTGGGAAGGCTGGTGAGGGCTGGTGGATGGTGGCTACGGAAGTGCCATGAGGCTTCCTGCTCAGGGCTCCCCTTTATCCTGCCAGATGGGGAGATTTCCCTTCCCTAGGAGACAGCCTGCCTGTTGTGGGGCACAGGACAGGGATGTGGTCAGGCCCGGTGCCTCCTGCAGCATTGGCATGGGCTTACTCAGCCTTTAAAGTAAATTCAGACGTTTGGACTAGCTGCTGTTTTGAAGGAAGTTTCACCTTTCTGACAGCCTGTGGCTCTGCCTGCCCCCTCCCATTTTGCTCTTCCCAAATGCCAGCAAAGCACTAACAGAGAATCTTCCTCTCAGGTAGTCTTTATTTTTTCCCCCTCATGTTGCTATTGTGTTGGCAATTCCAGCTGCAAATGTTGTGTTTGACCTTCAGTAAGGGAGCCTGGTGATTTGAATTCATTTCAAGTAGTTTTCTGACAGCAAGCCTTAGCCAAAGCCCTTAAGGTTTCCCCTACAAAAGCCTCATGACAGCTTTGCTTGAGGCTTACAATGGTCAGTGCAAGTGGAGGTAGTTTGTAAACCGTAAGTGGCCTTATTAACTTTCTTGCAGTACTGAAATGAAGCCCAAGTCTGTGCTAGGCTCAGTCCCAGGAGCTGAAGCCGGAGCCCCCTCACACTTCTCACCATAGCAAACCAAACTGTAGGGGATGTGTGGTGCTGCCAAGCATCTCCTGACAGGAGAAAGTGATGGAAGATGGGAATAGTTGGAAAAGATGTTGGTTAATCAGGGTTTCAACCTTTGGCTCATCCATTTATCATGGTCAGAGCCAGGCTACTGTCAGTTTGCCTGGTGAAACCAGGTGGTAGCACTGCGGCTACTCTGCTGCGCTTGGCTGTGCCTGCTGGCAGTGGTAATGTGAGGGGCAGCCCCGTGCCCTGTCCTGCCTCGGGCTGATGGGCTGCCCTCTGCTTTGTTCACTCCAGTTCTGCAGCCACAGCATTAGCACAGTTTTGATAGAAGGTTCGGGGGAAAATAAATAGTGCTCAAGGTTCATTCCTGGGTTGGGTGCTGGCACCTGGCAGTTTAGCTCCAGGATCTCCAAAGACCATTGGGTCAGGTGCTTATTTTCTTATTTCTTGATAGGTCCCACCTACCTTCCCTTAATTATTCCTTCAGCTCACATGCCCATAAAAACTGATTATGATTGCTAAAATTCTGCCTTACTAATAATAAATTAACGTCTATGTCTCCTGTCATATTTATTACTCCTCAGAACTGAATACATGACAACTACAAATTATCATTTTGTCCTCAAGAAACACAATCCTTATGAAAGCCAGGATTTCATTCTTTGCTGCTCAGGTAGGCAGCCACAGCTGTGAATCCTGGTTCTGAGATAAATTACAGATAACCTGGAACACGTGGCTCGAGAGGCCTCCTGGTTCTGGTCCTCGGCTGTTGAAGCTGGTGCAGTCCCAGAGCCACTCTCAGTAGCCCATGCTGTCCCAGCAGGATTGCAGCAGTTTGTTAGTGGGTTTTTTGTTGGTTTTTTTTTCTTTTAGTGTCATGCTTTTTCTTGTCAATCATCAAGTTATTTCAGACTCTTACAACTCTAATTGGTAAAATCCCTTTCTAATAATTGGCAGAAACTTCTAGCTCATCTACACATACTTGTCATGCTCTAAGTGCCTTCATGTGTCAATTTTTCCTTTCTCAGTATTTTCAATTTTCTTGTTCCAGTTTAGGGACTGTCCTCTAAACCGTTAATTTTTCTCTCTTCAGAACGTGTTCTATTGTTGGATTTACCAGCTTGCAATTGCTCAACTTGCTTTTATTTTTTGCTTTTTAAATTCAACATTTGCTGTTCTCCAGCTATACAGTAGCAATTCCAGCATCAAAAGCTTATTTAAGATGCCCTGAAGCCAAATGAGTGACTTTGGAGGAAGCAGGCCCATCCAGCAGTTTGCAACTAATATGAGGCCAGCATTGGATCCTTTTGTCTACTGCATTTTATATTTCCTCAGTCTTTTTGGGCTCAGTGCAAGTTGTAGCTGTCTTCTAACAGAACTTGTAGTCTTTATGGTTTCATTTATTTTATTTTACACTGTTTGTAACACAAGAATAAGGTTGGAAATGAGACCAACAGAATATTATCATCTGAGAACATGTCTTGTGGTGTTTCCAATTTTGAGTTGGAAAATAATTTTCTAGTTTACCTAGTGTGGGAAATCAAGGCTAGGGGTTCTTGGGAAACAGCAAAAGGATTGGCATCATGTAGTTTCATTATATAAAGTAATAGGAAAGTTTTCACAGGCAGATGTTCTTGGCTCAGGAGTAAGAAAGAGATGAAATATTAAACTTTGACTTTGGAAGAATTTTGAACAAAAACATTTTGTCTGGAATATTCTTATGGGGGGGTGCAATTGTCGTCTACAGCAGACAATGTCATCTACATTGCCTATGGCCTCTAAGGCTGGAAGGAAGTCAGAGAAAATCAGGGATGAAGATATCAGCTATGGACAGTAAGAATTATTCTCATCTTCTTTTGAAATTTAAGCAGGATTTAATAGAACCTTTTAATCTGTTTGTTTGCCAAGCTCGACCTACTCAACTCAGAATTTCTCGGTATGACTGACCAGAAGTAAAGGTCTTTATAATAGAATGCCATATTGAGAGTTCCTAACTTAATTTTAGTTCAGTTTCTGGATTTAAACCAAACCTGTAAGCATTCCAAATTTTTTTCTGAACCAGACCTAAAACCACATTATAGTATGATTATTTTTAATAAGCCTAGTTGTTCTCTCTCCTGGGGAGCTTGCAACAGCCAGGCTCTGTCTGAGCTGTCCTAGAAGTAGGAGCCTGAGTTGTCTCAGCTGTTCTGGGGAGCTGTATTTGCACATGGAGGAGGAATTGAACAAAGCTCAGAGTTTTCCAAAGAACCTTCAGCACACTCAGATGCGTTATGTTGTTTTTACGAGGGTATGTAAGATACAATATGCCCTGTACATGCTAGTTAACCCCTAATGTTTAAAATCCATTTAAAAATGACCTGTTCTCAAAGAGATTCAGGAGTAGAACAAGCAGATCATGAAAGTGCACCAAAACGAGAGCCAAGGACAGTTTTGCGTAACACAAAGTTGTTGTTTTTAATGTTTCCCTTCTGTCCTAACAGTACCAAAGGGGTTCCTGCTGCTTGCTGCTCAGCCAGCAGCTCTAGACAGGCCATTCTCTTCTATTCTAACGTGGTATGGCTCATACAGCTCCACCTGCTTGATATGCTATGTAAATAGCCTAGAATTATTTTGGTGCTAATAGGTGCTATTTTACACAGATTTTAAGCAAGTACGTAGAACCCCTCGTGGGCTGCCTGGTGATGGTGTCCTGTTTTACTGTGAGTCCTGATCTTTCAGAAGCATATCTAGAGAGACCTGTCAAAGATCTGAGTGGCCTTCTTCCTCAGCTCCCTCCCCTCATAATTTCCCTTTGTGGATACTGCTATCAAATCCAATATGGCTTTGGAAAAAAGCTTTTCCATCTTTTGTTCTATGACAGGAGAAATGTCTCTTCAGAGAAGGTTTGACAGTTGTAAGTTGCTACCTTTTAAGCAACTTGGAAACACCTAACTGGATATTTTTTTGACAGTGCAGGTATTCTGAATTATGCTTTCAAGAGGCCTAATATCATTTTATATACCTGGAGAACTGCTTTCATGGAAAGATTGCTGTGGAAAAAATGTAATGTTGTTGTTGATATAGGCACCATACCTGTCACAGAATCTGTTTTCTTCCTCTTCCTTACAGTAATTCAGAAATAGGTATGGGAATCTTTCTTTAAGACAGGCGGTGTGGCTGGCATGTCTCAGAATTGTGTGCACATGATATGCACAATGCACTCATGACTATCATTTCCTAAACATTTGACTTTGTGCAGGAAGTTATTTCTATTTAAAGACCTTGCACCCCTCCACTCTGGTTCAGAACTGTCAGCTGGCTGTCTGGAGTCCATGGAAACCTCAGAGGTGCTCTAGAAATGTGAAACCAGATGAGTGTCAGATGCAATTCTTTGTTCAATTGACACGAAACAATCCCTCACCTGAATGTTACGCGTTGACAGGATGAGGGGTAATGGCTGCAACCCGACAGAGGACAGGGTTAGAAGGGATACTGGGAAGAAATTCTTTACTGTGAGGGTGCGGAGGCCCTGGCACAGGGTGCCCAGAGAAGCTTTGTCCAATTCACCCCTGGAAGTGTCCAAGGCCAGGTTGGATGGGGTCTGAAGCAACCTGGGCTGGTGGAAGGTGTCCCTGCCCAGTAAGGTGTGTGGAACCTAAATGATCTTTAAGGTGCCTTCCAAAAGAAAACTATTCTTTGATTCTGTGAAAATCTGACAAGGCTTTTTAAACTTTACCTTGTGTGATGTGGCAGGGTGTCTTGTGATATCTTATTGCCAGAGTTATAGGGGTAAGGTGGGCTACTCCTTTTTTTTTTTTTTTTTTTTTTGGTAATTCATGTTCTGTCATGCAACTGCAGCAAAAAGTGTTGCATAAAACTGTTGAATTAGGAAACCCAAGTTGGACTAAATCTGAACTTTCTAACTGAAAGTGCAGTTAAGGAATAATTTTTGCCCTCGGTGGAGTGTCACCCCACAGGCTTGAACACTGGTTTTGTGCTCCCTTTCATCTTGTTTATATGTCCAAAGATAAGTTTGATCCGTGCACTCCATGTGATGGTGGCAAAGTAATGGTTCTGCCACCTATGATAACAAACTGGAGACTGCAAATACACTTAATTAACATGATAAAATATTTACTGTTCAAAATTTTGAGGAAATTAATGCTGCTTTAGTGCTCTTAAAGAAATACTTTTGTTGTTACAACTAAGTGGATAAATTGCTTGAGGCACCACATGCTTAGAGACTTGAGGCTAATGAATAACTTCAGTTTTGTAGTGTTTCTCTAGCTGGTAGAATTAATCTAGAAAAAGCTTTTAAGAGGCATGCTTTGTATATTGTGGTTCCCTCAGCTTTGGGGGTTTTTGGGCTTGCTTTTTGGGTTGGATGTGATGTGGGGTTTTTGTGAAAAACTGAAATGTTTTCAGAGTTCTTATAATGCTCTTATAAGCACAGTGGAATTTACTAAAAAATTGCATTCATTTATGAGAAAGTAATTATTTACCAGTACACTGGATTGTAGAAGCTTTCAGTGGAGGGAGGAAATGCTTACTGGTGCTCTCTGTAGAAAAAAGAAACTCTAATTTAATTAGGACTTTAGGATTTTGAGCTGATGCATGTGTGTGACAAAATCATGACCTGTATATGTGAATTTTTATTTCTTTATTTTGGGTGACTGAGTCTGGAACCGACTCTGAGCCTGTGACATAATTAGTACAATAGTGCAAATCAGCCATTTTTGAAAAGAGTAATTTACTCCATATGCAGCTTCTCAGCAAGAGCCCTCATTAATCAAAGAAGGCCATGTACATCAAAGTGTTCCTTGCTTGCTACAACAACATCCATCATACAGCTAGTAAATGTGCTGTGGCAGGGTTTGATAAATATAATGCCTTTGATGTGCTGATAATTCTGTGTATTGGCATGCTGCTGCCCAGAACTCCCTGGGTATGCAGAAAACTCTCAACCAGCCCAGTTCTCTGCTCCAAAATTGTACCTGGGCTCACCCAAACTCTCTCAAAAGCCAGCTGGGAGCAAAGTAGGACTTGAGTGTATTTTCTCTGTTGCTTATGATTCAATGAGGCCAATTTTTACAATCTCTTTATTTTTAATCTAGGTTCCCAGATGCTACAAAATTCCTTTGTTAATATATTCAGGTATAGATGCAGCTTTATCTGACAAGAGCTTCTGTTTGTTGAGGCACTTGTATTTAACATGGTTTATTCATTCTTTTGTATGAATGTACGGTAGAGATTTAGTGTGAAACTTGTAAGAGATCTGTGATATGAGAAGATAAAGCACAAAGTGATAGAGGTTGGAGGGGGGCATGGTCTTACAGTAAAATATCAGAAATAATCTTTGTTAGATGAAAGGGAATTTGTTTTCAGGAGCTCAGTCCTTCAGGCACACAGAACGTGATCCACGTGTTTGTATTAATTCACTGCCCTCTCTGCAGCTCCTCTACTGCCAAAGTGAGTGACTGAAAACTCAACTTCAGCAAATAACAGAAATTATTACATATGAAGATTTGTGACTTGTCAGAGAGGGGAGCTCCCATTTTTGCTCTGTTTAATGCAAATAGTGGCGTTTCAGCGCTGAATCCACAAAGAGCAGCAGCTGTGCACTCAAAAGCAGTACTGGTGCATTTCAGTTACACTGTTTACTGAATTGTACTCTAATTGATTTATTGAATTATAGTTTAATGGAAGGACAAATTACAAACTGGGAATTTTTACCCTAACTGTGTTACAGATACAACATGCCAAGTCCTTGTTTCTTTTGCTTCCTCCCAAGCTGCTGAAGCTTGCTTTCAACTGCTGCTCACATTTTTTTTTTCCAAGAGTGGGGCATGAAAGCAAGGCAGGAAAGAGGCTTGGAGAAAAGTCTTTGCCCCCTGGGTGTTGCAGAGCCCCTCAGCAGCTGCCACTTCAGCCTGTGGTTCAGAAGAACATCTGCCACCCTTCCCCCTGCCCACCATATGTGGCATGTTGGGGCTTACAAGACCAGTAGCAGGACAGACCTCAAAGCCCTCTGCTTTCACTTTCTTGCTGCTTGGGTCCTACTTTGGCTGCCTGGGCCTGGGAAAGCAGGGGCAGATGTAGCTTGCCAGTGCCACACCTGATTTCATTTGCTTGTGAGGTATCTGAAGAGAAAGGGAGGTGGGGGAAGGAGTGGAAGAGCGTTTCAATGCACGACCTCAACTGACTGCTCTTCTGAGATGTTTGACAAGCTTTTCCTGGCACCTCTAGGTACTTTGGGCAGACTTTATCAGCCTCATGGCTCTATTGGTGACTGGTGGGGAGGAGGGGGAAGTAAGACGGACTGATAAACAGGTCTTTGTGTTATCAGCGAGCCCTGATCTCTGTGGAGGGTGCCTGGGGGTTCCTAGAGCAGGAGAACAGGAGAGAGCTCTCTTTATCTGTGGTCATGTCATAGCGAGGGGAGAGAAAACCCCAACAAAGCCTTGTGCTCTCCTTCTTCTAGTGTTTGCTTCACAGCCCTCCTGTGGAAGGGTGAGGCCGTGGAACACCCAGGAGCAGTGCGTCTCAATTACCGAGCCAGCTGCGCTGAGCAACTGCAGGCTCTGCCATTCTTCACGTTTGGGGAGCATTCAATCATCCTCTAAATGTGTCATTTGTTATGTCTGAGAGCTTGCAGTAGGGGGAAGTATGGAAGGACCTGGAGAAAGGGTGCATGTGGTACATCAGCACCCAGAAAATGTTGAGTAGTCTGCTTCTTCTGTGATTGAGTTGGTTTGGTTTGGTTTTTTTTTTTAAGTTAAGTGGCAATTGAGATGTATTTGTTTGTGTAGCTTATAGCATGGTGATTACTTCCCAGGAAAGTAAAACTTAAAGTGAACAGATAGTCTAAAAGAGACTTCTCGGGAGCATACTCAAGTTAAATTTCGGGCAAGCCAAAAAATACATTTTGAGGGAAGCAGATGCATTGGGGCAGAATGATAATCTGAACTAGTTTTTAGCCTGCGAGTCGCTGGCTGTGTGCCTACTGCATGCTTGCTATGGCTGGAATGTCACTTGCAAAGCACCAATGCTAGTGCTGTGACTCCTGCCTTTTGTAAGGTTGAATATGCATTTTTGATGTGCAAAGTAAGAAAAACCGAGCAATGTGCCGCTTGCATTATTGCTTCTCTGTAAGCTAGCTCTGCAATTAAAGAGTTAATTAAAGTAATTAAAATAGAATGAGTTTACTGGATTTTTCTCTTGTTTCTCTTTCTTGGTGTGTGGTGATCTTGGATGCTAACTTCGGTACTGAGCTTTTAATGGCGACTGAGTGAACTCTGAGATAGTTGTTTCTCCTGGACAATGCCTAAATAGGTAGTTGACTAAAAGCATTTATCTGCACCACTGCACTATGTAAAAGAAATTAAACGTTTTATACTTGTAGCCTATGTGCATAGTGTTACCAACACTGAACACCGCAGTAATAGGTAGTTTGGATAGAAAAAAGGAATGAAGTTATATTTACAAGATGACTAAAGCCCAGGTCTCCCAGACATGAAAATAGGCTGAATAGTCTCTGCTTCATGTGAACAGGATGAAAGGAACAGGAAGCTTTAGTAGCTCCTGATCATGTAATCACAAATGAAATCAAATGTGCTTTTATCAGCTCTGTTCTGAAGGCTGAGATGCTGAGGTTTGTTTACGATAACGGTGTAGCTTAAAAATCATCCAAGAAACACCTCTTCCCTTTTCCCATTCCATCCCCTCCCATAAGTACCTTCTTGAGTGGCATCCTAATTTTGAATAAAACAAAGAAAAGCCAGGTCCTTTCTTCCTTAGCCAGAGAATCCAAAGCTGTACCATGGCCTTTTGTCCTTCCAGATAAAGCTACAGAATGACTTAACAATTGCCCTAAAGCCAGTAATATATACATTAAAAAGGTATTGTTTTGAAACTCTGTAACATCTGGAGAAAGCCAGATTATTCCATTAAAGTGACTATCTAAACCATGATAAAGGAAAAATATGCCAGACTACCTTCTCTTTTTTAATGGATTCTAAATGTGTGAAAATTTAATTTTACTCTGTCAATCATCCAATTTAAATAAAGCCCGAAATCTCTAGATTTTGAAACCCTGAGGAGCCACAAAATTGTAGCCATCGAAATTATTTCATACTGACAGTGCCTCTTTCTTATCTCAGCTCTTTTGTGATACCGACCGAACAACCTCATAAAAGCCAGAAAAGCAAGTGGATTCAGAAGGTGTCACATAAACTTGCACATTGTGACTAAGGTTTTCAGAAGTGACAGGCGTCTTTCTTATTCATTATCATATGTACAATAGATTGATTAGCAAAGATAGCCAAGTATCCATCCTCGGAAGCTGGATGTGTGAGCTGTCTCTCAGGATGTGACCTACATCATGGACACGAGAGATGAGCCCTAAATCAGTTGTTTACTTTTGAGAATCCGTGTTTGCCTGTCTTACCCTGTTCTGCAGTATTCCTGCTGGGGACTGTGCCATTGTTTCTTTAGAGAGCAGGCAAAGTGCAGTTGACATGTTGGAAAAGTGGCCTTTATTCTGCCTTTTCCCCGTCTGAAGAGAGAATAAACAGTTTGTGATGAGGAACCACCTAACTGTGGGAAACATTGGGCTTTTCTGGGAAACTTCAAGGTGACAGGGTACGGCCTTACAGTGCTAACCATGTTTCTTGCTGTTGCAGTAGCACAGGGTAAAAGATCCACTAAAAATCGTCTTTTATTGGATTTGAACCTCAG
The DNA here is from genome assembly GCA_013397865.1 of Struthidea cinerea. Classification (NCBI taxonomy): domain Eukaryota; kingdom Metazoa; phylum Chordata; class Aves; order Passeriformes; family Corcoracidae; genus Struthidea; species Struthidea cinerea. The sequence continues at coordinate 281,241 of VZTI01003251.1, forward strand.
ATATCCTACATGTATAGGAATAGCAATGGAAAAATGTAACTTGAATTTGCGTATCAATGTAGAGAATATGGTTGTTCTTTACTCATTTTAAACAGTCAGTAGTGGTTCCCTGAACTTGAAACAAAGAAACTTCTGATCAAAGCTTTTCCTTTGAGTGACATGGCAGCACCCTGATTTTTAATTTTTTTTTTAAGATGATGAATATTTTATCATGGTCTGTGTATAACAGAACAATGTCTATTAACATTCATCAGCTTATTGAGTCTGGCTGTTCGGTGCCAGGTTCTGGAGATGCCAGACAATTCCAAAGTTCTGCTGTGGGAAGAACACTAATTGTTATTATTATTCACCTACTTTATGGGCAGAATGCAAATGATTATACTTGCAAAGAATTTTTTTTCTCCTTCTTGGTTCGACATTCCCCCTCCGCAACCTGGCAGACACACATCTTGACTAAGAGGGTCTGTCAGGAAAATACAACAAACTTTGTCTTATGAAGTGGGAAGTATTCCTGATTGCAAGATCCTGGGTAGCATGAACTCCAAGTGAAAAATAATTCACCAGATTATTACTTTCCAGTGATTTTTGTCTGGGCCTCAGCACTTCTTCCTTCCTAGATCTGCTCCTGCTGACCTGTGCCACTTGCTCATGTAAACAAAGTCTAAATCCATGAGTTGTGAAGATCTAGGATTATGTTTAATTAGTCCTTTAGTACCTCTGAAATTGAGCTAAGGCAAAACTGGGTAGAGGTGAAAGTGTCTTATAAATTCTCTGCTTTAGTCCAGGTAACATGTACCTGAGCAGGGAGAATTCAGTACTGTTCAGACCTTGCTTGCATTTCTCACAACTTATTTTTTAGAATTAGGATGATATTTTAAAATATAGAGGAAAAATAAATTGTATGAAATGTGCTAGAGGATAATAATCTCAGAAAATATTAAAATACAGCAGTATTTGTCCAACTGTAACTGTCGACTTATTTTGCCAAATTACTTTACACTGGCATGAATTTACAGAGCAGGAGACTAAAGTTTATGGCTCATTAACAATAACTGCTGTACACCTACACTGTAATTCCTCAAAATGTATTTTCTCCTTTAGTACTGCATATACTGTGTGGAATGACAGTAATTACAGAAACTAATTGAATGAGATAGTCATAACTCTAAAAGTCATATTACTCATTTCAAAATGGTTTATTTCCTGAAATAAACAATCTTTACGGAGTGAACAGATATAACATCCCTTTAAGTTTATTAAACTCATTAAATATCCTTAAATATGTTGAAAAGTGTATGCTGTGCATTTAATAGAGGGTATAGATACATGCAAGTATGACATCCATAAAAATTATAATCCTTAAAATGAAATTTCAGTGAAGCAGTTTGTCTCAAAAGTTTGTCTTTCCACAGCTAGTTGAAAATAGGATAAGTTTTCAGAATTTAATAGCAAAAGTTTGTTGCAAAATGAAATCTCTGGTTTCATCCTTGTGGTATGCTCAGCCAATGGAAGTTTCAATGATTACATGGTCAAAACAAATCAATCTTTCCTCATTAATGCAGAGCTGACCTTCCACAGTGATTGTCCCTTCAAGTGTGCCCATTGCAGGTTTGGGAGGAAGCTCCAACTTCTGAAAATGAGTGATGTGGGTACACGTGTGAGCACTGGCCTCAGCCCCCTCGCCCTGGTCTCGCAGTGGCCCATGGAAATACCCACAGTATGGGGGATGTTTTGGGATTGGAAGGTGGAGGGATCAGCTGCGCTTGGGGCAGAGCTGGGCCCTACTTCTGATCACACTGTAGCTTTGGGAGAAACAGCTTCTGAGCATTCAATTTCATTTTATTGTCATGCTCTGGAGGCTCTTTCAGCCAAAACACCCAGCCCTCTTCATGCCTTGCAAGGGAAATGGCTGGAGGGGGAGGTGTCCATGAAGAGGCAAAGGTGCAGCACGTCACGACATGGTGGGGAGGAATGGGAAGGAACTCTTGCACAAGTGAGGTCTGTGGGGCACAGAAAACAGGGCCCTGGGGTCCCTGGTCAAAGATGAGCGTGTGACAAAAAATTGCTCAACAAGTGCATGGCTGGGCTTGGTGGGTCCACCTTCACCCTAGAATATATTCAAAAAACTTGGTGTTTAAGTGTTTTTTCTACTGATGAAATTTGGGAGTACATCAAGTACAGTTTTGTTTGTTTTCCTTTTTTTGGTTTGGTTTTGTTTTGTTTACTTTGGATTTTCTGTTGTTTTGGGTTTTTTTAATTGCTGACTGTAGTTTGTTTTTGTTGTTTTAATGGACAGTGATGGGTTATTTGTAGGACTCAGTAATGATTTCAAAAATTTGGGTTTCCAGGAGCTGTTTCCTATATCATTTGAAGATGCTCTATATGAATTAAAGTCCTTGTTAGTTGATAAGGTGTGGTTTAATGGCAATGGACTACTGTAGAAGAGTGTAATGTATACATTACACATCGACAGAATGTGTAAGCCATGTTAACAATGTTTGCATACAGTGCACTACTTCTTACTGCTGCTGTAGTGTGCTCAGTGCCTTTTTTAAAACCCTTATTATTTTCCAAGGATTCAGTCTGGTTGCTCTATGCTTACTACAAGAGCACTGTCTTCAGTAAACAGGAGCCCACGTTTAAAACAAAATAGAAAAAATTATCTTTATCAGCAGTTATCTGCTTTGCTCCATTTTGGAGCTTGTTTATTTATTAAAGTAATAATGTGAATTTCCTCCTGGTGGAGAGTCTTTTAACACAAACTCTTTTACTCGTGGAATTGCTTTCCCTGACATTGATGCTGACAATCTTCATCAACATTCATCCAGTGTGTCATATAAAACAAGGTGATAAATGCACCCTTGCACCCCAGGGTGTTACACGTGCAACCATTTTTCTCCACTTTCCTTTCTTTTAGCAGTCACTGTTTTGCTGGACTGCAAAAACCTAATTGTAGTATCTTCTGCTCTCCTAAACAAGCTCATTTTTCTCCAACCTAGCCCATCAGAGATGCTGTCAATCAATGAGAAACCTGTCACACAGAGATCAGGGTGGCAAAGGGCTCCAGTGTTTAGGTTCTTCACAGGAAACGCTTTAAACCACCTTGTGCTAAAACCTAGGTTTTTCTATTTGCAGTCTTATCAAATGAATCCTAAATTATCTGCTCTGTCTCTTCAACAACAAATTGTAGACAACACAGAGAAAAGCTAAGAATAGGTCTGTATAATACAAGAATAAAATCCAAGACTAAGATGGTATTTCCTCCTAATAATTTTGAATATGGACGATTTCCCTGTCGTATCACAAGTGACTATAATGGAATCTAATAACCATTGGAAATTACATTACTCTGCACTCTCCCTGTATCTAAGGGAGACAGAAACCTGAAAGCAAGTGGATGGGTCAAAATAGGGTGACTTTGACTCAAACTCATTGGCTACAAGTATTCATTATAAACAAAATCTGTCAAATCTTTTCACTAATAAGGGTGTAGATCTTATTACAGCCTCAGGACAGTAATAACTTATTCTCTGACATATTATGTGAATTTTATGTGCCTACTCTATAAAAAGTGCACAGTTTCCATAGCAATTTTGATACTTCTATGATACATGATGTGACAGCATGTACCATTTTTCCTTCTTCCATGATAAATTGTCCCCACCACTCACCCACTAGATTGCTGCTAGAAATCAGAATATCATTTTGATATTGCTAAAAACTAATATTAATAATTAGGCTTAGATGTTTGCTCTGGCAAGAATAACTTCTTTATTATTATTGCACTGCTTCATTACTTAGGTTAAAAATTTTGAAACCATAAATCAGGAACGATAGGTGAAGTCTAAGAATTGGTTTAGAAAATATTAGGGATACTCCTAATCCCAGGAGGAACAGGACTCATATTAATGCTGAAAATTTTGGGGTGAGGGACAGGTTATTTAAGTCTCTCTGCATTTCTTTGTCTCTGAGTAGCACTTACACAGACCTAAACAAGAGCTATGAAAGAAAGGCACCAAATGGCTCCCTGCCCTTGCTGACTAATGGCACCTCACTGTGGATGTAGAGACACAGGGCTGCTGTGTGCTCTGAAGTGCTGCAGAGCTCCTTTCCCCTTAGAACTGTGTGTGAAAATGAATGGCTGGTCACCTCAGCTGGGACAGGGAAACCGGTGGGCTCAGTGCTCTCTGGTTTGCCTCTTTGCCTGCATTCAAAAGTGAATAAGCTGTTCTTTAGGTTCTGCCGCTGGTTGGGACAGTGCAGTGGTGGGATGTTCCAGGTGAGACCAGAGCATCTTCTTTTTGGCCAAAACCATGCACCAGTTCTCCATGCCTTGTCGTGTGCTTTTCGCTTGTCCAGACCTCCCTGGTATTTTGTGGCTTGTCTGGAATGACAGTCATGTGGAGTGCTTGAAATATTGCATTAGGTTTTTTTGGTTGAGTTTTAAACAGATTTTTTAAAATATTTTGTCATTGTTGTTCTTGCCCTGAAGTTCATGAAAACTGGCTTAGTTTCTAGTTTGGGAAAAGCACAAATCTGGCATGGGGTCACAGATCTTGGTAAGGTTAATTCACTTTCCCCTGTCTCAATTTACTCATTTGAAAATATTCTTCTTGCAATTATTCTCCTTGGAAGGGACTCTGTTGCTAAAGCTTTTTAGCTGTGAGAAATGAACATTTTTTAAATTTGGGTTTACTTTGTGTGGTGACTTTAGCTACAGCACTTTTGTAGCTGTATCATTTCCAGCAGAATGGAAAGTCAATTACCGGAGAAGTTCAGGGGATGGCTAACCCAAAGGGCATCTGAATCCCAAAATAATATATAGGACTGCAGGAAGGTACCAAGGGTGATCAGGAATCATGCACCTACTGTGTTCAGGGCTCAATTTCTTCTTCTGTACAGAAGATTTTAATACATGTTCAGTGCTGTCCATGTTCGTACTTGATGGCTTTCTGGAGAGATCAATGTTTGTTTGTAATAGATCAACTTAAGGGTAAAAACTGGTTTTGCTTAAAAATCTCATTGTTTGGTGTTATTAAAAGATACAGTATAGAAGGTACATCGATTTACAGGTGTAATATTCTGTTGTGTTAGAGACTTCTATTGGTTTCTGTTAAATATGTTTTCAGTGAAGGTTACTCATTCTGCATAAACATGTCGATTAAGTTGTGGGGCACTTCAGATTTATCTTGATTTTTATGTGCCAAAAAGTGTTGTTCCATAGTGCATGCCGGTAATACTGGTTTGCATTGGGTCTTGCATGATAAAGAAAATAATTGATTATCTCTCATTTACTGATTCAGCTGTTAATTGTATTGCTTTCACAAAAAAGTCGCAAAATAGAATCCAATCTTATTCTGATAGGCTTACTCAAGCTCCAATTTGTGAGAAGCGGAACAGGTGGAACTTGTCACTATTATTATTGCTTTTATTATAGTTGCAAATACTGTCTTTATTATTTTTCAGTAGAATAAATGCTCCTAGCAAAACCAATTTAACATGACCTTGTTATTGCACATTCCTAACTATCGAAACATATTTTGGGGTTTCGGCTACTGATATTTCAGTTTCCTGGCAGCCTAGAGAAAGCTGTTGGAAAGCTTGGCAATTCTCCATTAAACACAAAAAGAAGGTAAAATTGAGCTTTGGAAAGATAGTTTACAAGTAATTCTTGAAAATGTTGCTCAATTCTTGTTCAGTTATATGTATCTTTTATGGAGATGGTGGGGTGGCATTATAATAGGCATCAGCTGTCTGACTCTGTTGTTGGTGTGGGTTCAAGCTCTTGCTGTTCTTGAAGGCTTTTCCATAAGGACAGGGCAAGGACAGTGACAGAGGAATGCAGCTCCTGCCCTGGCTCCCATTTATAGACTTGTCATAGGAGAGACAGCCCTTGAGCTGGTCTGAGGTGCTGCTGATCCTGCAGAGAAGGTCTTGGAGAATACTGGGAGCAACTAGAGAGAACAGGAGTTTCAGGGAGGACGGCATGCATGCAAAACAGCTTGTCTGGTTTATTCCCTGGCACAGCTTGACACTCCTGTGAGCTGATAACCAGCTCTTTCAATTGATTCATTTGACTTGGTTCTGGCTGGCATCATAGCAATATAAATCTTGGAAAAAGACCCAGCTTCTGCTTGCTGTTCCTTCATTTATGGAATTTGCTTTTGCTGGGACACTGACCAATATTATTTTCACTAAAATTTAATCTGTCATCTCTTGCCAGCAAAAGCTACCTCAAGCTTCACCTTTTGCTTTGTTTGCGTTGTACTCCCTCCCAGCACATGTGCTACTCTGGTGACACGTTTGTTCCTCTGCACCCTTTGCAAATGCAGCTCAAAAGAACAAGAAACTGTCTGACAGCAGCTCCTGTCGTCTGAGGAAAAGCCCACCCAGGCGGATGAGGCAGGGGGAATTTGGCAGAGCCGTGTTGATGCCAAATGTGAATTGCCGAGCACTGATTTGTTAAATAGGAGGCAGCACGTGTATGATTAGTGTTGATTTTTACCATTTTTCTTTTTCTGTTTTTTGCTGAATCTTTTGACTTCCTACTCTGTAGTGCTTGCATCTGCCTCACCACTGTAATAACTGGCTGGGACACAGAGCTGTGTAAACCAGGTGATTATTTATCAGAGTTATTAGAGGTCTTGTTTATTATTAAATGGAGGTTTATTGACACAGTTCCTCAAGGATTTTTCCTGTATATAAAATTCCAGTTTACCATGATCTTTCATGTTCAGTCAGGCATTTGGCTTAAGTGGGAATTTGCTGAAAAGTTTTGAAGGGAAAGTAGTTTGAACAAAAGAAGAGCAATTTCATAGAAGTCAAACTGTTTTCTGCCTTCATTAGATGCAGATTCATTTTAATACTGTAATTCCTATCTTCAAAGGGTTAGAAGCCCAAGAATTCATTTTGTTTATAGAACTTTTATGGATTAGATACATCCACTTAATTATCTTGGTAGTCTTCAGTTCTGTGTTACGATGAATTTCATCTGCAACTATTATGAAATGACAAATCAGAAGTGACAAGTATTGATCAAATATTTTCAGCGATCAAATTTTTTCAAGCCAAACTGAAATGTGAAAACTGAAATGTTTTTCTGGATCCCATCTCTTTTCAATAAGTTTTTCTATGGAGGAAACTCTAAAGATTGCATTAGGTCTCTTTTTGTTATGATTAATTGCATTTTGACTTTTTTGTAAAGTGAAATCAATACAAATACCTTACAAATCATTATAATATCATTGAGTGTGCTACACATAAACCAAATTATATACATGTAGATCAGGGAACAGCAGAGTAATAACAAACCCAAACAAATAACTGTAAAGTAACAGCCTGGTAGAGATCTCACATAAACCAGCATGTTTCATTGACAAAGCAATATATTTGGTAGACAAAATAATATGTAACTCTAATGAGGTGTTTAAATTTCAGTCCATGTTTCACCTTGTAGTATTTCTATTTTATGAATGAACAGAACCATTAAATTAAAAATGAAATGAGGTGGTAAATCATTGATTCTGTTGTATGTGAAGTTGTCGTATGCCTCTGGATTTTTCTAAAAGCTGAAAAAAAAGAGCCCTTACAAAGCTGTTCTGCAAGTGTTGCCTTCTGCTTGGCTATTTAACTAATTTATTTAGCTAAAGCCTCAGTCCTTCCTTAAATTCTGCTCTCCTGGTAATTAATGTCAAAAAGTTAGGCACTCTCAGCATGGTTTAGTTCAATGGTCAGGCAGCTCAAACTGCTGGAGCAGTTTGTCTCGTGGCTTTGTTAATGCTGGCGCTTGCTGGTATTCCAGAAATCTTATGGTTTGCCATATAACTGTCCCGACTTTTCCAAGGTTTCTGGCTGCTTTAGAACTATCAGAATTTCAATTTTACGGTGTTAGGCAGATGTTGACTTGTAATTAGACCATCAGTGCGTTGCTGCTCCCGCAGAAACCCTGGTTGATGCTGACAGTTTGCATTGCTGCACAGCACTGGCAGTTCGGCCCCTGTGCGCCGGCTGCTCATCTCCATGCCAGGGCTGCTTCCCAAACCATCTCACCCCAACAGCCCAGCCTCAGGGCCTCCCTGCCAACTGGGTGCTGTGGTACTGAGTTCATCAGGGCTTTAAGGGCATAAGTGGTATCGGTCCGCTGTCAAGAAGTGTCTGTGGCCTCACTCATCCTGTGCCTGTTCAGGAGGAGCAGTAAAATAGAAGATCCATGCAGTTCTCCTCATAGTTGTTGTATTGAAACCTTTAGGCTGCATGATGATCAGAATTTCAGGTTAGGCATAGCATGGTAGAAGAAAATTCTTAAGGCCCAGGCTCAATAACTGTTCCTGTACCTATTTCCTCAGATGCCTACTGTTAATACTTCGGTTCCAGCACTTGAAAGATAATGTACAGGATCCTGTTACAGCAGGTGACACTGACAGGAAAAGGCAGTATGACATCTCTTTGGGTGACTGATATTTTCTCTGGGCAAGTTGCCATAACTCTTTAGGAGTTCCCCTCCAACCTTCAAATCTGTATGTGTTGCTGGAATCCGTGCCTTCAAAACATCTCTTAACTCAAACATTCTGTCAAAGAACCAAGAAGTTAAATCAAGAAACACCTACTTCCTCCCTGAAAAGTGATCCTGCTCTTCATCTTTGCAGTGGCCCCGGGTGAAAGTCATTGTGAGAAAAGTGTGAGTCCTAACAAGATTGTTATTGCACCTGGCTTAGTTCTCTGTCTTCCAGTTTAGCTCAGAGCTGCTCACTGGCCTCCAAGAGAACACACAAATCATTCCATCCAGGTAATTGTTCTTCTCCTGCCCTTAGAATAAAGACACAACTGTTCTGTACAATTCTTGCTTTCATGACATTTAAAGACTTCTTTAGGGTCCGCAGCCCAGGGGAGTGAGAGTATTCCTATGAATTGTGATGGCCCCAAAGTCTCGAACTGTCACCTGTAAGTGAAACGGAATAAAATGCTCCTGTCTGTCTTGGGAAAATTTTTCATGGTCATCAGGCGTGAAAAACAAACCCTGTTTCTACCATCCAACTCCAGTAGTCCAAGCCTCTCCAAGTAACTTCTGTGGCTGGGTCAGTCTGTGCAATAACACACCTTCTAGAATGGGCGAAGTTGTATGTGACATAGCAACTACCTGATAAATTTCATGGGGAGCCTCAGAGCTTCAAAATTTTTCTTTTTTTCCTTGAATCAACTGAACTAATGGAAGATATTACCTTTCTCTAGGCTCTTGGACACTAAGGGTTATTCAGTCGCTGATACATGTAGCTATTGGAAATAGGCTTGATGAAACACGTGCTAAGGATTTCGATCACTTGGTTTTTACATTTGAGGGTGTGTTCCTACATTTCAGTTTTTGAAAGCTCATGAATGTATTTGTGTTCCCTTTCTCTGAGTATCAAGGCCTGAGTTTTCATATTCAATACTCTGGTTTTGATGTCCAGATTCTCAGGTCCCAAGTTGTGGGAGAGAACTGACTTTCCCTCAGAAAATCAGGTTCTCTTAAGTGCCTACAGCACCCTGGGAAACTTGAGCCTGCAGCAATAACTCTTTCCCGATACAGAGTGATCTTCGAGACAGTTAGCACTGTGTACTTGGCTGCAAAAATGTGTGGTGGGTACATAAGACCTGGCAGTTCAGTTCTTTCTTTTCCTGATTGCATGATCTCTGCACTTTGCTGTCATACAAAGAACTTCAAGTATGCACATGCTAAATGATATCTTCTATTCAAATATATTGCGGAGAGAATTGTGTAATTTACTTGCACTTTGTAACTAAGCAGTCCATGGAGAGGGAATAACTTGGTTTGGAGAAAGAACAGGTAATTTTGAGTGACAAAGCCAAGAAAGGCTCTCTTGCAAGAGCGTTTACGACCACAAAATGACAAGATCTGTTGAAAACTTTTCTTTGTTTTTGTTTAATGTGGAGAAATGTTGGTTGTTCTGAGCTGGTAAACTCGCCAAACTGATTTCTGACCGCTTTTTACCTTTGACATGTTCCTCAAAGGCTTAGAAGTACGGAAATAGTAAAAAGCAGAGGGAGTAAGGTAGTTTATCATGTTCCAAACTTAGACTTTTTTAGTCTAAATTTAGTTCTTAATTTTTAACATCTATGTTCTTCTCCTAGTAACGTCTGAAAATGTGTCACTCTGAGGTCTGTGTACATGCAGTTGGCCTTAAGTTGTGTAGCCCGCCAGCACAGAAACGGCCCATGGCTCTTCTGTGGAAGGAGCACCACTGTCTCCTGCACCTCCAAGCCTTGCCATTGATGGGACGTGGCCTGGGCTTGCCAAAAGGGGATGTTGAGTTACCCTCTCCTGGTCATTTTTTCCATTGGAGGTCACTTAAAGATTTTTTTCCTCCAGTGGTTGAAAAATGCTTTTTGTGAGCCTGTGAAGAACCTCTGAAATGCGTAATGAGGTTAGAAAAAAAATAAAAGGAGCTTCTTACCATGGTGGCTGTTGAAAATTTGAGACCCACTTTGTACCAGCAAAACAAACCCAGCTGCCTCCTGCCTGTCTGCAAGAAAAATGCCGTTTATAAAAGAACCCCAAACAACAAAACAACTCCAAGAAATTTTGCATTGTTTAAGTGCAAAGGTGTGGGAACTTCTCAACTGGAGCAGCCATTGCATTCTTCATGCCTCAGTCATCTTTTTTCTCATCATTAAAGAGTTATTTCTGATTTGGGTCATCTTTTTAAAGAGGCCCATTAAAAAATCAAGCAGAATCCATTCGCTCATTTAAAGGGGAGGTGGGTGCTAAGGAGAACAGTTTTGCATTGATTAATAAAATCATAAACCATGCATTCTGTGATTCATTTAGCCTCGTGCTCAGCAATAAACTGGAGCGAAAGGCAGTGAGCTTTGACTGGCACTTTATGGTGTCATCTTCAGCTCCTCTGTTTTATTGGTTTGTGTCTTATCAACACTGTTTTAGGCACAAATGCAAGGTGCTGCACTAGGAGGATGCAGTTGGAAATGCAGATTCATGTAGGAGAAAGAAAAAAAAATAAAAAACCTAAAACAACCCCAAAAAACAACCAAACAACAACAAAAAAAATCAATTATGGCCAGTCTTTTAACTTAAGTGTCCTAAAACTACCTTTGTGAGGCACATGGGGCTTTCTGGGTCAATTGCTTATTCTACCTCATACCCTAAACCCACTTGTTTATTTTCTGAGCCTACTTGCAGAAATGGATTAGAGGAAAGGGTGAAAGAGAATCAGGATCTGAGATGTGAAACAGATTATAAATAATATGGGTCTTTTTCGGTGTTCTTTTGGATTCTGTTCTGCTTATAATGTGACCAAATTTGTCTCTCCAGCTGATGTATCCAATTTCATTAGAAACTCAGTTGTCCAAAACCTATGTCCCTTTCCCCTCACCTCTGAATCTTCCTGAATGTAATTCATTTACACTTTTGACTGTGCATTTCCTCCATCGTCCTTTTTTATCTGTCTGCATTTTGTTCTCCTGCTGAATCCTTGCAGGACCCATTTTTCCCAAAAGGTCTATATCAGTGCAGTGCCACCGGTGCAAGACATTCCGGTGATGTATTGCACCTATACATCATCAGAGCAACAGGGTTTTGATAAACAGCTTTCTAATACATCATTAGATCATCACTGATGGCACTTTGATGATGTATTATATTAGTACATCATCAGAGCACTGTCATTCCAGTGATGTATTTATAAACAGATGGTGCTGTCATGCAAGAAAGAAGAGAAAGCAGGAGAGAACATTTCACTCTGTTACAGCACAAAATGCACCCCCACCTCTCATTGAAGGAGATTAAAGGCAAAGACCCTGTGAGGGCATAATTGTCTCATTAGGTGTTTGGCTCGAAGTCCATGGACTTCCCTGTGCAGCACCTGGCAAGCAGGCACATGACCCTTCTTGGCCAGGAGCACACAAAGCTCTTTGATGCAGATTTTCATGTTCATTGTTGCTCAGTCATAAAGCTAGGGTTATTTATCATTTTCCATAGTTGCATGATTGCAGGTGTAATTAAATTTTATTTAACATAGGCATAACTAAAATGGTGTTTGTAACATAGTGTGTTGTGCTCAAACACTCAATGTGGATGCGCTGCTGGACACTCAGTGTTCACCCCCGAGCCGCCCTCCCACTGCTGTAAGGGCTAAATCTTCTTCGTGCCAAAAAAAGAAGGTGAATTATTTTTATTTTAAGAGCTACAGATCTTGTTCTGTGTAGTATCACAACTGCTGAGATAATTGTTGAATTTACAGTCAATATCAGCTATTTTTAAAGCTAGTTCTGTAGGTATTTAGACCAAGTATTTTGTTATTTCCCCTAAGTTACTGGAATCAGCAACACCTTTGTTTGCTGGGTTTGTGCATCTGTTGCTCATGTAACGTCCTGCTGAACTCTACTACTTAACTACTTTTGCTGAGGAAGCCTTTTCATGTTTCTTTTTCAGATGAGGAAACTAAGAAAGACAAAGATCAGGTGAACTGTCCAAATCACACAGCCATTTACTCTGGGGCTGCCCAACTCCAAACGCCTTTGACCTTGGTCCAACACACAAGTGGTGCAGCAGGTAGGTCAGTCTTATTCCATGATTCATTTACAAGGCTATGATTCGGGATGACTGTGGTGAAATATGACCAAAGATTTTATCTGATGCTATTGTTGGATGTCTGGTTTGGACTTTTGATTTTTTTGTCAGAAGATATTTTTCAAGATTCCTCATGAGATTAGTCATCAAAATGAAAATTGTGTCCCCACAAAAGATTCACTTGCAAATAATGTGTGTGTACATATAATATGAACAATTATCACAAAAACTTATTCAAAATATCTCTCTGTATTTTAACATGTCAGGAAGTGAAACGGGGTGAGATTTGCTTTCCCAGTTCTCTTAATCCTATATCTTCAGACACAAAACTTATTGTGCAAGGGACTTTGAGGTCAAACAGATTCATTTTTCACTTATGGAAATTTCCTATGTCGAATTCTCAATGAATTGCAGATGAATGGAGGTGAGTTTGTCCTTTCTGAGAAAGGACATTCCACCAAAATTGCACACATGGCAATGGAATACATAGGGAAAAAATGTACATGTGTGCTTCAGCAAAGATTCATCGAAAGGAACATAAGCAAGTATGCTGCCTAATCCAAACCAGAGCCAGTGCAGTGTGGTATCTGCTGAAACTTTGTAAGTGCCAGCGTAGGGCTAATTCCCTTCTTTGCATTGTTTGCCTCGAGTAGGTATTGTTGTAATTCTCGCATTTCGTGTGACTTGTGAAGTCACATGTTAGAAATAATTTCAAGACTGAATTTTGTAATTTAAATACATGAGACAAAAATTAAGAAATAAGAAGATACTGTAATATTAATCCTGCAGATAGAGGACTGAACACAGAGAAATAGAATATTTTCCCTGAGGTTCCTGTGTTTGTAACAGAGATCCGGCTCAGAGATGGGAAGACCTGACATGCAGATCTTCAGTCTTTGGTTCTGGGGTGTCTGCTATAATTTCATCTTGCTGCTTGGCACAGACAGTGGGAGCTCTATAGGTATACAGGGGGAAGAAAAAACAAATTAGAAGTGTTCTGCCACTGTACTTAATATGAGAGTCTGACCTGGGATATGCTAAAGCATTGCCAGACCTACAGAACCCCCTCAGAAATTGGGTTCTTAAAAGCTGGGGTAAGCTCGGGCCAAACCGGACATGTGCTAAAATCCTTACCGTGCTGGGAGAGGGGTTTGGACTGTTTTACCACATTACATTTCACCAGCCCTGAAACCAAGTCAGAGAGATGCCAGTAATGCCAAGGACACGTTAGGCTGGGTTAGCAAGGGTGCAGCCAGCAGGTCCAGGGCAGGGCTTCTGCCCTCTGCCAGACCCTCAGGGAGCACATCTCGTGTGTGGCTTTGGGGACAAGGCAGGCACTGACCCTGCCTGGAAGGGTCCAGCTGAGGGCTACTGAGATATCGGGCAGCTGCAGCACACCACATGCAAGGGGAGGCCAAAGCCTTTCCTCTTCTGAGGAAGACACTGCACTAGTTCAGTGTCTCTTCAGGGACAGCTCAGTATGCCCAATATCCCATGGCTTTCCTCCCAAGATGTGCTGTTTTGGGGATTCAGCCATCAGAATGTGAAAAAGGGAAAAGAGTGTTCAGTGGGGGTGGTGGATCTCATAGTGCAGAGATGTGCTGGCCAAACAGAAAATTGGGGAAACATGAAGTGTCATGAAATTCTCTGGAGCTTGGCGTTTGGAGAAGGATAATTTTGTTCATTGGAGGTAATGAAAAATACTGCTTGGCAACCACCCTTTAGTAGTATTTTGTACCTGGAGAAGGAATAAAACTGGTGCCAAAACTATTCATATTAACTTATGCAGTCATTAAAATGGAGAGTAGTGGGGTATCCTCATACTCGCAGTACTTTCAAATGTGGGGATGCCAACAACTTCTTTTAACACTGGTGGGCATTTTGCACTCGCAGAGTCTCTCAGATTGAACTCCAGTCCATGAGCCACTGTATGATTATTCAAAGAGTGCAGCAGGGTCTGACTTTTTCTCAGCTCTGTCTGTGTAACACGCTGCAGCAGCCATGGCATTTCTAAGAAGAGCAGGCAGGGTCATCTGAGTCAGAGTAGCAGCCAGATTAGGTGGTTTTGATCACACAAATGTTTTTAGCTCAGAAAGGAGTCAGGGGGTGCTGTCTGTAAATCTTCCAAAAGTCAGGCCTAGGAGATTGCTGTGGCAGTTATTGTAACAAAGGGGAATAACATGATGTAGTAGAAACAAGTTCCTTTCAGAAGGAAATGGTCTTAATGCCAGCAAAAGGGTCTCGTAGATCGTTCCAAGTTTCTTTTTTCCCCAATTACAGACAATATGGTTATCTGTTTTCATATGTGCATTAACATATTTAAAACCAACATTTGCTCAGCCAAAATAGGAATTGCTGATTGTTTTTTTTAATAAAACTGGAAATAGAGAAATGTTTTCTTAAATAATCAATTCTCTTATTGTATGCAACAGGTAGATGAAGTGGAATCTAATATTCCATTCATGCTTAAAAAATTCCATTTGTTGGTCATCTTTAGGACAGAATCCATCAGATGCAGTGAAACAGCTAACTGGAAAAAATCAGCTTCAAGGAGATGATGAGCATAGGAGCACAACATAGTGCTTGAAATACGTATTTTGATCTGAAGACAAAATTTTAAAACAATATAAGGATTTCTTTAAGTGGAAGGAGAAAGTGTTCTCTGGTGGAGAGAAGAGATTAGATCACGTAGTTAAAAGGGACTAGACCATGAGATACAAGCATTTCCCTTTATCTGGCACTTTTAAACTCAGATTTGTGATGGTGTGTACAGTTTTGGACCTCCAGTTAAAGATGTTGATAGACTGGATCAAGCTGAGATGGGCCCCAAATAGCCCAGGGGCTGTTAGGGAGAGAAGCCAAGGGAAAGAGGCTCCACTGAGAACAGTTAAAGGTGACTTTACATTTACAGCCCTTCTCTGGAGTTTTCTTCTTGGATAAATCAGTCATAATCCACTTCAAAATATATTCTTTCCAAATGTTACATTGATTGATATGACCTAACATTTTCTCCTCATTTGAAATGTGAAGCCTCCCTTTTTGAAACTGTGAGATTTAAATGTGAGAGACCAAAAGTTTTGGCATGTGGGCAATAGGGAAATATTTCTGAAATGGATATCTGAGGTCGTATGTGAAAAGATTGAAAAGATATTTCCATCTCAAGCACACAGAAAAGAATTCTTGGCTATTTGGAACCAATACTAGTTATGAGTAAAATGAAAGAATTTGTTATTCTCAGCTTTGTCTCATTTGGGTTTTACCCAACATAAGATAAAACTTGATTCCTTAAGCTTTCAGCAATTATTTTTCTACATTGATCCAGGCCAGTGAAATAAATTCTTTTCTGGTCTTTTATTTTAAAAGCAAAATAAAAGTGTTGGAGGCCTTAAGCACTGTTTCAGATATTAAATAACATTTATATCAATGTAAGAATAAAGGAATAGATCTGAAATGCTGGTCAGTCAACTGTGTGTGTTGAAATTATTAGTGCAAATGGAAATCATGCAGTTTGTTACTGCAAATGGGACAGACAAAGGGAAATCATGCTTTCTGTCAGGAATGTGAAATGAGATTGATACTAGGTAGTATTCCATTATTTCAAGATGCCAACAGTTTTGACAGTCCAATTGCAATTACTGGAGATAGTGGCTCAGCAAATTGAGAAGGAAATTAGGTTTGATCGCATGAGAGAGACAGTGCCACAGAGCCCTCCCTCCTCCTTCTCAAAGGTATGCAGATTCACCAGTGAGCTTTTTCCTCAACAAAAGGCAGGGAGGGGGAATAAAAAAAAAAAAAAAAAAAAAAAACCACCAAAATCATAAATCAGAATTCTCAGGCATTATGGAAATTGAGGCAAGTTCTTCCCCTCCCCACAAATAATGTCCACAAACACTTTCATTAACCTGCCCTGCTGTTCTATGCCATGCCTAATTTTCATCTAGGGCCAGGTTCAGGCTTGCTCCTTGTGTCTTGCCAGCACGCTCTGTCAACTCAAACTGCAACACAAGTTTTGGTTGTACTGGGGAAACCATCAACTTGATGAATCGCTTTCCCTTTCTGACATCTGAAAGCTTCATACAGTTCCTGTAAAGTTCTCTACAGTTAACATTTCTTTTTCAGGAATTTCTTTGGGGGAGTTGGGAAGTTTGATTCCATGGCTGAATCAGAGCAAATAAAGATGATATACATGGCAAGATACATTAGGCAATTCCAAGTATTTAGGAATCTAACTGAGCCTAGTTCTTTGCACTAGCTCTGCACAACTTCTGTAAAGAATAAAAGGAATCATCTTGACATTTCCCATGTCATATTTTAAAAGACATTTTAATTGTTTTGATACTGGCATTGGTAAAAATAAAATGTGAAGATAGAATCCTATGTTTGACATGAAGAGTGGGAAATACCCTGTAAGCCAAGTACCAAAGCTGAAGCAGATGCCATTTTTTCTGGGCCAGCTGAATTTAACACTCATTGCCATGTATTTAGGGAGGTTATTTTCTCAGACTCGCAAAAGTCTACCATACTGCCAACCAAAATAATAATCATTCAGTTGTCCAAACAGAGAAAAATACAGTATTAGAAGCATAAAAGCACATTGTTGTGCAGTTGGATCTGAAATGCTGCTGTTGTGGTTCTGTAATTCATAATTTTCTGGACAGTTTCTATGCAAACAGGTTTTTGTGTGGTATTTTAAAGTCTGAATTTAAAGTTCTTTCGAGCATAAGTGTTGATGGTCAACATCTACTGTGTCTGTGTGCTTAAATATATACGGTTAGAAAACAGTTTTGTGACTTTATTTCAAGCCAGGATTTATGTGTGATTTCTTTCATAAGTGAGCAGAGGTTCCAAACCATGCAGAAATGTTTGAATTCCCCTGCCTCAGATCACTGGTGTACTGTGTGCAGTCCCCAAATGTTCCTGGAATGGGGTGAACCTCCCCTGAGAATCAGGTTTCTAACAGCCAAGTTTCATCTCATTTTACTTTTACCATGCACTGTTAATTATGGCTTCACAAGCACAGCCTTTCCTCAGTGTGACAGAGGATTTTAAAAGCTTATGCAATTCAACGGCCAGGCAGCAATTAGCAGATACTGCAGTTTAAGAGAATAATATTTATTAGCTTGGAAAAAGCACAGTGACTTTAATCCAAGTAATTGCTACAGGAAGTATGGAAAGCCTCAGTGGTGAGGGGCTCCTATGTCCCTGCCATCAAAGAGCTGGGCCTCATTAGCTTAGGGCAAATTTATTTTCCAAAATATTCTCCCTGAGAAGTGGAAAAAAAAAAAACCCAAACAAACAAAACCCCAAACAAACAGAAAAAACCAGGAAAAACAAACAAACTGTCCCACACACCAAAAAAGCCAATGCTGTGGCCTTCTCCCCAAGGTGGAAGCAGCAGAAACAGCAGATGGGCCTTAGGCTATTAAGAGAAATGGAGCAGCCACCTGCAGTAATGTTGTTTGGTGAATGCAGCACGCTGCAGTGCTGAACCCAGGGCAGTTTATTTCTTCTCTAACATCCTGCTAGAAATTCTTGGAAATGGGGGCCTCTGATCAGTTCCCAGTGCTGCAGGAATAACTGCCTAAGGAAAGAAGGTGGGCTTGAAATGTCATTAGGTGTAATAGAAAGGTCATAATTACAACAGAATGCTGTGTGGTCATGCAAGATGTGAAAGTCTGAGGTGACTTTGCTGTAGCACTCCTGTAGACTCCAGGGACCATTGTTCTTTAGGAATATTCTAATCCATTGCCCTATTGGCATCAACTAAACCCTCCTGTCACCTTGGTGGTGGTGGTATCTTGCAGGTACTTGAGAACAGAGGAGTGTGTGCAATTTTTGTGTCAGAGCTTTTGGGATAACTCCGCAGTCAGTGCCCTGTTTTGTGCCTCTGACTGCATATTTTCTCTGCAAGGAGCTCAACTTTGATTTTGGAGGCAGCAGCTGCTGTGACTGGGGGTGGAAACAGAAATTTCCTGTGCTGCAGCAGTGAAAGCAGGCAGTGCAACTCCCCCAGTGGATGCATCAACAGCAGGGTTTTGTCAGACCAAGGCTGAGAGAGGGCTTTATTAATCTTGGGGAGGAATTATGCTCAGAACAGGGAGTGTCCAGTGTACTCTGACACTGAGTCTGTATCACTACAGAAGGTGCTTCCCCTTGGTCACTGAAATTGACTTAATTCCTTAAAGATTTCAAAAAGTGGATTAATTGACCAACACAATAAAAGCATGAAGAAATAATTCTGGAACATGTTGGTGTAAAGCACTGTTAAAGTTATAATCAAATAAAGACATGGGAAGCACATGCTTCCCAATACCCTAGGGTCTCTGGCTTTTTGCAAGGATGATTTAGGCTGTGTTCCCAGGATATAATATTCTGACCAAAGGCTGTGTAGTAGTTGGACTATCAACCAAAAATTGCTGTAATTGGTGGTTCCAGCACAATCCGAAAACTGCAGGGCATGATCCATTACACGTATGTATATAAAGACACAGCTCTTGATGCTGTGTCAGGCTAACATCTGCTTGTTGACCTTTATTGACTTTTCTGTGTCAGGGAGTTCCCTTTATAACCTTTTTCCATTTATCTGCCTGTCC
Organism: Struthidea cinerea; assembly: GCA_013397865.1. Lineage (NCBI taxonomy): Eukaryota > Metazoa > Chordata > Aves > Passeriformes > Corcoracidae > Struthidea > Struthidea cinerea. The sequence continues at coordinate 300,417 of VZTI01003251.1, forward strand.
ACCGCAGTGCTTGTTCTGGAGGATCAAGGGAGGCAGGATTAAATGCCTCCAAAAAGCCACGGATAATCAGAATAGAGGTGAAACAACAGAGGTAGATTTTCACCAGTTTTAGGTAAAGGATGAGAGACTTGCAAGTGTGTATTTTTGGGGTTTTAATTTTTTAATGTAAAGTCTACTCTTTTTAAAGTAAATTATGAGGCTCTTCCAAAATAAGATTTGTGCACATCAGTGGGAGGTTTGATTTAATGACCTTGAAAGGTCCCTTTTGGAGATGTTTCAGTCATATCTGACTAGCTGCTCTAAAAATGACCAAATGAGTGCTTTTACTGTCAGCATAGTACACCTGTAGGTTTCTACAACATGCAGAAGGAAAATGTTTATTTTAGACTAGGAGGATTTATCAATAACTCTTGAGAAAAATATTACTGTCAGGTAATGGTAGGTATTTTACACCACAGTCCTACCAAACATTGGACTCATTGGAGAGGTTGAAACATACAGGGTTTTTTTCCATAAACAAATAGTTTTAAATGTCCCGTTTAATTTTTGTCATAGTCTCTTAGCCTTACATTGCTAGTATAAAACGGGAACACAAATGACCAAATTGGCAATTTGTTAAAAAAAACCCAGAATGTTCAGGACTTAGTACTATATCTCTTTACAAGAAAGAAACAATTTCTTTTCTGGAGGACAAAAAGTCATTGGTACATAAATCACCATTGCTTCTGGAACAGAAAGTCAAAAGGCATTTTAGATGCAAGCCATAGGTGTCACCTATACGTGTAAATTTGAGAGGAGGAGATTTGCAAGAGGTGATTAAGAGACACGGGATTTTATATGCAGAATATCATGGGTTATAATTTTTTTTCAGAATTACTTAGTACACATGTTTAAACCAGCCAAAATTACAATTTTGGGAGCTACAGGTGAGTCAGCTCCACTCTGGTTTTTGTGGTGCACGTGAAAGAAACGATAATCAGTGGGAGCAGCCACGCGAATTTACCAGGTAAAGCATTCCTGGCCACCCTGATTGATTTCTGTGAAAAATCACTGCATTATGGATGAGGGGAGAGCAGAGGTGATTTGTCTTGACATCAGCAAGGCATTTGACACTGCTTTTCGTGGTAGTCTTGTATCCAAGTCAGGATCTTCCAGTTTGGATGGGTGGACAACCAGAAGGGTAAAAACTGTTTTTGTGGCCATGGTCCCAGGGCAGAAGTCAGGGATCATCCTGCTCTGTCTGGAGCTGCTCACAAGGGGAGCACTGCAGGGTGTGTGCATGAAACCCTCCTGTTTAACATCTTTTTTAGCAATATTACAGGTGAGGGATTGCTCACATCAGCCTCAGAGAGGACATGAAACTGGAGGGATCAGCTCATAGAGCAGAGGCAGGGTGGCCGTCCCAAGAGACCTGGACAGGCTGGAGGAGTGAGCTGACCCAAACCTCCCAAAATCCAACAGGGAAAAACCTCAACCCTTGCAAATGTCAAGGAAGAAGCCGTAAGAAAAACACAGCATGAAGAGCAGCAGGAAAGGGTGGTGGCCCCAAACTGAGCAGAAGCCAGCAGTGTCTGGGCGGCCAGGAGGGCTGACAGTTACGGGCTGGGTTATCAGGAGCACGGCCAGGAGGTCAAGAGAAGAGATTATTCCCCTGTTCTTGCAGCAGTTATTAGGCTGTGTCTAACACTGAATCTGCATTCAGGACCCACAGCACAGGCCCTGATAAACTGGGGGAGTTCAGCAAACAGCTCCCCAGATTGGCTCCTTAAATTAACTCAGAGCAGGTTTCCATCTAAAAATTAGAATACCAGTTGCAATAGAAATTTTATGCTAAACTCCTCAAAACTTTTCATTTAAAATCTGTTTTCTTTCCTTTATTTCCAGATTGTTAAAACCTAGACTCTACCTCATTTTCTTAGGTGGTCTATTGTTTATTTAGGGAAAAATTATATATGCTCCCAAAGCACCCAGGCCATGGAAAGAAATAGATATTAATTTATTATGAAATTGAATTAACTGCAATGTACAGGTGATATACAGGGAGAAGAAAATTGTGATTCTTCAGCATTCTGATTGGCTACTGATGATGTAAGGTGCATTATTAAGTGATAATTGTTTTATTACAGTGTTTACAAGGAGACAAATGGTTTGGGAATAGATGCACAGGGAGGCCACAAAACAAGTTGCTTATTGATTCACAAGCTGTTTGTATCCAAGTTTGCTGCTCAAAAGAGAAAACAAAACCAATGTACTCCAGGGTTTATTCATAAGGATAATAGGCTTGCAAGGATGGAATCTGAATTTACATTCAGAATTGGCTCAGATCTGAAATATACTTTTCTCTTTAAAATATTGAGTGGAATCACACCTCCTGAGCCATGCAAAGCAATTTGTAGCTCACGTTTCTCTGCCATTGCCTTTCATCTGCCATCAGGTTGTGAGGTTCAGTAAACTCATTCATATTTCCTCAGTTCCTTAAGTCATCTCAGAAGGGTACTTTGTCATTAGTTCTACAATTCGTTAAAGTTACAAATACTTTGCTAAAAATATCTGTGTTTTTGGAGACTGAAGTCCTTTAAGCATTGCTGAGACCAGATCAGTAGATCTATTTCCATTCTCCCAAATGGGGGAATATTAAAGAGAATAAAATTGTTGGCCTATATGAGCACAGAGTGCTGGATCAGCCCTTCTGTCTCACACACAACTTTCACTAATTACAGGAGCACTGTGCTGGAATATTTACCAATGTAACCTATCACTGGGTTTCTGATTTTGCAGATCAGTGTCTTTAAGGATTCATATCCATAGACAAGTCACTGAAGTTTAATCAATCGCTATCCATCTGCTGAACAGACAAAGCCCCATTACAAGGCACTGCAATTTAGCTTCTGTGTTGGAAACCCTTAGGAAAGAGCTTCAGCAATGTCAGTTTAACTTGCAACTAAGATTAAAATAGGCAACACAGAAATAGATATTGAGCTTTAGCAGGGCGGTGTAGTGAATCACCTTAACTCAGCAACATGTTTTGTGGCTTAAATACACACTAAAAAATCCCAAATACCTCTTCTTTCTAAAGTCGCATCACATTCTATGTCAAATAGAAAGTTTCTGTAAAATTAAGCCACCTGAAAGAGGAAAAGAGTTGAATGACATTTTGTACCTGAGCAATTCTGGTAGAATGCAAGTATTTTTTATTTGAGGCTAAGAACTAGTTGTGTTCCTGTCGGTGTTTTTCCTTTCATAGGAACTGCTCACACATTTGAGGCCTTCACAAAGAGATGCTTGTGCTCAACAACTTGATCTTTTGCATGTGTTGTTTAGGAACTATTACAAAAAATATGGCTTTATTGAAATGTCGTGTTCTGTTTCCTTTAGAGATGTTTTTAATCTAAGCGGTTTCAAGGAAAGCATTAGCAGATGAAATACAATTTTTTTTAACACTAAGGGCTAAATACAAGGTGGGACTTGATAAGATGCAGATGTTCTCACAAATAATGTGTTCCATAACCAAAACAGGCAGGATTTGAATGGCATCATCATATACTGATCAGTTTCTCCTGGAAACTCCTCATTGCAATCAGCAGGAATTTTAGGAAGCTCAAATAGACAAAATAAAACTGTAAATTTCAGTACAAGATGATAACTTGTGTTTTTTGCATCCTAATACTTGTGCATGGAGTCCAGAGCAGGAATAATTTTACTCTAGAGTTTTTTAATTATTCATGTGCAGAAACATTTTGGGATTAAACTGTTGCTTTCATTCTTATAGTGTCTATATTGGTTTGGGGTTTTATTGGGTTTTTTTGCACACAGTCAAGCCTAGCAGAATAATTCCAACTTTTTGCTTCCTCACGAAAAATCAGATGTTATGTATTTCTTCATTTTGGTTTACTTTACTGCCACATTTTATTTACTTTTCTTTTATTTAAATCTCCATGAGCAGTGCCACAACAGTACCAAAGACTTTTTGATATGTTTAGACCAATTTACAGAAAAAATAACCCAATTAAGGAAACTTTTCTAACAATCTTAGGAATCTAAATTTTAGCTCATAAATGCAGTCATCCAATACCTGGTCTTAAGAAAATTACTGTTTTCATAGAACAAAGGGAGGAATAGAGAATTGTATTGGGCAAGGAGCTATGGGATTAAACATTTTGTTTTAGAAAGGGGGAGGGGGAATTTTCCAATGTTACATCCTTTGTAAGAGTAGACACAACCAGATTTCCTCTGGTCTGTTGTCCATCTACTCAAATCCAGTATTCCCTCCATAACATAACACACAGCCTGCCTCTTCCTCTTTTCCTTTGAATTTCAGAAGTGTTGGAAGTCTTGACTGTCTGTGACAGTAGAGCTTCTCCTTGTCTCCCCTGGTGCTTTTTTGTCTCTTCCTTCTATGCTGATTTAGAATCTCTCTTGGAGAAGACAATTAACAACAAATAACAACACCTTGAGCAAGGTCTGAACATTTACTTAAGTTTAACCCCCTTCTTGTATATTTGTAGAAGGAGAATTGAGCTTGACATACTGTCAGTTGTTTCCCTAACCCAAAATTTACGTTTTTCCAGTCTTAAGTCAGGTCTAGCTGATACTTGTCCTGTATCTTTAAATCAGCTTCATTTCCTCATCCCTGTTTCTGGAACTCACAAATGTGGCCAGGGTAGACTGAACATTTTTGTCCCCAGCAGCAGCGACGTGTCACGAATGCCTCCCACGCTTTGCAAGTGGATCACTGCCTAAGCCTGGCTTAGGCTGCCCACTGTCCCACACGTGGAGCTCCTGTGGAGAACAGCTGTTCCAGTTGTGTCCGCCTCCAGCACCTGGTCCCAGGTTCCCAGATGTAGCTCTGTGGAGCTCTGCTCACGGGCAGGAAGGCCCATTTCAGATCTGAGGGAGGGGTGTGTGCTGGAAGCTGCTTGCTGAGAAGGAACGCTTGAGGCAACGTGGATCTGCAGGTTTTGATTGCAATCACAGGTGTCTCTCAGGTTTGCAGTCAAAGGCATGGGACCAGGGTGAGTCACAAGGTGTCAACTGACAGAGCCTTTTGATAGAAACTCAAAATGATACAATGGTTGAGGTTGGTAGGAATGTCTGGAAACCCTCGAGTCCAACCCTCCTGCTCCAAGCAGGGTCAGACAGGGCGGGTTGTGCAGGGCAGCGTCCAAATGAGTGTTGAATAGCTTCAGGAATGAAAAAACTCACAGCCTGTCTGGGCAACATGTTCCACTGTTCAATCACCCCTGAGAAAAAAAGCTTTTTGTGATGTTTAAATAGGTTATCTTGTACTTTGGTTCGTGCTTGCCATCTCTTGCTCTTGCACTGGACAGCAGCGAGTTCCAGCTGGCTTAGTCCCCACTGCATGAGAATGAGTTGGTAGTGACAGTACACGGGGGCTATTGATTATTCATCGTCAAAGTCAGCAAAAGAACAGGTCTTCAAGCTGATAAATAGGCAGAGGCCAACTAAAGTAGTGCAAAATAAACACTGAAATGAAAGGTACAGGACTTTCTGGCGCTTGAGTTCTGCATGGCAAAGATCAGCTCAGGAATGGAAAACAGATCCCATTATGTGGCTACGTCCTTAATGAATTATTTGACCAGATGCAAAGATTTGATTTACAAACCTCTATGACCCCAGGGGGCATGGTTAGAAAGCCAATTCTTTTTGTTAAAGAAAACCTTTGCTACCAGACTAACCCACAAACTTGTAAAAGTGGTTTGCTATGCTGCTTTCTTCATCCACGTGTGGACTCTGTTCTCTGAAGTATAATCCTGTAGAAATTTTTTTATGAGACTGTCACTTTTCTTCCTTAAGACATGACCAAAGCTCCTCTGCTGCTGTTCCCATCAGTAGTACGTACATCACTTGTACCCAGCTTTTGAAGCATCCTCTCATTGATCCTCCCACCTTCAAGAACTCGAGGAGAAGCTGCTAACAGCATGATGTCTCTAAAGCCTCCAGCTGACACCAGTTCTGATGCTTGCAAAGTGATTGACATGCATTCATGGGTGCATTTTAAAATCCCATCCATGTTATGAGTTGCAGTATTCTCTATTCTTCCCTCCACAACAGGCTTCTGTAATATGAATAAGAATCACAGGATTCCATGAAAGGGTCAATAGGGACATTACTTGATTTATAATACTAGGGATTTAATTCTTTTATCAAAATAAAGATCCAATCAGGAAGGACTGAATTTTTATGGAAGATGAGTTATTGTCAGAGTTAATCAGGAAAAATCATTAATCAGAATTCTTCCAGGTGCTTCCCACCCTGGCACAAACAGAACATGAAACAGAGAATAATGACATCTTATCTGATTTTTGTGTGGAAATAAGTGTCTGCAATTTTTCTTTTTGTTTACTTCATGTTTTGGACTGATCTCAACACATTTCAGAGTCTAACATTGTCCCTGTTTCTAATCACCTCTTGAAGTGATGGCAGTAGCACTTGGCTTGAATCATTTGACACTCCGCTATTTCACATGGTATTCAGAGATGCAGACATTCAGAAATGCATCCATTACATTAATATATTGTTATTTATTTCTAAATCATTAAGCATAATGTGATTTTTATGTAGGTTTACAGATATATCAGTGAGTTGTAATGACTTTTATCTCATTTGACTGTATGCTTGGGAAGCTTTGGGGGGCATCAAACTTTTATAACCATGATGAACTTACATTATTAGCAGATGAGAAAACCATGCAAAATTCCTGAGACCTGACAATCAAAAATAAATGTTTCATGAAAACTCTTGAGAAAACAGTGGAACACTAAGAATATATAACTAGGCTCCATGATTAATCTCACTTGACAAATTTTTGTGGTCATATTTGATATTCATTCCTTTCTCTCACAGATTTTTTTAGTGCTATGTTTCAGCTTCTAAAGATTAATTTGCAGTTTCCATAATTCTTAACATTTTGTGTAGTCTAAACGGCAGATTAGATCCAAAGTGACAGAGAATTCTTCTCTGCGTCCGTGTGGTTTTCATTATGAAATGAGCCCAACTGTGACTCAGTTATATTTCCTTCACACATTATTCTCAAACATGCAGTGGTATGTTGGGCTGGTCCAACTCAGTGTGTTGTCTGAAACTGCTGTTGACTGAGGCATCATATACAGGTGTGCCAAAGAGCTGCCTGGATAAACTGGATACTTTTAACACAGTAGTTCTACATTCACCTTTCTTAAATTCCCTGCATTCTCTTTCTCTCCAATGCCACGCTTGAAGTTCTTTCTCTGCTCACCTCATACAAAATCTGTAGCAAGTATTAATTATTCTAAGTATAGTAATTATTGTTTTTATCTCAGGAGTCCCTTTGTAGTAACCTCCAAAAAAGTGAAAACTTGATATGAAATTCTTGAGAACACCAAAGAGCAGCAGCGTCTCAGTTTCTTTGTTCATACCCTACTTCCTTTCCTTCCTTTCAAAGCACTGTAGCCCTGACTTTCCAGATTAATCTTTGAATAAACAATAAAATAATAATGACTTAAAAGCTGCATTTGTTATGTAAGTAAAAACAGGAATATCTGGAATAACCTCTGAGCATGGTCTCAGAAATGGAATGACATTTGATGCTGAATTGAAGGAGACAAAGCCGCTCTGTAAATAGCTGTACCTGTGTCCATATATGTATAGGTGTGTGTATGCATGCATTTTGTCCTCCCAGCAGGGATATTGAGGTGAGGTCCCCATGCAGGTTTCTATAACACAGCCCATTTGCATTTCCAGACCTGCCACTCTCTCTTGCATGCTTAGCAAGCTGTGAGCTGCATCTACTGCAGCAGGTTCTTTCCCAGACAAGTGCACTGATTCAGCAGCAGCAGCAGAACACAGTATTTTAGCACTCTGCCCTGTGACTGGGAAGGAGAGAGGGGGAGAAGCCATGGCTGAAATGCATTTTCAGGGACTCTTTCATCACCTCTATGGCACAAATGTCAATTCAAGCCATTTTTTGCCTGCTGGAAATCCGGCCTCTGATTATATTGCTTGCCCAAATGCTTTTACAAAATGGGTAATATTTCTGATTTTCTGATTTAAATGAAAATTTCCTGCCCCTGCAGTTTTTGTTGCAAGCAGAATGCAGTGTACTAGGAGCAGTGCTACACAGAGGGCCCTCCCCCACCAATGTTTTATGCATGCTGATGCCTTGCACAAGGCAGAAACAAGTAACTTAAACAATACAATAAATTTTACTGAGACGTAGATACAGGTCTTTTCTGGCTTGTCTATAAAGTGAAAAATATGGAATGATTTGCTTCCCCTTTAAGGAGGTTATTAGCCTGCTTGTATCTACCAGAGGAATAGAGGTGCACACAGTCTCCCATTATTCACCGGGTTTTTAATCTTGATCCCTGGCTTCTGCGATAAGTTATTGCTGGGGACTGGAATTGCTTGGGGAGTGATGCAGGTGCCTGAGGGCCAGCAAGTGGCTCTGTTATGAGAACTGGCTCTAATGATTAATGGTAGGATGCAGTGCACTACTGCTGACTTCACTGGGAAATACAACATTGTTAATTTTATCATTATAAACTCCCAGCACTGCAAGAGAATGTGTCTGCCTCCAGGATGGTGAATTTGATAAGAAGGCTTTTCTGATAAGATATCTCGTACTCCCAGGGAAAAGCATTCATGTTTAATCAGGGAGTATTTAACTTGCAATCCAAATGTTACCAAGTAATATGTACAGGTCATTTTAAATTTGTGCTCTACAGTTCAGGTCACAACATTATAAATGAGTTTGTATACACACTGAAGAAAGAATCAATATAGCACTGCTCTTTACAAAGACTGTCATAAGCCAGAGAAACTAAATATTTTTTCACTTGAAAAGGGGACAGACTTTTTTTTAATGACTAGTAGTACTACAGACAAATAAATACACGCAGAGAGCCCAGGAACCATCCCGTAAAATATTCTGCGGCTTCCAGCTTTGCTGGTGGCAGTGTCAGTGATTCCAAAGCAAACAACTGAGGACAAGAGGGATTGCATCCTCTTCCCATTAATTATCTCAAACAGGTTGTAGGACCAGCATGCAGTGTTGGGCTATGACGAGACAATAGTCCTGAGCATTCCCATTCCTTCTTTAGCAGTGTGTTTGTGGGATCAGCATGGACACTGCTGTCTTGCAGAGACATTTGTACTGGTTTTGGCTGGGGTGCAGTTAATTTCCTTCATGGTAGCTGGTGTGGTGCTGAGTTTTGAATTAGCGATGAAAGCAGCGTTAACAGACACGTTTTAGTTTAGTAAAGCCTGAGCAGCGCTTTTACAGCCTCAAGGCCTTTTCTGATGCTCACGCTGTATCCACAGCAAGGAGGCTGCAGGTGCACAAGAAGTTGAGAGGAGACACAGCTGGAACAGCTGGCCCCAGATGACCATAGGACACCATGTGTGGCAATAAAAGCCACAGGGAAGCAGGAGAAAAAGGGTACGTTCCCCCAAGATGAATTTCCTCCTCCCTCTCAGTAAATACCTAATTTATAGAGAGGATTTTGTACAGCCTTAGCTTTGCTCAGCACATGTGTTCCACAGCTTCATTGCTCTTTATAATATCTCCCCCCAGTTTAGATCTGTACCTTTCCTGCCATGCCATCATCTCCCATGCCTCCCCCAGCACCTTGTGCCTTCCCAGCTACATTTTTGCCTCCAAAAGCTGTAAGATGATGAGTGTTTTGTTCATTCTGTTTGTGTGTTGCATGTGTTTCTCCTATGTGTTTTATGGGGTTTTTTTCCTCTCTCTCAAAATTCTTCAGGCTGTGGTCCTTCTGCCTTTCCAAGCAGTGCCTGGAAGAGTTTCACTGTTATTTCATAGCTCCTTAGGCCATTCTAATACATATGACGAAGACTTTGTCAATTTTGTCAAATGAAGGTAATAATAACAGTTATAGAGAAAACTTTGAAATGGTGAATAACTTTGTCTTTTCATGGGAGGTATTCAGTCTAGGAGTTATGACATTGGGAAAAGAACAGCACTTGAAGGTAATAAGGTGATTTTTATGGAAAACCTAATGGGTTAGTGTCACTTCGTAGGTCATTTTAAAACTAGGCATGTCTTGAAACTGGAATAACATTATAGAACTGAGTGCAGAATGTCTTGCACTGTGGCTCATGGTCTTTGACTCTATGTACTGTGTTAACCATTTGATCTGTCTCTAACAAAATAGATTTTGATAATAATGTAGATTGCTGTTGTTGTGACTCATTCTGTAACTTTGTTGGGCTAAGTGGCACATTACACACGTGGGTGGAAAGCTGTGGAAACCGAGTCCTGTCACTCACTGAACCAACTGAACAAAATACTGGAGTGACAGGAATGTGTCTGGTTCTCCCAGTCTGGCTTATAGTTACAGCAAGTGTTTCTTTTGTGGAGAATTTTGACATTTCAGTACTGAAAAAAGTAAGGCTTACCTACAGATAGCCAAGGAATCAGAGTTACAGCTAACCAATTTCAAAGCTTATGTTTTGCCATTTCAGGGTGTTTCATAAGCCCTGAGCTGAATGTTGCAGCATTTCCTGATTTCACATGCCCTGGAAGAGAGAGCAATGGCAGGTTGATGTCTATCAACTCCAGCATTCATAGCACAAAGTAATGGCAGTGGGTAGGATCAGCTTAAGCTAAGTAGATGATATAGTAAAAGCATGCACCTAAGTGGATAATGGGAATGCCATCCTGAATCTCCTGAGGGACGGTAATCCATAGCAATCGAGGTGACTCAGAGGCACAGAAGAAGTGGCTGGACGACTTGGATGTTAATGTGTGCAGACAGAAGCTGCTGTGCCCTTTTCCTGGTGGCCCCTAATGGCAGTGCCGCATCCTCTGCCTCCCGCACACAGCTGTCCGTCAGCCTGGGCGCCTTCCCCGGCACATTGGTGGAGCTGCAGCTTGGGCATTTGCTCAGAAGAATTTCGTGGCTTAGCAAATGAGTAGCAGGGAGAGACAGCTGATGGCTTCAGAGGTGAATCATAAAAATCTGAAGCTTTAGAAGTTGTCATGGGAAGAAAGAATTGATCCAGGTTTGAGAAGGGAACATGTTCTCAATCTGGCTGGACCAGATTTTGAATCACCTGTATCTTGTGTGAGAATAAGTACCAGTGCCCTGACCTGTAAACTGTTGTGTCTGATCAAAATAGCAGGACTGTTTTAAGCTCATTTTTCATTTGTATAATGCCTTACACAGAGCTGTTGAGACTCAGGCTGAGATTCTGTACTCCATTGTTTGTGCCTTAGTCTCCTACTGCATTAAAAGGATCTTTTTTTCCCCTCCAGCAAGTACTTGGCTCTATCCTGTTTGTTTTTCTGCCTTATTCTGAAGCAACAAAAATCACCCATGGTTGGGAACAGAATAGCATCTAGGATAGGAAAGTGCTTGGAAGAAATACAGAGAATCTTGTATTCTCAATGTCTGAGGTCAGAAATGAAAGCTTGTTTGGTTTTTTGGGATGATCTTGTTTTGTTCTCCCCTTCTCATCCTCCCTCCTGCCCCAATCCCCAAACCAGTCATATTGTCAGAGCCCTTTGAAGGAGATTTATTCTTATGGAAGGTGGAGAGTAGTTTAAGAGATGACTTCATTTAAATCTATATCTCTCCCTCAGAGAGTGTCTCTAGTGTCCTTAAGAAGAAAGTAGTAAAGCATTGTTTACCTCTGACAGCTTTATTAAGAGATTAAATGTTACCTTTTATGCGACTCTTATGAAACTGGTGAGCTAGGGAGCAACTAGTCCCTTCAAAGGCTTCTGCCTGGCTCGGTGAGGGCTGCACTGGTGCAGTGCTCAGGGCACCTGTGCTGGGTGGAAGGCATTCCAAAAGCCTTGACACAAGGAATACAATCAAAGAAAGGTGTGCTGGCACAAAAAAAGGCCTGGATAAAGTAAAGAAACATATCTGAACTGTGTCAAAATTTTGTCTCTTTTAGGTTTAAGTAGAAGCTAAATATAAATGAGCACCTGAAGAGAGCACACTGATAGATATTCAAGCTCTAGCTGACTGAAACTGCTCCTGTCTTGGGAACTAAGGCAGGTTACAGCCACCACACCACCTCAGGCAGTAAGGAGTATCTGTCTGTATCACTCACCTGCTCACTGTGTATCTGTGCGTTCAGATAACCAAACCTTTTTTGGTTATTTCACAGCAGCCAAGCTGTGGTACTTTCCTCTTTCACAGACATGAGGAGCAACAACTTAAGTTCAGCCCATTCATTTCAGCTAATGTGTTTAGAGGTGTTTTCTGCTGCAGGCTAGGAATATGAAAACAGCAGAGCTCAGGCACTGAATCGTAACTAAATAATGCATCCCAGTCCTTTAGTCTTTCTGCCTGTGCTGTGCTACTTAATCTTCTGAGGACTAATGGGTTTAGGAATAAGAGGACATCTGGATGCATCTTGGCAGAGGGTTGGTGTGGCGAGTCAGTTTCCCTCTCTAAAACAAAGCTTTATCAAAGTCTACGTGTCACTGCACGTAAGCCAGTACAAGTGCTACTTGTCCTTGCAGTGTCACACGCATAAATGTACGTTATACTCATGATACAGGATCAACAGGTCTAAGAGAGGCAGAGGTGGTACGTTAGCACCACAGGATCCTTGAGTCCCATTGGATAATGGCAACGTTTCCTCTTGCCCAGAGTACAGTTTTCCTTGTTTAAAGAAAAGCCCCAATTCTCTTGCAGCCTGATTTTCCCATACCTACTTGCAAAAATTTGTATCTCATAAAACGCTATCATTATATGTAACCCTTTCCAAATGACAGAAAATTCCACCAAAATTGTAATAATCCTGGCCCACCACTACAGAACTGAGCAATCAGATTTAGAGGGAAGAGAGGAATCAGCACCTGAGTTAATCCTGGCTATAGTATTCCAGCATGGTTCTGGGGCCTGCTGCACTTCTAGAAATAACATTCTTCCCCTTATTCACTTATTTAACTGATAGGATCCAAGATCCATCATCTCCATACTCAGGAATGCTCTTGGTGGTGTAAGATACAGCACAGAATTCTCCCCTGAGAGACTGTATTGGATAGTCTGTTCAGGTGTCAGGAAGTGATGCCCTTTTCAGTAGAAATTAATTTGATCCAGTTTAGAGGAAACAATATACATTGAAATACAACTTCAGACCCTTCGTGCCTCCTGAGGGATGCTGCCTCTGCCAGCACAGGTGCTCGTGTCCAGCTGTGCAGGTGAGAAAAGATGCCTTGTGGCCAGCACAAGTGGGAACAACCACACCAAGGGTAGGGCAGGGGAGTTCAAACTGTGAATTTCTGCTGAAAGACAGGAACTGTGCCTTTGTGAAACACTTTATATTTGATATAAATGTTAAGAAATAGAAGCATGCATCCACCTCAAAGTAGTCACAGATGTACTCTATTCTTGGCAGTCAGGCTTTGTGATCTGTAAGAGCAGCTTTCCCATATTCTTTTACACATGGATAGCTATTGTAGCTATGTATGAACGGGAGTATGAAAAAGGAGTGAGATATAGAACGGAGCTTTTTTCTTTTTCTCTGGGCTTACAGTGTGAACCCAGGGAGCTGTGCTCTGCTCCATGACAGGTGTGTTCTGGGCTGGTGTGTTTGTGTGTCACAAAGAAATTGCAGAATGACAAGCTAAGATAACGTGATAAAGAAAATCATATATGATTTTGCTCTTCCATACCCTGTGGTGAATGGAAAAGAGGCTAATTTATTTATTGACATAAATAGGCCTGACATCTTGAGTTTCGTTTTCGACTTCATTGTCTGAAAAGCCCTTACACCTCTTAAGGCATCTCTCATCCAGAGTTCTTTATAAAAAAACAGAGACAAATCATTGCTTCCAGGCTGTGATTCCTCTGACCTATTTTAGGTGTGCCTCTTTGGACAAGATGATCCATGCTGTAGTAAAAGTGTCAGTTGTCTTCCACTGGTTATACAAGGATAACTAACTGAGGTGTCAGCGTCTACTTTGTAAGCACCTAAGATTAGGTGAGATGAATCCCCGTGTGACTGAGTAATGCTCTGAGTCAACACGGCGCCACTTCTAGCAGTGGGAGGATCACAAGTGTTGGGCTTTTCAGGTGCTAGTTAACTCCATGTATCAGTGTGTCCCTGGAGGCATTTGTTGTTCTCCTTCCTGCATATTTAGGATCGTTGCCAAGAGTTGCACTGCTTTGTTTTTCTGCCTCCGTGGTTGAGAGGAGCTGCATAATGCGGCACCGAGCCTGGAGCCTGATTTGTACAGGCTTCTGTGTGAACTTAGGACAAAACTTACTTGCCCTGTCAGCATCCTCTGCACTGCTGAGTGTTTGGAAGCAAATGTGATAAAGAAAGTAGAAATGCAATTAACAAAGACCGATAGATACAAAAGCCTAGAGCCAGTTTTAGCTGCTCTTTGTCGATCCCAGCTGCCACTGCACCAACACTGAGACATGGAGTAATTGCAAAGTCGATAGCAGTGGCCTGGCTTTCAGTAATGATTTCAAGTCAGTCGTGATATGCTGTGGAAAGCACTGCAGTCAGCTTGGTGTGTTCCTTGTTGCTGTAAGAAGTTTTGAGGCAGAGCCTTTTCTCCTTGTTCTAGTGACTTGCTGCCTGAGAGCTTTGTGGCCTGCCAAAGCAGGCTGTGCATCCCTTTGTCTACTTTATCCACAGAGAAAAAAAGACAAAGAAAAGTCTTAACCACAGTACATGTGCCTCTTTGGATAGAACTTAGCAGTTTAATTTCACCTCTCACTGTAGAGATTTGTCAGCCTCTAGCTTAAGGACAGTTGCTGCCCTCAGGGAGACCCCGCTGGATTTTCCTACAACATTTTGAAGATTTTTGGAAAAGAGAGTTTCCACATTGGGTTCAAGTGCTGGCATAGTCCTTGTCATACAGTATACTACACTGTGAATTTAGACAGTGTTTAAACAAAGATCAGAGGAGAACATCTGGATGTATGCAAATGTTAATGCCCTACAGTTGAGCTGCAGTTCTCTAAACAGTAACAAAGCTGGAAAGCATCTGCAAGGAGCACCAGGGACCTGTGGCCTGAGCATTTAAATCTCACACTTTGTGTAGTTCAAGCACCATTTAGTTGTTTATAATATTTGCATTGCTTCTGGTGTGCAGGAGATATTCAGCGTCCTACCATTCCATTTTGTTTGCTTTAAAAATGTCTTGAGAACAATTGTGATCTACTTATCAGCTTCTGGAAACAGGGTCCCAGTTGTTTAGGTTGCTGAAACACTTTTTGAAAGGTCCAGGACTGTGACAGAAGAGAACTTTGTGCAGGTATTTGGTGCAATTAAGCAATGGCACAGAAGAGAAAGAATGTTGTAGGTCTACATGATCCTTGTTTCAATGTAATGTTGTTCCATAAAAATACAAAGGGCTGAGATAATCCTTGACACGAAAAATGTAAAGGCTGAGAAGAGCTGTGTAAAGGAAAAGGCAGCATTTTTTGATACAGAAAATTCCATGTGGTATTAATGCTAGTGGTGAGATTTATACTTTCCTACAGAGCCACCCCAAATAAGAGGGATTTTTTAATACTGTGATATGTTTTCCACAATGGCAAAAAGAGTTCTTGTGACTGGAGTTGGGTCAAGGTAAGGTATTTGAGAACAGAAAAGCAAATTGCTTCTTTGCACTTAAGATGGAGGCCAAGTTGGCCATCAGGGCTTTCTTCTAAGCCCTTTGTGCCAGTCTTTTGTGGTATTTCTCTTGTTGCAGTGAAGGTAACAGCTGACCACCTTCACAGGCACAGCAGAGGCCATGTGAGCCGGGATCTGCCTCTTTGGCAGACACCCTTGGGGATGTGGCTGGAAAACACTAATTGTGGGGAGTGTCCTTGCTTCAATTCAGCTGCTCTGGAGACTGCTGTGCTTGCCAGCTCGCTCCACACCTGAATGCCATGTGGCAGTCACAGAAGTGCAGCTCCTAATTGCCTCACTAATTTGCCTGAAGCTGTTTCAGTGAAGGGTACAGTAAGTCCAGCCCTGTTCACACAGGGCTTTTTTCCTAGTTCTCTGAAATTACAAATTTAGAAGAGGGAAAATCAATGTTAGAAATTTCTGCTGCTAAAAGAAATAAACAAACAAAAACCCCTTCATGCCTGGTCATACTAAGCATAACATAAATGGGTTGATCTGGAATTGCGAACTACAAAAAATAGTAAAAAGTAGATTACTTGTCCTCCCCTGATCCACCATGAAATCCTCGTATTGATGGTAGCATATATTTTGAAAATAATAGTCACGATAATGCGATTTTCTAAAGACAAGGTGGATGTAATTCCTACAAGCCCGATCTACACAAGATGGTAAGTTTGAGTTTAAAATCAGTGGATGGATGGGTAGAATTAGGTGCATCATAAGAAAATGCCAAGAGCCTAGAGTCAAGACTACAACTTTGGAGATTCAGCTGAAGACTTTGAAGTTAGGTCTGGGTAGGATGTCCTCAGCTGAGGCGAGTTAATCCAGTTAGCACGGAAAAACAAACCTTAAGCTATTTGAGGGGGTGGGTTGACTCATGACCAAAGCTTTACCTTTAATTTCACAGTGCTTTGTGGCATTGCTGCTTAATTCTTTTAATTTCAAAGAGTTTGTTTCTTTAGGAACTGTCTCATCTAATCATGATTTCTATCTATTATGTTGAAGATGTTCCATTCTGAGTGCATCAGCCTATTTCAGCCAAGTCTGATGGAGAATTAATAGTTTAAACATGCTTACTTGAAAATAGCAGCTAGAATTAAGAATGAGTTCCCCTTCTCCTTCCCTTCCCCACGGCGAGATTTCCATCAAAGTTTCAGAGTTGACACTGTAATAAATTTCAGTCAAATCCCATCACAAAATAGAAATCTCTATGAATCCAGGTTTGTTAACTCTCCTGTGCACTCAACTACTTCCTCAAAGGAGAAACAAACACTACCTCTAAAAAGACATTGAAACATTGGAGGTAAACCTCGTTTCCCTGAAACTGTACCTGGACTCCAAATAAAATTGCTTTCTTGCTTTACACTTGTCTTTCTGCTGAGGATGACTTGTCCTCCCTGCTAGAGTAGTTTCACAGCAAAATTCCTCAGCTGATATTTTTCATTTTTTCCTTTTTTTTCCCCCCTCATTTACTAGCAATATAATGACCCCTCTTCCAACATGTAAAAGCCAAATGCTTCTTCTCATTGGCCCAGAATTTAACATTTCTCTTTCCTCTGGAAACCTTTTACCCCTTTGCTGAATTTGGAGTCAGCGTAGCTTAATCTCTTTTAAACTCAGATCTGTGTGAGGTATGAGAACACAGGTGTGAGTGGAGCTTTGGCTTAAAATAGCAAACAGTGGTAAAGTAGCTGCTGTTCATTTAGGAGACGATAACAAATGAGGCCTCCCAGGAGTCAGCAGTGCAACTCCTCATGTTTCTCATCTAAATAAATGATCTAAATAGAGATAGCAACGGTAAACAAGCAAATTCTACCGATAGCAAAAGTATCAGGGAGTAATAAGCCCAGAGCAAACACCAGAGTGTTCAGGGGGTTTTGATCAACTACATCTGCAAATGCATAATTGTCAGTCTTTCTGGCAAAAATAATTAAGATAATAAGCACAAATAAATGTGACTGAGCAGCACTGTGTTATACCGATATTTTAGCAAAGACCTTGAAACAAAAAAAAAAAAAACCAGAACCTTGATCTAAACTTTAAAAGGAAGAGCTAACAGCCAGCCAGGATAGCACAGCAGAGTGCTCCAAACCACCCAGGTCTGAAGGGCTGCTGTCTGGAAATGTGCACCATATAAACAGGGCTTTCTGAATATGAGCACCATTGTGACTAAACAGCCTGTCGAAAGTAACTTAACGTTTCCTTTCCCTAAGTCTTTTATTTTTTGCCTGGGGTTTAATTTATTTTGATCAAAACACTAGAATCAATTTAGACAACTATGAATAAAAGATCGTTCATTAATTATCAATGTTTTGCTCCTGTGGAACTTTTTAACCTCTTCCATAATAAGATAAGTAGGTATATTCTGCTAGCCTTCCCAATGCTGCTGCTTGTTGTCTCTGTAAGATCAGTCTCATAAGTAGGTGTTTTCTTGAGTCTCTGATCATTTTCCTTTTATCTTCTGACCTTCTCCTATTCCTGTTGTGTGGTTTTTTGTGGAGGGAAAGCAAAATGAAGCTCAGTGGCTAAAGCATCCAAGAGTAGCAGCATTGAGGAGATTCTAGTCAGAGTTATTGCATAGCATCCACTCACATGAAGATATATTGTATGATCTTGAGAAATTCCCTCTAGATAGTGGAGTATCTGAACAGATGGGTAAAATAAACAAATCTACACACATCTTTTAGTGAGGGGCAGATGCCAGGTGATTATTTCAGAAGCAGAAGAGAAATCAAGCTCCTGCTGAGCTGTGTTATGGAGTTATGAGTTATCCTCACTCTTCCTTAACTGAGTGGTCGTTGGCTGTGTTGGTGTGGTCGGTGTTTGGTGGGCCCTTACAGAGGAAAAGAGAATTGTTTTCTTCAAAGAAAAAGGATTACCCTCATGGATGAGAAGATAAAAATTGCACTGATAACTTGTTCATAAAGAGAGGAGTGAACTAGGCTGAGAAAGAGAGAGTGTGCCTGCCAGGATATGAATGAAATAATTGGCAAAGCAAGTGATTCTGAGCTCAAAGTGATCAAAAATGACGATAATCTTATACTCTCTATTTGCAATATGAAGTTAAGTGAGCCTCTTGGGTGTCTGAAAAAAAATCAGGGTTCAGAATAGAGAATTCTGTGGATTTCTGGTCAGGAAGAGAGGAGCCTGAACATGCTGGCCAACAAAGGTGGAAGAGAAAGGGGGAAAAATTGAAACAGAATTTTGCTGAATACCAAAGTATTGATCTGCTGATATTGCAAGATTTTTTTACTCCCGTGCAGGCTGAAGGCTGTCCTTGTTCCAGTGAGGAAAATTCTAAGCAGCTATGGAAGTCCTTTGCCAGGGAATAGCCCTGGAGCTCATATACACAGTGCTAGGGAACAAAGCATGATGCAAAGGACAGTCTTCCGATTTTTTGGAGTTTTTTTGGTTTGGTTGTTTGAGTTTTTTCTTCAAGCTGGGTGGTGTTGGTGTTTTTGTGGGCTTCCTTTTTCCACAGATACCTTACTCTTGAAAAGCCTCTCACATTTTGCCATTATTCTCTGCGAAGGAACCTCTCTGCTCCAGCTGGCAGCCTGAGCTCTTTCCTGCGTGCCTGTGATACTTCAACTGGTGTTTGGTGCTCTGGGTGTAGGATTTCAGAATGTGGATCACCTTTGCATTCTGCTGCATTCCCTCTTATCCTCCCACCTCTGATGTGCTCTGGAGAACTCTGCTTAGTCCAGTGTGTTCAGAAGCCCCTCTAGCACCCCCACTCTTTGGGTGCAGTGGAAATCTGTGGCATCGTGTAAATAACCAATAATGACACGGTGCAAAGGGAAATAAATGTAGCACAAACTTAATGAAAGCAATAGTGATAATAACAGCTACCCAAAAATGACTCTGCAAAACCCAAAGCCGTGGGTGTTACATTGTGTTAGAAGCAGGTTCTTGGGTTTGTTTGTGTGTAATCACCAGCTGGAGTAATTTTCTCCGCAGTGGTGTTGGTGGGTTTGGCTACCCATGACATGTCCCTTTGCCCAGAAGCCACAAAGAGCAGCTCACCTCTCTCTCGGCAGTAAACTTGAGGACTGAGAAGACAGCTAATTGCCAGAGAACAAGAAAAATTAACTTTAAGAGAATATATAAGTATAAAACTTTAAAAATAATCTTAGTTTGGAGAATTTTAGTTTTCCTTGAGAAGAAGGCATCCTTAAACATTTCTTATTTATTTGTATTATGGTTGTGCCTCAGAGTTGCTGTCATGGGCCAGTGTCCTGTTGTGCTAGGAACTTCAGAAACATCAAACAGAAAGATAAAATCAAATGGATAAGGAGCAGAGAGAATCCTGGTTAGTCTCCTCTTGTCATTGTTGGATCCTTTAAGTGGTGTCAGACAGGAGTGAAAAGAGAGAAGATGACTTTGTTGTTAATGGGGGGGAGGGTGTTCAGTCCTTTCAGAAGGAAAACTCTAAAAGGGAAAAAACAGTTTGAAAACTAAAGATTTAGAGCTTTTCACCCTTTTCACTGATATATGACCTCATTAGAGTATAAGGGAAGAGATAGGTAGGATATATACTCGCACAGAATTCCGTAGTGGTGCTGACCTAAAATATTGAATGAGCGCAGACCATCCTTCAGTTTTCTTTAATTAAAACAAATGTATCGAGGACACAGTGGTATAATCCATCACTGAATTAATGGGAAGGAGAGAAGCTTCAGTCCTAAATTCTGTCTAAGTACACTAATTTTCCATTTTATCACCTTCTAATTTTTACCTAATTGTTTTGTGGAGATGTGTTTTCTCTTCTGCTGATATGCCAATGCCTCACAGAAACCACCCAAGCTGAGGCTGTTGGCCTGATCCCAGCATGTGCCCTGCTCTGTTGTTATGGTAATTTAACTACAGGGGGAACAAAATCCATCAGCTGAGCAAGTGTGGGTTTTTACTTTACAAAACTTCCTGAGAAACCAAAGTCGTGAAAGATAGCTGAAGTCTGATGCAACAAAATCTGGGGCAGGGGGAGGAACCAACACCCTCTCCCTGACTCCTTGCTGTGCACATAACCCACATAGCTCGGGGAAGTGCTTGTTGCTCCTGTTCACGTCTCCCAGCAAACCCATCTGTGTGTTTTAGATGTAAGAGGCAGAGGAAATAGCTGCAGATTCTGCATTGTTTTACCATTCTCGCAGTTCTCATCTCTGAGATCTAATTCTTCTAGTCTTTAGAAAAGGTGATTTTCTCTGAAATGCTAAAACCAGTGTCATTGATGGTGCGGAGTCTGAGTGGCTCCTATAAGTGACTGATGTAATACAGGGCCATTTTTTGCCGGTGGTTGGTGGCTCTGTGAGGTCTTGGGGAGAGGAAACAAAAGACTTCTGAGTAAATCACAGCATTGCCAGAAAGGTTTCTCTTCTGATATTTAATGGGTTTGTTTTCCTTAGCTGAAGAGTGAGAGCTGTACCAAATTATAAAATATATTAAATAATCTCCACAGATTTTTTCAGTCTTTCTAATCTTATGGTATTTTCTAAACGTTATTATTGGAGGCTTTTTTTCTGCAGATTTCTGTCCCATTGCTTAACTAGAGCAAAAATAGGGTGATATATACCATATCTAATTAGTGACTGTGAGATAAAAAGATAGATTTGCACTCTACGTTTGCATTATACAAGGTTAGACCTTGTAAATTAGATGAAACACTATTAATAATCAAACAAATGAGGTCGGATCCATTGTTCTTTTCATTCTCTGCACTTCTGTTAAGATAATTTTACACTTCTGCTCCACAATTGAACAATTATTAGTTTCCTAAATGCTACATGAATTTTGACAAAACAAACCCCTGCAGAATCAAAATAAGTAATTTTATATTCAGCAAAAATGATTTTCACATTAGCCTGCATGAAATATTATTCAACCCAATTATCACAATATGTGGACACGTATAATAAATAAGATACAGGAAATCTAATACTCTGTGACACTCTATCAACAATGTTTTGCGACAGAAATGTGTAATGACCTTATCTGTAGCCACTGAAATGTGGGGCGTGAATAAATTGCTTTTCCCACTTGAACATCTGATATGGTGGGAACGTGTGTCACCAATTCTGCCTGAAGGTCTGGTCTTTTCTGCAGGGCAATGTTCAGCCCAGAGGATTGTGCTTGTGTTTCCTCTAATGGAATTATTAGATCTGGTCTGGCTTGGGTTTTTTTGTGTGGTTGAGGAGCAGGGATGACTCCTTCTGCAGGAAGTGGGTTATACTAATGGTGGATTACGGCATATTAATGGTGGGTGACCGTAGTTCCGATTTATCCCAGATATTCAGGTACTGAGATCCTTAATCCCGTGAGAAACCTGTGCCAGGGCTGTGCAGGACTGTGCAGAACTCCTTCCCCAGCCTTTATTACCCTGGAGACTCTGTTCTGAATGACCTGACACCTTATTCACAACCAGAGGCAGAGGGAGGGTGTTTCCATTTATGCATGGGAATATAATTTTATCTGCACAAATTAGATGTGCATTAGGAAGCTGTAGATTTTTTATCCCTGCCATCCCTTGCCTTCCTAACGAAGCCTAGTTCGTGCTCACCTTCATCTTCCAGGCCTATTCCTTCCTCTTTTATGTTCTTGCTCTGAAATGCTCTGGTAGTCCATCCTTCTTTTCTGGTTAGTTCTATTTGGTCCGCGTGTTTCCACTTTTGCCAGTTCAGCACCTCTGGGAGCAAAATCAGCTGTTGAACACTTGAGACTTTCCTTTGAAGTATTTTATTTAACATAGTTGGACAGCCAGAGGACAACAGGAGAGTCGGGATGAAACAAGAAAGAATTTAATGGCCTGATGTTTCTAGGCGAAATGTTGCAGGGTGATGTTTCACTTTTATTTCATGTGATCTAAAAAAGTACTAAAGTTAATCTGCTTTCCTCCCTCTTTTGCCCAAACCCATGTTGTTATTCTCCAGTTATCTTTTTTCTTTTAAGAATTCTTTCACTGAAAGTTTTACACCAAGCCTGTTTCGTTTTATACTTGTCCTCAAGTCACTCATATCTCAGGTCTTGGAGGTAATTATCAGTATTTCTTTTATTTTTCTCTGCACGTTCAAAACAAGAAAAGCAAGTTACCCAGGAGACTGTAATATAGAATAACTGTAATGGCACAGTATTGCATAAAGTTATACTTTAAAAAGAGGGGGCTGTCGGTGCTCTAGAGCTACGTGGAAAAGCAGAAAGGATCTAGATCTTAATTTGCCGATTTTTTTTTTTTTCTGCTAACAAAGCTGTTTTTTGCTTAAAGTACTTTGAAAGTCCTAGGAAAGTGTATATGCAGTTAGTCCTAAAGGGAAATAGATTTAGGAAGGAATTAATTTTAGCGAGTTCCAGCAGAAGATTTTTGGGACATTGTAATTAGGCTTAAGATGAAAAGCTTTGCCAGGAAGCAATTTACCTTTGTTGTGGATGTGTTTTGTGTATTTTTGAGTAGCTTCACACTTTGGAATGTTAACTTTGTAGAGACTCAGCACAAAGGAGTCTCATTTCCACATCTGTCCTGTTTCAGAGCTCCCAGATACCCCGAGCAAAAGTGTGACCCTTGCCTCTAAGGAAAGTGTTAAAATCTTAATACATTTCATTTTTATTGTGGTTTCTTTCATATGTCAGTAGCCACACGGCCACAAAGGATCCAAAAAAAAAAAAAAAATTATAAATGATCTTTGTTTTTTAGGGCAATGAACTTTGCCGAAATCTTAATTCACAAGTAACGAGCAGAATATAAGTGTCTAAGAGAGATTGGAATTGAGAGTTCAGTCCTCTACTCATGGTAAGCAGGTTGTCTGCCTGGTAAAGGAAGTTTTGTGTAGATATCACCAAACAGTCAAATCCACTGTAATCCCCCCTCAGTTTTGTGGGGATTTTTCCATACAATCGAGTTCGTCTGAAACAAGTGCTTCTATGAGTAAAGCTTTTCTGCGTTTGTGCATTCTGTGGTTGGCAATAACGTCTGTAAGGTGGGAGCTTCAGTGGATGCTGGCTGTTCCACCAGTGAGTGGCTTCTGTGCTGCAGCTTTTCGCTGTGTTTGGGTGTGCACCTTCTCTGCCTAACAACTACATCCGTACAGAGCACAGGGAAGTAATTCTCACTGCACTTTTTTTGTGTGCCTTAGTTGAAAATAATCAAGGGGTTCCAAAGCTGCCAGGTTAGCCAAGCTCTCGTGCCAGTGCAGTATCACTTGCACCCTTTTCTTTAATGAGACTTATTTCTGTATGAAACCTGGCTAAAAATGAGCTTTACAATATGGTAGAGACCTTTGCCAGCCCAGTGAAGTTCATGAAACCTTCTCATGTCCGAGCTGTAAGCCCTCATAGATTGATTTTTGTATTGAAAGTGCTGTGACAACCTCAGTGTAAAAGCCTGAACTGCATTGTTCTAATTAGAGTTTACCTTTTCATTCTATCAGAATTCAACTGCTGAGCACTTGGTGTAAAGGTTCCAAAAGAAACAGAGGATTAAATACTCATATCACGGCTTAAGGTCCCCTCAGAGGCTTATTGACTTTTGTAAGTTCACCTACTATGGACTTGTAGAGGGTTCAGAATCCTTAATGACAGCTACGGTAAGGAATAATTCCCTTATGGGTGAGTTGCCCCATCTAAGAGACAGTCCAAGACATAAAAGGTTGATTTTGTCAAACACTGTATTCCACAGGACAATTTTATCCATGCTGAACATGGTGACAAAATGACACAAGGGACAGGATGAGAAAAGACAGGAGCAATATGGAGAGACCACTCTAAAATTACATTAATTAATATAGCTTGAGATTACATTAGGTGTGACACTAACAGTAGAACTCCCACAAATAATAATAATAATTCAGTAATCAGATGAAGCTGAGGACTTATTTTAATATATCTCCCACAGAAATACTGCCTTTTCAATTAGAGATGCAAATATTTAAGAGAAGTCAAGTGGTCTTGTGTAGAACATACAACAGATAGCAAAAATTAAGTGTATTTGAGCTGACTAACCTCTTTCATACAACCATAGAACATTCCCATCTTAATTAAGGAATTTTTGTTTGAGTGCAAGGAATTATGGTATTATATAGCAATCTAACTTTCAAAAATCGTGGTCCTGGTTTGTCGTGTTAGTGCCCAGGTTTACTTGGATTAAAGTATAAATTAGAGCCATGGTTTCAAATAAATTTTAACTTACCCCCAACTATTCTCCCTTTATTGAGTGAAAACTCTTGCAAACATAGAAGGAAGCATGTTTAAGAACTGAGTGTGCTATGTACAATAAATAGAAGTACCCTTCATTTCCTTTGCGGTACCTGTGGTTTCCATCAGCAGGTGAGAAGGCATCCTTAGAGGCTACATCATCAATTTTAAAAAGGAGTAGCATTCAGCTAAACTGGGAGTTATACTGAAGATTTTATGTTCTAATGCTCTTAATGCATCTATCTTTCCCTCTAGTTCCATTTTATCCCCCTAATCTGGCTGATTCTTGGATAATTTACTCGGCAGAACTAAAATCAGCTTTAAAAAAGTGATCAAGGTTGGGGAAACTTGCATAGGGAGTTGCGTGTCCTAAATCGCATTAGAATGTGGGATTTTTATCCTTAAACTCAGTATAATCCTACTTTACAAAGACCTCCAGTGGCTTACTCTGTAGCAGTCAGCCAAGGTCTGTATTTCCTTTTCTTCCAAGACATACCGTACCATAACTCCCAAACAAATGGAGACGCCGAAGCAGGTTTGACAAATTGAACTGTTCCCTTCCATTTGTAGCAGCCCATTGTGTGCACACAAAGCTTCCAAGTGCCCTCATAATCACGTCTGTTGAGGCTCACCTGGAGGTGCTTTATGACTGATTTCCTCAACCTACATGCAGATTTACACCAAGCCAGTAAATAACTTGTAGCAGTTCCCGTGGTTTGTACTCTTTGCAGTCCAATCCTGTTCATTTGCAAACCGCTCTGTTCTTGTGCATGTCGAGAGTAATAAGGCTGCTAATAAAAAGCAGTTAATATAATGTACAGCAGGGATACCAAGTGTAACTTAGAGGGATGGTTTTCGACACAAGAGCTTTTTACAGCTTTGGGCAAAAATAGATTAATACAATTTTATTTGTTCTTTTGTTTTTTCTACAGTCTAAATACAGCCTTGAGGCAAAACTTCTATCTCTAATCCCATTTCTCTTTCTCTTGTGTGATGCAACCCTCGTGTTCATTTCAATATTTCAGTGCTTTGACAGTGTCTTGAGGTCAGGTGCTAAAATGAGTCAGTTGTCCACTTCTGAAAACACTCGTGTGTTGCTTTCAGTCAGCATTTTTGTTCCAAAAGAGAAGCTATTGAAGAAGAACCTCCTCTGTACTGTTGACTCTGAGAGTAATTGAAAGTTCTGGTTGCAATGTGTGTGTGCAGAGACTTCCCTGGTAACAACACCACTTGTGGTGCCCATGCAGCCTCTTCAGGTGGCTCTTAAAATTATTTTTCCATCTGTATTACTTCCGTTTACGTGCGCATCAACACATGTCAATGAGGTGGGAATAATCTCATCTAATAGGGAAAAAACCCGTCTCCAGTTGTCCTCCTCTGAGCCAGTCTGAAAACTAGTTTACTTTCAGCCTTCTGGTAGTCTGATTTGTAATGTCTGAGGACTAAATTGTCTCACTGCAGTGATGAGAGTGCAGCACAAAAACTTGAAAACCTATTTTTTGTTCTTTTTAGTGCAATGCAGCCAATGTGTGTGGGTCGTCTGGTGCTGTGCTGGTTGTGGCTGTGTCCTTGCTGCTGGAATTGCTCCTGTCCTCAGCACCACCGCTGCTGACACACTCCTGGCTGTTTGGTTGCTTGCTCTCGCTCTGACCTGGGTGGCTTGAATGCTGCAACCTGATTTCTAGATCCTCTTGTCACTGAAGTTCTCTCTTTCTAAACCATGGAAGAATGTGAGAACACTCCTCAGGAGCTGGTGTTGAATGGGTCTGAGATAAGGCTTTGTCAAGGGGCAAACTGGAAGGACACATAAATTTTTCAGTTTCTCCTTGCCTAAACCTCTTTGATGGAGTACAGCCTAATGATTTTGCCTGTTGGTTTACATTGAATTTAATGTAAGACCTTTCAGAACTGTTAACATTTACTTAGAAAAGACCTTATAGCCCTGATCCTGTCATGACATCTATATACTTATATTTCAAGATCCCCACAGGAACCAGGGGACTTTAAATGGAATCCACTTTCACAAACATAATTATAGGTGTGGGCTTCAGAACATATTTTTGTTCAGTAGCAAGATATCAAGAGACACCTACACTATCACTTTTTCTGCAGTTGGATCTGTGGTTTAATATTTTCATAGAATAGGGAATGATTGAGAGTGGGAATTGCAGATCAGAGGAGAGGTAGTGAAATGTCATTTGTGTTGCATAATTTGTACTATCACTTGTCAACAGTGATCCCCTTAATGCCATCCCTTTGACAGATGAGCAAAGTAAGCTTTTAGAATTCTAAAGAGTAAAAGCTGGGATAAAAAGACAACTATGTTTGATTCCCTTCTGCAGTTCAAAGGATTTGAAAGTCATGACACTGGTTATTACCATGGTCTTTAGAGAGATGCACAGAAACTTAATCTATCTAATCAAACTGTCTCAAAAGATAAACCAAATCAAAACTTTTACCTATACAACTCCTACTATGCTTTGTTGTTTTTTTTTTCCCCTCAGTATTCATTTTTCACCAAGGGGATAGCATATTCAGCACATTAGCAATATTAATTAACTCCTGCTACCATACGCATTATCCTGATATCAACAGCCTGTGCTTCTGAGGACCTCAGGGTGTCATGGCCAGATTTAAACTGCAGTGACAGAGACCACCCTCAAAGTCCCGGAGGAAAGGTGGAAAGTTTGGTTACATCGTCAGAAAAAAGGTGCTGTTTCATAATGTGATTTATTCCAGCAATCATCCTTGTCCAAACCAAATGGGTTTCCAAAAGCAAAGGGAATCTACAGCACGAAATCTTTGTTCAGGGTTAGGGCTGATTTACAGACAGGTGCATTTATGTGCACAAAAATAAAGGCTTCCAGCACCGTCAGTGGGCTGAGCTGGAGGAAGTTCTGTGAGCGAATGTGAAGGCATGGGCTACAGTTAAGGCAGTTTTAGAATTTTGCGTGCCAACTGAAGAAGCAGAAGTAATATCCTTAGGAAGATATTGGTATGATGATGCTCAAAATACTGCACAACTGCTTGTACCCTGTATTGAGAAAAGATGAAGGTTAAGATGAAAGAATGCCTTTAAGGCCTAGAGCATGACCAGAGGAATGGAGAAGCTGATAATAGTATAGAATCATGAAGTTGTTTATGTGGGAAGAGACCTTTAAAGTTTATCTATTCCAACCCCTCTGCCATGGGCAGGGACATCTTCAGGTTATTTTGGGTGTTGAGACTTGAAGAATTGTTTCACTTAGCCAAAGAGCTGTATGTAAATATCATTATTCCTTTATGAGCGTGACAAGCATAAAAGTTAGTACCAACTTGGAAATACCAGTACAAGATCATATTTAAAATGACCAGATTTGCTAACAATCACAAAAATGATCCTCGAGAATTGTTAGAACGTAAAGCAACATAGAAAGAAGCCTAATTTTTTTCTGGACAGTGCTTAATAAAGTCCATGTAAAATGGATGGATGTTTCCAGTGTATTTGCCCTGCATTCAAACACTGTTATTAATCCAAGTAGCAGAGTTATTGCCAAGTTGCTCTTAAAGGCTGAAAATATCCTTTGTCTTTGGCTTATTATAGCTGGAGTGAAAGTAGTCTCTGGAGCACCAGAAGCTTTCTGCTGTTAGCGTGTCAGACACTGAGCTTTTAAGCAATTCTGACACATTTCTGAGGTACGTTCCTACAGTTTTGTGCTCATGTGATAGAATTCATCCAACTACTGGTGACTGCAGTCTGTTTTGCTGGGCCCACTGGTGTTGTTTTGCCACTGTGTGTAAATCATTGATTACATCCTTAACTTCTTTACATGCATGGAGCTTTGTAAGTGAAATGTGACCCAGGTTGTGCTTTTTTTCTTTTTGTGGTACACAGAAGTTCTGAAGCTCTTGATTATTTGCAATATAGGTCTTACAGTCATGCAGATATAGATATTTTACTCCTACTGCCATGTTAAATGAGTTGGAATAGGGTTCTTGTGTATCCTGGAGTTAATGGCTGTGACTTAGCCACTTGTCCATTGCATGAGTCTGTCCTTCCAGGCCTGGGGCTGGAGCAGGTGCTGTTCCTTGTGTGTGCACAGGGCACCAGCTGCTGAAACTGCTGAAACTTGGATTTATCTCGCTCAAACTCAGAGAGGTGTAACCTCAGAGAGTTACCCCTGCCAGAGCCCTGTACCTGCTCACAGCGATATGTGTTAGGCCAAAGTCTACGTGAGATAATTTCACTCCCTCAAGACTTTTTTTCTCTGAGAACAGTCCGAACACTTAGGCTTCAGGAGGGTAAAGTGAATTTCATGGTAAGACCATAGAAATGAGTTATCAAAATGGTTGCTCTTTTCTATGTGCCAAAACCATTTTAAGTTGTTCTTTTATGAGTTGATTCTAAGTTCAAACTCTCTTGTACGGTGTAGTAAATTAAAAGCCACATATCTATAAGAGACATTCTTTTGCAGCTCAAATGGCAGCTTAGTTATCTACACAACTTGTAAGAATGAGTAAATAAATTGTGAAGGGGGCTAGAATTCTGCCCACTTTATTACCTCCTTGTGCCTTTCTTGGTTGATCCTTTCATCAAATAATAAATGTTTCTAGTAAGTTGTACTTGAATATCAAAAAGTGCAGCTGTAGTTTCTTCTAAGAACAAACTTATTTGACAATAGTTATAATGGTATGCCCAAAATGTTCTGTGCTTTTAGCCATTACATAACTTGGGATTGCTTCACGTATCCATTAATCTTCTCTTTGTCAAGTGGATAGTGATATGTTAATAATTAGCTGGAACTGTGGGGAACTTGAAGGGCTTGGGGGCTCTGAGTTTTTAGGATTAGGGGTGCAGGTTTTGAGAACAAACTTGGAGTGCTGACTAATTTGGGGAGTGGAATGATAAATAGTGTAAAAGGACTCAAAAGAATTTCTAATTTATATCACTTTTGATTGGTAGTCATGAGGGATATTTTCAAAGGTCAATAGAGAGGTGGAATGCATAATTAAATACAGATTATTCGGTGGAAGATTGGAGGTTGAAATATGAGCAGGTTAAATTTGTATCAATAAATACTAAACACAGGATGACATTATTTAATTTCAGTCCAGATTATATATCACTCTTCACCAAATGAAAATGATGTATAACTGCAGTTCCAGAGCTGCATATTAAATGTAAGAGAAGGAGTGAAGATTTGATGCATGTGATTTAGAATACAGAAAGACAACAAAGTTGAGTAGAAAGAGGGCACACAGTGTGTGCGTGATTTAATCCAAAATTTATATCTGTGTGCTAGGTACTGTGTTAAAGAGTTGAAATGATGCAGGAGCCAGGGGCAAGGCCTTTATCCCATATTGGATATCTCCAGTGTATATTGACTGTCGAACAAAGACATGTTTATTCAATTCTGATCTTTATGAACCAGAAATATCTGCATAGTTTGAAGATGATTCACCGTTGTGCAAAATTTCTGTGAAAACAGAATCACTCCTCTAATGTGTCACAAATCAGGGGTGTCAATGCATATTTCTAATTAGAATTCTTTATTTGGTGATATAACCAGAGAGGCCCTAAAGAAACATAGAAGACCAGAATCCAATTTTAAATGTGTTACGTTTTAATGAAGAATTTATTTTGCTGGCAAGGTTCTTATCTGATTGATCCAAGCAGCAGTGCTGTTTTATGTGCAGCATATTGTTCGTGTAAACAAAGTGGTTTAAGAATGTGAGATGGAGTTTGTGGGGAGAGGCAGTATCTTTTATTAGACTGACTGATGTGACTTGCCTGCGTACCTGACAGCATGTCTGTCCTTTCCTTGCTATTTCCACTGATCTAATAAGCAATATTACCTACAAACCCTGCCTTGTTCTTATCTTTGCCCAGATTTATCTCTCTTTGTTATTTACTAGCAAAATGAAAAAAATGTTAACAAAAATGAATGAAATTCTTAAGTGTTTAACTGAAAACATATCATTGTACATTATTTCACAGAATGTTTGGGTTAAAAATCTTTCCAGAATGGTGACAGGAATGGCAGTTGCAGAAATTCTTGCTCCTATTGATGATTCTTTATGGAATCTTGGGAAGTGCTGCTGCTTGCCAGTTGTTCTGTATTGCACTCCCAAGGAAATGGCTGGGCTGTGTGATCAGCAGCAATGTGCTGAACTCCCTTTTTAAGTGGTAGAACTTATCTACTACAACCACTCTACTCTGGGCTGTCTGGGTGCTTCACTTCCTACCTGTCTGCTCTTTGCCAGGCTGGAAGCTTCAGGTGGTGTTTGCAGAAACAATCTCCCAAAGTGTAATTTGTCCTCTCACTGAAGGCATAAATTTAAGGAAATTGATAGTTTTTCTGCTCGTAAAACCCTGAATAACTCTTTAGTGCCCATTTACCCCTGACCCTGCTGGGGGGGGATGCGTGACTCAGAGCTGAATGTGCCAGATTCACACGGACACAGTACACCAAGGGGTTCACCTTGAGTTCTGGAGAGCTGATGAACCTTTGTCCTGTGCTACGCTGATGGAGGATGGCCTGGCACCCTTAGGACTGCACCGATGATTTGCCACCACCTGGGGCTGTTTGCAGCCAGTGGAAGCTGGAGGGCAGGTCTGCAAATCCACTCCAATCCCATGGCAAAGCCTTAGGTATTTTGTTTTCTTGTTTAATTTGATATAGACTGCTTCAGCTTTAGCCATGACTCTGGTCCAAGCCTTTACA
The DNA here is from genome assembly GCA_013397865.1 of Struthidea cinerea. Taxonomy (NCBI): domain Eukaryota; kingdom Metazoa; phylum Chordata; class Aves; order Passeriformes; family Corcoracidae; genus Struthidea; species Struthidea cinerea. Next base: position 331,913 of record VZTI01003251.1, read on the forward strand.
GCACTTTGCACCTTCTCAAAAAAAAAAACCAAAAAAAACCCAGATATAATTTATTAACAGATCAATGCCTACTAATAAGATCTTGTAGACTTTTCTGCATTGTTTAAGGCTCTTGATCTAAGTACCACCTTGTCACCTTTCATGGTAGGAATATTTTTATCCTGCTCAGACTTGCTTTGGAGACATTTCTTTGTATACTTTTAATAGAAACATCCTCTTAGTTTTTGTTTAAAAAAAAAACCCCAGACTTGTGGGAAAAATGTCATATAGTTACTTTTAGTCTAACATATGTCTACTTTCTTGCAGTGAATATAGATCTTTTCTATCTTTTGTTCATTGTGCTCAGACTATCAGGCAGTTTCTCTAAGGGATTTTCCTGTGCTCTCTGTCTCATAGAAGTACCATAGCGGAGTGACCTGCATGATTGATAGAAAAATTATGTGTGTGATTTGCAGCATTTTAATAAGATCTTGTATATGACTAAGAATGTCTTGATCTAATAACATAGCACATAATTTTGTGTTTCCTTCTTGGTGATTTTTCTCCTTTAAAGTAATTTTAGAACAATTCTTTAAATATAAAATGGAAGAAGGTGAGATAGTACAAGGCACACAAGTATTTTTTTTTTTTTTAAACAATGACATTTACAATAAAAAGACTGACCAAAAGTGAGAAGCAAAACCCTAAACCCAGGCCTGAGGGTGAGGTGCCAGGGCAGTGGCTGGATGTGCCCAGGGCTCTGTGAGGGGAGACTGGGGCTGCCCCATGCTGGGCACAGCCAGTCTCAGATGTGTTCAGGAAAGGACAGGACCTGCCCAGGAGTGAGGAATCAGGGTGATTCCCAGCCCCGGGAGCCCCCAGGGAGACCCCCATGGAGGGGGGAGGGGTGAGGAGGAAGGAGCGGCAGAGAGGAGCTGGGGTGGACTGACCACAGCCCCTTGTCCATTCCTCTGCTCCTCTCAGGGCAGGAGGTGAAGGAGTCCAGAACGAGAAAGTGAAGTTGAAGCAGAACTGAAGGTGGGGAAAGGCTTTTTATTTTTTTGTTCCTGTTTCTCACTACTTAATGGCATTTTAATTGGCAACAGATTAATTTCTCATGCTGGCTGAGCCTATTTTGCTCATGATGGTAGCTGGTAACCAGTGTCCCTGGCTTTATCTCGACGCATGAGCTTTTTCCGTGGTGTTTTGCCCCTTGGTCCCAAGGAGAAGGGCAGTGAAAATGTGGCTGGGTGGGTGCCTGGCACTGGTGGGGCAGTTCCCCACCTCCCAGCCTGACATGGCTCCATTTTTCACACTGGGATTATTCAAGGGAACTGAATTTTGAGTCCGGTGTCTTTTGTGTCCTAACCTTGTAGTCCAATCCAAAAGCCCTCCTGCTGTGTTTAAATATCAAGGTCCACTATTGGCTGTTATAATAATGTGCAACCCATGCTATTACCTCTTCCTTTTAGTCCTCTCTCTATCAAGAGGAATAAAGCCATCTTCAAGAAATGAAGTCACAAATTGATGGACTGTACTAAACAAATTTTGTCTCATCTATTCTTTTCCCTTCTGCAGTAGAAACACAGCCCTGAACTGAGAGGGAGCTTTGCCATTTCTACTCGGCCAATGGCTTTTAACATGTATTGCCACTCACAACAGGGGGTTCCACTTTGGAATGCAGGGGAGCAGGGGGCTGGGTTGATGGTTCCTACTAAATACAGATCAAGCATGAGGAATTCAACAATTAATTTCGTATTCCATGCATTATCTAACTGTACACTACATTTTTATACAATTACCCAGGCAGTTAAGCATGGCTAGGAGGTGTGTGTGTGTCCAGGAGATGAAATCAATTAGTGTTTTTCCCCGCAGTTAATAAATGTTACTAATTTTATAAGGTGGAATAAAACAGTTTAATGACATACCTCCCTGACCATAGAACAAGTTATGAAATTAGAAATACTCCCAGTTGTCTGTGTATATACGTATAGTACCTCCACATACTCTCTCTGTATTTGTATTTTAATATTTAAATAGAAATTGCGTGAGACAAGGAAGAACCCCAAAATACTTTCTCAGATTCAGCCTCCATGTGGATGAAACTCATCCTTGTCAGGCTATTGTACCATTCATTTTAGGAGTAATGACATTGAGCAACTTAGTCGCAGTGGAGTACGAATGTTTAGTGCTGAGTAGTGAGAGTCAACTCATAGAATAAAGTACTTCAGAGCAGTTTGGACATGAGCTCTCTCTAACTCTGCAAGGCTGGAAACATGTTTTTTGTCAGAGAATTTCAGTGACTTATAAAATTAGTCCCTGTTTTAAATTAATATTACAAAAGGAATATTTTTTTTTCCCCTGTAAGGAGTATTGTAAATAGGAAAACATGTATGTGAGTTAATTATGAATAATTTATTCAGCCTGTATTCTTGATATCTGTTTTCCATTTGCAACATTTCAGCTGTTTTATCATCTTATTCTGAATTTACCCCAAATGATCTGTGAAAGTGCATTACCTCCCTTTTATTCTTTAATATCTGATTATGTTTTGGCATTTAGTCTCATTACTTTAGATTCCCATACACTGGGCTATGTTATGCATATGTAACTGCATAATTCAGTTATCAGACCATAGGCCTAATTCATTCAAATAATTTCAAATTAATTTGCATTATTCCTCTTTATTTTCTGCATGCCTGAACATGTTTGTGGTGTTCAAAGTAACACCACAAAAATGGGCATTTTATATTCTCCCTCTTTTTTTCCTTTGTAATCCATTTCTTAAAGACTTCTTCATTAGAGCCCTGATACTCAAATGTAAACCTACACAGGAGTCAAATCTTACTCCTTGGTTAAGGTGCTCTAATGGCTCACACACACTCAGCTGCCTCTGTTGTGTTGGAATGGGAAGTAACATTTAGGCATCTTTCTCTTCTTACACCAGCTAAGGCTCTAGATTAGGCTCCTTAAAATATAATTAGAACTGCCTAAAGCATAGTAACTGCTTAGCTCTAACTGAACGTTTTTAAACATCTTGTATCCCTTATTATTTTGCACTATTTACATACTTTCATAAACAAATATGGGTGAAAAACCACAAATGAAGAAAGAAATCAAATTAATAGAAAAAAACATGTAATTGAAATCCTGTTATTATTATAAAACATGGGGAAAAAAAATCCCTTAAACTGTTCTTTGCTATGTATGACTTTTGTGTGCTCTCATGCTGCTTTCCACCAATTTCTGATTAGAGGTAATTGTGGAGTGGCTGAAATGAGTGCAGGTTCTGTAAGCTTCTGTTGTAAGATGTTCAATAATATAATTCCTACATAATAAAAGCTTGCAAAACACGGAGCATCTAAGACTTGGAAATCAAAAGGAATTTCTACAACAGTTACTCTTTTGTCAGTAACAGAAACCCAGGAGAATGAGGCCATGTGAGACGTGCAGTCATTTCCTGGAGCTGTGTGGGGCTGTTGGCTCCCAAGGGAAGTATGGTTGGATTTTGTGACTTGATCCGGTGGCTGGTGAGACAGACACTGCAGAAATTTAAATGTGAATGCAATGCAGAGGTCAAAGGGGAGTGTGCTCCCCATTACAGCCAGGCAGGGCTTGTTTGATGACATCAGAGGCTGCAACCCTGGGCTCAGAGTGCTGGGAAGGTTGTCAGAGTTTAGCACCTCCGTTTTGAAAGTTGTAAGTTACTGTTGTGCCCCAGAGAAGCTCAAGCAAGGAGCACCCATCCTCTGAGCTGCCAGGACAGCTTCTCAAAGGTCTGGTTGGGTGCAGCAGTGCTTGTGTTCATGGGAGGCGCACACTGCTGATACCCCACTGGACTTCAGAGTGTGCTGTTAGACCAGCAGAAAAACTGACCACAGAATTGGGATTTAGTGATACTAGAGCAGCTTGTGTAACCTTATGCTTAAGCTTTTTTGTGAAAAGGATGTTTTTTCAGAAACATCTGAACACTTGAGCCTTCAGAAGTATTCAGGATTCTGACTCAATGAGGTTTGACCTGTAAATGGTACAGAGCCCTCTAACTGCTTTTGATGATCTGGTTTTAAGATACATTTTATGGTGAAGTCTCCAAACATCTTTTTGTTGTCACTGCTCCTGAGCCAGTATTACAGAATATTATATCATATTTCTGTTGAAGGATGAAGAAAGTCTGCTTGCAAATTCAAGGCAGGTTGACTGGTTTTTCTTTTTGTGGTCACACTGGCATTATATTCAATCTGACTTCATGGACAGAGAAATGCTTCTATTGGGTAATAGGTTTTTGGGGAAAGGAGCGATTTCAAGAAGCATATTCCTGGAGCTTTAAACATTGTGTGGAGGAGGACAGCAGACTTAAGGAATTCCCTCAAGCAACTTTTGGTGTCTGTGATTCAGTAGGTGACTTCACCAGGTGGGGAAGAGAAAGCTGCAGGAAGTAATTCCCTTGCAGCTTCTTGTTTGCTGCTTGTTTTCTATTGGAAAAATAATGCTGATGTTTGTTGGTGAGGACTTTTACAGTTGTTAATGAGTAAAGGTGCTCAGAAATGCCTGTGGGGATCAGGCCAACCTGATCCAAACCCTGCTCAGAAGGAGGCACGAAGCCATCCCTGGCCCAGGCACTGGCTGTCTCTGCCTCCCCTGGCATCACTTTCCACCAGATTTTTTCATAACGTAGGATTATTTTATTCAGCTACAAGTATCACAGTGCATCTCACCATTAGCTGTTGGAGGAAAGCCAGACAAAGCTATGCAATGTGTCATGTGTGTTGTGCCTTTTCTGTGATGTATTAGGAGCTTTTAAAGTCAGCTCACATCGGAGAGTTTAGCTGTGGAGGTCTTCCTGAGGCCTGTATTTCACTGGGGAAGAGGAGCTGTGATGGTGATCACATAGTGCTGGGATGGTGATGGCTGTTTGTCAAAGGAAATATATGCAGAAAGCGGTGCCAAAGATCCACTCTGCAGTTAGGGTGGGAAAGCAAAACCCATGTAAGAGAAATCTGTCGGGACGTTCCCGTTATGAGACAGGTGGACAAATGAGTGGATGGTTCCCGCTTGTTTTCTTACCAGAAAAACCCCCACATAGTTCTCATCAGCGTTATCAGCTTAGCCTCAAAATGACTTTCCTCCCCATTATTGCTTATAAACAAACCTTTATCACAGATAGCTGGCCTGCTGAATTAAGACGCTGTATTAAACAGTATATTGCTTCTGTCAGGGCCGATCGGCTGTTTGTGCAGATAATAATGCCAACTGCAACAACAACAATCAGCTAGTGTAAATTAACTTAACTGTGTGAAATAATGCTTCCTATATCAGATTAGCTTGCTGAATGACTTTATCCTTAAATTAAAGCTTGCTGGGGCGTAATAGTAAATCATTTAAATGGTGCCGGGCTTTTCAGGTAATGTCTTCATATATTACTGTAATTTCAATTCGCCAAGGCATGCAGATGGCTGCAGTCTCTGGTTCCTTGTCTCCAAAGCCTCTCCCGTGCTGCCATTTTGTAATTACAGCGCAGGAATGCTGCCTGCTGCTCTTAGATTTCCCATGGTGCACCAGCAGCCAAGGCAATGTATTTTAAAATTATTATTCTTGTGTGGCCCTCATAACATAAATGTAAATCTTTTATGCTAACGCTGTCAGGGGTTTAGCACTAGGGCTCCAAGGTGCTCTGATGCAGAAATCACCAGCAATCCATCAACCAAATATCATTTGGGATCCAGCAAATGACTTGCATTTTGGGAGGACTGTAAGCAGAGCATTATTGTAAGGTTAGAGTGATTTTGTTACTAGGTGCTTGGAGGCCTTGAAGGTGTTCTTTATTTATTTATTCTGCCATTGTACATGGGTATTTAACTCAGAAATTCTGCCCCAGCTCAAATGCCCAGTGTATGACTTGGTGGAAGCTTACTGTACTTAATATGCCGAAGATAACATCTGAGCAAATAACAGCCTCCAAATTAAAAGCCTTAAAATATATCAACAAGACCAGACTAAGATAGATAGCTGTTATAAAAGCAATATAGAGAAAGAAATTCTCCTGGGTCTGTGCTGTGAGGAAGAATGGGATTATTTAGTCCTTCATACTCACGTGTAAAGGTTCAGTGATTGCTTGGTATTAAAAATTCAGGTTTTATTGCCTACAGTTTCATAATTTTTTTAATTTGCATTTTATAAAAGGGCAACAAAATCAAATGGTTGGAGAAAGCCTTGTGCTCGCTGTTAACTCTGTGTGAGACATCCTTGCCCTGCACTCTGTGTGTGTGAGCTCTTCCTCAGCCTGAGGTGGCATCCCAAGTGCTGCTTCCTGACTGAGCCATTCCAGAGCATGGTGCTGGGACAAGTAGCAATGAAGCTGCACCCACGTATTGACAGCTGAGGGAAAAATGAAATCAATATAAGTCCTTGAAGGTAAATAGCTGGGGGACAGCATTTTGTCTGTGCAGGTACAGGGCTGCTTATACTGGTTCAGTGTTCCCTGCCCTGCTGCTCCCCTTCTATCGACAGCTTGAGCTGCCTGTGTGCCCACTGTGTGCCCACCCAAAGTCCCATTTTCAAAGCAGGGGGTTTGGGCACCCCTTTTTCCCAAGTCCATTTGTGTCACAGCTCAAGAAAAGAGCTTGCTCAGAGAAAACTCAAAGGCCTTCAGGTGTCGTGTAAACGCAGCCCTGTTTGGAAGCAGAGGCCAGGTGCTCGGAGGGTTTTTGTGCGAGGCTGTGCATTAATCAGTCCAAGACTTTTCTGGTACTGCTAGCCTTGGTTGGGTCTGTGTACAAGTAAAGATTTAGGAGCGTCACGTCCCTTGCAGGGAGCAATATAACTCAGCTGTTTCCATTTCTTCCACCTGAACACTTCTGAACCTGTGCACTGCGCTTTGCTTCTCCCATGGTAGTTGTAACCCCTTTGCAAATTGCAGGTCAAAGCACATTAGTCTCTTTACACAATGCACAGGTAGAGAAAACAATCCTAACATTTGTAAGCAATTGTGGCATGTTGTAGCTCTGCAATTCCCAGGAAAGAACAGAAAAGTGCTAGGTCAATTGCCGCTTGTCTTTTGGCTTCTTGCCAAAATTTGTGCCTCTTGTCTTTTGGCAACTATCCAAATCTGCTTGGACAACACAGAACAGAATATTTGAGGACTGGGCTTAACACACTTCCACAAAGTGGCATTCTATGTGCAGTCTGAGCCTCGTGACCAGGTCATTCCTCTCCCTGCTGGACAGTCAAGACAGCAGACTCTTTAGAAGGTCCTGCTGGGCCCAATCTATTTCTCTTTCAGTGCCAGAAGGTATTAGGCTTGCAGCTGGACAGAACAGTGGGCCACGCTAACTAGCTGATGTATTTAAAAACAGAGAGATGAATAATCAAATCTTCTCAGCATGTATCTCTATCAAAAAAAAATGATGGATGAACACAGCATCTTTTTTTGCAGGCTACAAGAAGCAGAAATCTCAGTTACAGATGAGAAACCTCTCGAGTCTGGTATTTTGAGGATGTGGAAAATTAAATATAAAACTGTAAACTCCGTAAAACCTTTTAAAACTGAAGACCAGAGAGATATGTCATGAAGGAAAGTTGTCAGAACTCTCACCACTCTTTCTGTGGTCTCCTTTGTTATCACTATAAGCAGTGCTGGTTTTCATTCTGCTTCCTCCATATGCGCTGGCGGTCTCATGACAAGGCCTGTTCAGCATGAATATTGTTTCTTTCCTCTGCATATCTCAAAAACTTTGCCTTTTCCTCTTCTGGAGATGGGCAGCACAATGATATGATGATATTCTGATTTTACTTCCTGGTTTTTCTACTAGAAGAGGGCATATTGAAAGGGTTAAATACCAGCATTATCAAGGTATTTATGATGCTGATCCACTCTGTTTCTGTGGACCAATGGCGGAGTAATGCTTTCCATGCAGTATCCCAGCTCTGGTAACAGGAAAAGTGAAATCTGGAGTGAGCTGGGCTGTCCCCTTCAGCTCAGCCTAATGCCACTTCCTTTGTCAGTCAGAAGGATAGAGCAGAAGAGGGCTGCTCTGCTTTTGGGGCCCCTGGCTTGTGGAGGAGGAGGGTAATACAAGATACATGATACTAGAGGGTTAAAATGCACACAACAAAAATGATATGAGCACGTGTTGATGTGCAGCCTGATTGTGTCTCGTTACCTTGGTTCTGCCTTTTTTTATCTGGGGATTGAAGCCAAAAGACTTCCAGGAGGAGACAATGGAAGATGTAGGATTGTTGCCTCAAAAAAGGTATTCTGAACTTCTTTCTTTGGAGTCACTACTCAGGAGGGATCATTGACTATTAAGATCTGCTTTTCTTCTTTCATCAGCTCTAGCCGAGTTCACTATATGTTCACTGTAATTTAACCAGAGCTAATTAGAGCTGGGAAAATGGGAGTTTTGCCATTGTTTTCAGTGGAGCCAGGACTTCTCCCAACCTGTTTTTCTGCGTAGATCTAATACTCCCTCAGTGGGCTTAAGGTTTTGGTAATGATAATGACATAGCTCTATTATGTCTCTGGGGGAGGAGGGCTGCTAATTGTCAGCCATGACTGAAGTGTGATTACTCTTTAATTGTGTTCTTATAAAAAGGCATTATATGTATTTCCTCCTAATTGCCTAAGCACAAGAACTTTGCTCTGAAATATGTAAGTTTCTTGTGTTGGAAGGCCGCAATAAAGCAATTAATATGAGATAGAATTTTTGTCATAGCATAAAGAACCACCCGAGGATTGGTCTTCACAAGCATTGTACCCATAATTTTGGTCAGAGGGGTACTAGTAGATGTGCACCATAATCAGGTGGCACAACAGATGCTTTTTGGACCTTGATATGTTCATAAGTTTGGTGTTTTAACAGTTTCTGCCATGTAGTGTGAGTTTGTTGACTGCTTGACAGGGATCTAAGTTGGTTCTAGGATTTCACCCTGTTTTCCGTTTCTCCCATTTCACATTTAACTTGTTGAAAACGGCATTGGAGTCACGTGACAAAAGTTATTTACAACTTTTTTGTGAAATTAGGAAGGCTTCTGCATATCTTTCCTTTTCAAATCTAAATGTAGGAACTTTTTAACAAATAGTCCTTTTCTACTGTATCTGTAATGGAAAAGTGGTCTCCCTTCTGTGTCTGGGAAGTTTTTTAAAAGTTTATTAAATTTAGAAATGTTGGAATATCAAGTAAAATCTCCTTACATTCGTCTGTTCATGCTGACAGGAAGTGATATCATCGTGATAATATTTGATAATATAATCTGTAAGAAAAGTTAAAGTCCTTGAAGAATAACGGAAGACTGAAAAAGTAATTTCTTGAAAAAAGTTGTGTTAAATGGGAATTATAGTAAAAGGAAAGTTGTAGAAGTGAAAATTAACATTCTCTCCTGGAATTCAAAGGGTTGTGGACTAAAGAAATGCCAATACCAGTCTGTAATCAAATACTATAGTAGACTTTGTTTTATACCCAAAAGATTATTTGTTTTGAAACTAAGCAGGGTACATTGAAGAACATTCCCTGCTGACCGCTCAGTGGGGGCTGACTGATCTTCTTTCCTTTCCTATTAATCAATATTGTGCTGTCCTTATGCAGGTGAAGGTAATCCAGGATTCCAATGGGGTAAAGGGAAGAGTCTGGTCCTCCATAACCAAGTGTAGCTCACTTAATACTTTGCCCATAATTTTCTAAAACCTTTTTTTTCTGTAGAAAATAGGCTGGGTTTGTGTGTATGTAGCTTCACCTTTCCCTGATGATTATTTACAGTCCTTCCTTGTGTTCCAACCTGAGCAGAACTGGAAAAAAAGCAGGGGAGGGGAGGATTGTGTTGAAGAGTGTGTGTGTGAGATTTATTCACAACGCTGATTGCTAGGGAAATGGATGGAACAGTTAATGGAAGAACACCTGCTTTTGGGGATTCATATGTCCTCAGTAAGCTTTCAGAATCCTAAAAAGATTTTGTTATCATTAGCTAATTGAAGCTGAGTTCAAAATAAGAAACAATGGCTATCATTTTTCCTAGCACTAAATCTCAGATTCCCTCCCCAGTCCTTGTTTCTGACTGCAGCCACGTCTGCTGATTGCATTTACCTCCTCTTTCACAAGATCTGCTGGAAACAGTTCTGTGTATAATGTTAACAGAGAGTAGATCAATTGCAAGTTACTGGAAGCCCATTCTCCATATCAACAGAGAGCATATAATTTCCTTTTACTTATGAAAAATTAGACTCATTCTGGACTCTCTTCCTGCCCCCCCATAAATAGCATTTTGTACAGTGTCTACAGAAGCAGACAGAATTTCTCCATTTACTCCAAGATGGCCAGAATTTCGCCTTTATATTTTATACATGTTTACAAACTATAATAAAGGAGCAATGGGTTTTTTTGCTTTGCCTTTTTTTTTTTTTTTTTTAAATTTGAGTTGGGATGGGGCATCTGTCTGTCAATGCTTCTGCTGCATATATAAGTTCCTCCTAAACTAGGTAGAGATTTTTATGGCTGGCAGGAGTCACTGCTGTTAATGACCAGTTTTGAACATCAATCAAAACTCTGGCATTTTGTAAGGTTGATGTGCAGCCCTTTTTCTGAGCCTCCAAGACCATCTTTCTTTCTGAGACTTGGTGATATTTTATGAAATCTATCATATAACCTCAGTTGCTCTGGACATTTTCTTCTCGGTCTGGAATGCAAGAGTCAGCAGCACACTCCTATCAATTGTGCTAAAAGATACTGACAAGTCATGTATTACGAGATTTGACCTCTAGCCATGGTATAAGAAGCCTGTGCAATGTGCCTTGAATTTCTGACCCTGAAAAACAAATAAAGAACAGAGAAAGTGTTTCTTCAGCTTCACTTCTTATAGGAATGAGCAGGGAATAAGTGCCTTCTGGTTTATTGTGGGCACTGGTGGAACTTTCTTTTTCTCTAAAGTCTAAAACAGTATGTGCCCAGACTATGAACAAGCAAGGGCTGAATAGCTGAACATGAAAAACATGAGGGTTTTCTATCTTCATCTCTAAATCTAGATGAATATTTGGAGAATTTCAAGAGTCTGATGAAAAAGAAATAGTCCTTGTTTCAGCTTAAGGTTAATCTTTTGACAATGACAGTGCGTTATAAAAATGGTTTAGGGAGTAGCATGAAAATGAAAAAAAATATTCTTTATGCGGGCAGTATATGCTGAGAAAGCCTGGTGCTGTGGTCTGCTTGAGATATTGGATTTGAAACCCTCCCAAACCAGCCCGTACCCATAATTGGAGGAAATCAAAGGTGTAGCTATTGCTGTGCAGAATGGATTGTCTCACGTGAGAGATGGTTCTGATGATAATTTTATGAGCAATGAATCTTTGATGTTAAGGACATGCTTATCTGACCAAGCAATTTCCTTCTGTAAGAGACTAAGGGGACTCTTGGTACTGGCTCTGACTTGATTTGATGGATAGAAAAGCTTAGGCCCAAGAGTCCTGGCGACTTTTCAGACTGCATTTTTTAATTCCATTGCAAAGAGGGATTGCAGAGGCCTTTTCCCTGCTCTTTGACTTTCTTGGCAGGAAGGCAGCCTGGATATACTGTAGACTATGCCAGTCAGTTCTTGGAGCCAGTTTTGGGTGTAGTCCTGTAGGCTGTGAAGATGAAATGGGAAAGTTTCTGGCCCTCCTTTAGGTTACTCTATAGTAAAACCTTTATTAAGCAATTATTGCAAGCACATATTAATTCTGGTTACAAGCAGAGTTATGGTGCACTAAAGCATTCAGTAAAGATGCTGCCAGACTGTAGAAAGGAGAAGGGCCTGAAGATTCTTCAAACAATTATGGTGAAGAATAACTGGACTTAATTACAATTCATCCATGGTGAGACACAGGAAAGTCTCAGACTGTTGTGGCTCGTGCCTGTAGTCAGTAACTTGGTGTGCGATTGTGCAAAAGTTGCTGGTCTCCCTTTCCATGCCTTCCAGAGTGCATCCTATGCTAGGCTGGAGACAGGATATCCTGCCCTACCAGTGTGCTTCTGATGTGAGCTCAGGCTGCTGCTCGAGCACAGGTTTTGTATTCTCAGAGATGGTCAGAGAGCAAGTGCCAGCATGGGGTACAGTCAAGGTGTTCTGTTTCTTGTGTGTTCCATTGGGAGCGTGGTTTCACACTGATCCTCGTGGGGAAGTGTAGGGCTCCCTTAGCAATCACTTTTCCTTTCTTTCCTTCTTTTTCCCTAAGATTTCCCAGTGTGAACATCTGAAACAAAATGAGTGACTGTGATGTACCAACCTGAAGTGACAGGACAGACTTAGTGGGGAAAAGCTCTCCACTCCCTCCCATTTACTGCTTCAGAAAAAGTGTTTTTATAATCTCTTCATATAAAACCTCACAATAATATATGACTCCTTAGTGTAGTTGGTAAACAACCTGCCTTTTAGTCAAGCACATCTTCAAAAATATGATGCATCACCTTACAAAAACAGCTGAAGATTTTTCCACAAAAATCCATATCTTGTCCTATAAATAAGAATGTTAAATGATGAGCACTTCCTACATTATACACATCTCTGGATGTGATGGCCTTCTTGGTGAATTTTTGTTAAAAAAACAAAATACAATTTTTATTGAGATCAATAAAAGATTAAGGTGACAAAATGATTTATCGGCTGTACAAAATGCTCATTTTTTCCCCCAACAACAGCACGACCAACCAAGAAAAAAAAGGAGGATGCCATGAAGTATTTTGTATTTAGCTTTGTTTTTGCCTTGCGTCCTTGGAAAACTGGGAAAACAGAGCTAAGTCATCCATCAAATCTTAAAATAGTGCTTAAAATGAGTAAGTGCTGCTCTGGCCCTCAGACTACAACGTATGGAGGAACTTATTATATGACCAACTACACACCAAAGTCCATGGAAATCCTCCCATTAACTTCGATGAACATAACTCCAGTAGTGCATAATGAAAACAGGAGAGAAACCAATTTATCAGTGCATGAGAGATGGTGCTCACCATCGAGCCTTTCTTTCGATTACTGCAAGGCTGCAAAGCCAGTTTGCCTCCTTGACGTATGATTTGATGTGCCTCTGAAGAAAACTTCATTTTAAAGCTCTCAAGGAGGGGTGGATTAAATGTCCCTGGAAAAAGATCCCCTGAATGCACTTTCTCCCTCAGGAGCAACATCTCATATTGGTTTCCGCGGCGTGAATTTAAGCAGGGGCTGTAATGAAGCCGTGTGAGAGTCGCTGGCTCTGGCTCCTGCAGCTCCTCCCCAGCACTTGTCAGAACTGCTTTCAGTGACAGATCCCACGTGAATCAGGGGGAGGAAATGAAGCTGCTTTGCTGTTGCTGCTGCTGAGAGTTCCAGATGAGCCATCACCACCGGGGCTCTCAGGGGCGCAGGGCACCGGGGGAAGCTCCAGAGACACTCGGAATTGGTGTAACCTGACTCACGCCGCAGAAAAGTTCTGTACCTGCTCTTAAGTGGCAAATATCTAAATCTGCATCTGTCTAGTCAGACGAGGAAAGTATGAGGGGAATTGGTTTGTACCCACTTTGGTCACTGCTTAAAGCCTGGCCCAAGCACCTGGCTTAGAAAGAAGCGAGGTGACACTTGCAGTCTGGTGTTTCTGCAAACTGCCATGGAATTCAAAATATCTGCTTTGCGTATTGCCAACAGATGGACCTTAGTGAACTGGTTGAAGTGCATAAAGTGAAAAGAAATTCAGGTTTCAATTTGACACTGGAAATATTTTCTTTAAAAGTTTTGTGTGCAGTGACATTGTGCCAGGTACACCTGAATACAGGGCTGATCCCACACCTCTTGTGTAAGCTGTAGAGTTTAGCACAGTTTTCCATAACATGAAAAAACAGTAGTAAAATACATCTGAAGTCCTAAAAATGGGATGCAACTCCAAATATAAGTAAAATTTGCCACTTATATAAAAGCAATGATCCATACCTCACTAAACACAGGTTCAATCAAATATATAGCATAAAACCTAACATTTGCAACTGCAGTCGTTACTATGCTCTGCTTTTAAGTAACGCTTTAGATTTGTGTGTTTTACTGTGATAAATTCCTTCTCAATTTCTTAAAGCACCATCACTACATTTTGTATTTAATTTGATGCTAACTGTAATTTCATCTTAATTGTTTTTAAATCTCAGGTCCTTTTCACCAGTTAATGTTTTATGCATATTTATTTTAACTGTTGCAGTATCCTTGAAACTGTTGATGCCATTGAATGGAAAGGAGAACAGAAACTTTCATGAGAAGTTTTGGGGGAAGGTATGTTGTAAATGAGAAAATCTAGACCCATTTTCATTGCACTCTTATATGAGTGTTAAGAGCGGAAGTGTGTGGCCAGCTAAACACCAGGGACAAATGCATGGAGAAGGGACATCAGTACAGCACAGACGCTCACTGTCAAAAGCCAAATATTGTGGTGACAATGGATTGTTTTAATGTCTAGTAAAAATTACTCTGCATGGAAAGTACTTGTTATATGTTTCTTATTCTCATCTGGAATATATTAGGGCTGGGGTTTTATTAAGGTTGGTAATTTCTGAGACTACGCAATTAAAGAAGCCATCTGTATATCGCTCTTAAACAAGAGCCTTTCAGGATCATGTTTTTTCAGCTTTATCAGAGAAAGAATACGTGGATTGTATGGCATAACTCTTAATTAGAACAAAATCTCAACTGGCAAAATATTCTGTTGGAATAATATTGCTTTTGAGCATTCTGCATATTTAGAATGAACCTTTGCGTGTGCTTGTAGGGATACACGGCAGAAAAAGCTTGCCTTAACCTTGATGCCTTTTGGAGTGTTCCTTCTATTTGCCAGTGCCTGAGTCCAGTTACAACACAAAAAACACACCCCTGGAAAGTTCACTGGAGCTTTCTGGCCATTGAGGGCAAAAGGAAGTCAGCAGAACAGGACAGCCAAGTCCAGTCGTAAGTTTGATGTGTTGGAGACTGGTTTCTGCACTGAATTTTCCTGTATAGCTCTTGGTCAAGTCATTTACATCCCTGAGCCTCTGTTGCTTGCATTAAAGGAGCTGGTAGCATTGCTTGGCTTCACAGGTGTGGATTTTGAAGAATAAATGAAGCTCAATTTTTAAATTTTAAATTTGATTTTTAAAATACTGTCTTAAATTCTATGACTGGTGCAATGATAGAATAAAAGCAGGGTTAATTTAATTATTGAACTATTTATGTCTTTTCCTGAAATAATTGCATTAATTTATCTTACTTCTCCCTGTAAAATCATGGGTCTGTGAGCCCATGGCAATGCACACCACTTTGTGGTTTGGCATATTAGCTTGGCCAAGAAACCCTGTAAAGGATGTTTGTAAAATACATTTTCAACTCTTAAGGCCATCGTAGAGCACAAGCAGATAAAATTCTGTCTCCTTAGCACAGGTTTGTGATGTGGGCTCTGTTTCCCCTGCATCATCCTTCACAGGGTCTTCACCTTTCAATTTGCTACAGGTAGTAGCCTCACCCATATGTCATTTTTTTAATTCATCTGCCCATCCTCCTGCTGAGATAAACACTTTTTCTACTTCATTCTCTCTGCAGAGAGAAAGTCATATTAACAGTGTTTTCTCTTTCTGCATCCTCTGCATGTTAATGAACGTGTGCTCTGTGTTTTGTTTGTTCATTTTGTGATGCTTTCCGATGGGATAATAATCAAAAGTATGTGTGGTAAAATGTTGCCGACAGCATGTGGATTGGAAAGTCTTTGCCCATAGATGGTCAGATGATTTTATGCATCTTTTTGGAAAGAGTAAGAATAACTCCAGTGTTGAGGAGTTACTCGGATTTGCACATAATTACTCAGAGTAAAATATGTGCAGATGTGGAGCTCTTATCTATAGCAGTCTTAAAATTTATTGCTTTTTAATTATTTCAAACTACATCCTTCTTAAAACAAGCTTCAAGAAAGCCACAGACTTCTTATTAGTGTATATGTATTTTATTGGGGGAGATTAATAATTATTTTCTGTTTAAATAAGGCAGATGAGACATTGAAAATTGCACTCCTGTTAATAATTGAATGTTAAAGCAAATGTGCAACTGCGTTCCAGGACTGCAGAAAACAATGAATCATGCATTTACTGTTTTAACTGATATGGTACAATCAGCAGGGAACTCTTATTTAGAGAGCAGGTTCGTGTCTGCTGTGCTGGTTAAAGCCTAATCCAGGGTCTTGTGTTATTGCAGCTCATGGAATGAGTCTAGTGCATGGAAATCAGAGGGCAGAGAGAAAGAGAGCAAGGTGAGGTGGAGCTGGAGGTCAGAGGTATTTTTTAAGAAACCGGGTATTTTTGGCTAGTATTTGTCTTGATTAGAGAGCTGGAGGACAGAGGGTACCCAGAACTCACTTTCCTAACAGAGCTGGGTCTTGCATTAGTGCTGGGCAAGACTCGTTGTATTATAGGGAGGTCTTTTAAAACAGAACACCTAAATGCCCTTCACACTGTTGTCTTTGTAGAGGGATATGGCTCTTATATGCACTTCATATAGCTGCCTGAAGGGAAGAGAGCAGCAGCAGTTCCATAGAGCTGTTTAGGACGGCAAGTGAAATCACAGGTGTTCATGGTCTCAATATTTATGCATTAATTACCCACATTTGCATAAAAGTAAAACTCACGTAAAAAAAACCCATGAGCCAAAATGGCTGTTGATATCAAAGATCCATTCACTTATGGTCTCTCTCTGCGCCTTTCTTCCCATAAAAAAATCTCCCAGCTCCTCCTTGGGGAAGGAAGCTGGTGTCGTAAAAAAGATCAGGTAGAGAGAGGAGAATAATAATGGCAGCATTAGCAAAGAGCACTGCACAATCCCCTGCCTCTGCCACGGCCCCTCTGTCCTCCCTGGCAGGTCCCCTGCAGCAAGATGCAATATATCTTTTGGTTTGAATATTTCATTTCCGGGGGTACATCTGCTTTTCTTTCATGTTATATTCAGCGTTACCTATTTAAAACACTTTTTAAAACCGATTTTCCAGCTCCTTGATACGGTACAGGAGAAAGAGAAGCTATGTATCAGTGTAATGATAAAAGGCATGAGGAAAAGGGGAAGGTAATAATTGG
This sequence comes from Struthidea cinerea, assembly GCA_013397865.1. Taxonomy (NCBI): domain Eukaryota; kingdom Metazoa; phylum Chordata; class Aves; order Passeriformes; family Corcoracidae; genus Struthidea; species Struthidea cinerea. The sequence continues at coordinate 348,952 of VZTI01003251.1, forward strand.
TTGCAAATCAAGTTATGAACCTCGAGCAAAAATAAAAGTGGAAGAGGGTTTTATAACCTCAGTAAATAGCAGAAATTACAATGTGCTGTGTACATTTGGTTTGTACTTTTATACTGAGTTAGTGGATAAGGATATTTATCTGATGTTGTTTGCTCTACACATAAACTCTTCTGATTTAGATGATAGATAGAAACCATTTATACAGATAAACACAGTAGGGGTCTAAACATGGATCCCTGTGGAACACCAGATGTGAGTAAATGAACATTTGATTTTCCTCTTGTCTGCTTCTGACAACCTGATGGATAAGAAACCATCTCCTGAATTCCCTTAAAACCTGGTAGCACTAATGCAGATAATAACATAGAGTGAGATATGGTATTTATTAAATCTGCTCTCTAAATATTAATACGACAGCAGCTGTGATCTTTCTACTCTTTAACTGTACTCTTTATGCACTGTGTCATTTACTAACAAAGATAAATGCACAGGACTGATGTAGAGGGTTTAGGACCACAGGGGTATTCAAATACTTAAGATTCATGCAATTTAGAAATTAATACTCTACATCACAATTGATTAAATAAAAGGAGTGTGAGAAATTTACAAAATTGCTTTTAAAATGGAAGCAGATTGTGTGGATGGAATAAGAAGCAGCTATGTTAATTCTTTTTTGTCCATCGTCCCAGGTGGATCTAATGCTACACGCTGCAGAGTGTATTAGCAGAAAGGAGCTTTAGTATTTCATAAGTTAGAAATATCATCTGTGAAGTGTCAGCAGTTTTATATCCATTTTTCTCTCCCTCTCCATTTCCTCCATATCTCTGAGACAAAAGTCTTACAGAGGAAGAGGCCACCAGGGGCCATGTCTTGGCCAGATGCTTTTATTCACTGTGTCATGTCTTTTCCAGAGTTAACTGTCAAATGCACTTGTAGTTCAAGCATGCTCAGGTGGTGGGGGGTGACTTCCAGCGCTGTAATTTCTTACCCAAAGCTAAACTCATCGACTCCATCTTGCCAGCAAAGCTCAGAAGCCCAAAACCTCTCCCAGGTCACGTGGGCTTCTTATTTGTTAGCCCAGTTTGGTCTGACCTGCTCTTTATCAGTGAAAGCATAGTGAGAGCCAGCACCAGTGTTTGCACAGACAAGAAGTCTACTTTCTCTTGTGTAGTGCAAATCCCTGTGTGAGGGAACAGTGAAAGCTGGTGCCATCCAAGCCCTCCGGAAAGCCTGTGATCTGTTCCCTTTAGCAGCTGGCTTCTTTCAGTCTCTTGGGAGACTCACAGCACCCAGTGGCTCTGTGTCTGTGTTTGCAGGGAGTTTGGAGAGCTGATTGTGTGCAGCTTGGGTTGACTATAACCAGGGATTTAGCACCAGTGCTCAGATAACCTGTGGGGCCCAACATTAGGTGCTTGCATTTGCTGTGTTCTGTTGCACCCATTTGTGGAAGAGGAGGTCCCATTCGTTTCGTATCAGCTTGTCTGGGAAGAGGCTCAGACCACAGGAAAATCCCTCTTGTTTACACCAGACTGGACTGCTGAGGTGACAGGTTTCAGACTAGATAGATTCATTTGGGATCCTTCCAGCTCGGCTTTGTCCGGGTAACTGTCCCAATCTGAGCTCCACACTTCTGGTGCCTGCGAATCTCCCCAGTGGGATGTTTCTGACACCACAGCATTCCTGAGGACCTTCCCCTCCCTGGCAGCACAGCCTCCCTCTCAGTGGTCAGTGCAGCTGTACAGGCTCTTCTGCACCAAGGCCAGTCCACCAGTCCCAACTGGAATACTTTGATAAGGGATTTCAGACTCTATTCAATAAACACAGCAGCGGGCACTTAGAATAATTCCACTGTTAGGAACTAAAAGCTAATTGGCTTTGAAGAAAATAACCCACACAGTTTGTGCCACTCCACTGATCAGAAACTGGACCACAGATAATTGAGAGAGTGTGGAACACCTACTGCCTCATGCTCACAATTTTTGGATCCATTAATTCCTACAGTAACATCCTACAGGAGGATGTTACAACAGCTTAGTTCATTATAAACAATTCTGCCCCATTTACTTTAGAATTTTGTGGTTCTTAATCCATAAATGCAGATAGAATGCAAATTTGCAAACAAAGGATCTTGGAAATAGTGACTTTTTTTTCCTTCAAGCCACTGTTTTGATATGATGGTAGAGACTAAAATTTTAGAAACAGTAGAATCGTATTTTCACATAGATACCTGTATGATTAGACTTGGGGGTAAAGATGAAGAATGTTTTGGATAGTAGATGGTAATTTAGGGGGTTTTGTTATGTTTTGCATTGTTTTGGGTTTTTTTTTTTCAGGGTGTGAATCACAAAAATGTGTACTTGGTCCCAAAATTAATTTTGATGTGGATTATGGGAGCACAGAGTTTGTGACCAATACAATTACATTTGATTCTATGCAAATATAAGTTAGAATGAATTCTGTTTCACTCAGTCACAATGTGACTTCTAGAAAGGGGAAGAAGTCATGGTACTTTTGTCAGAAAAATTCAAGCTGCTGTTGAGCACTGTTATTTTCAATATAACTCTAATGTCAAATGAGGGCAAATTTTCAGAGATTTAGGATTTTGTGGTGATCCAAATGAGAAATCTTAAAAATGCTTCTTTTCTCACAGCTTTCATTAAATGATATCTTTTTAAGTCTTTCCAAGCATTTTGGGATGCGAATTGATAGTTCAGGTGCCTTAATCCCAGAAGACAGCAAACTATCCCACTGTTAATTTACCAGCAGATGTAACAGCATATTTTGTACACAGTATTTTCCTAGATCAAAGGTTTTTTCAAGCATTTCTGATATATGCTTTTTAAGAACTTTGTAGTCTGGAGATCCAAACTCCTGTAAGGAAATTTAAACCTATTGAGAGTAGGCTTGAGTTTCTTGGTTTGCCTCTATGGTTTACTTACAAATAATCCTCAGCTGCCCAAGAGTAAACCACCTGAAAACCACTGTTCTAGGTTGAAATAGTCTCAACAGACAAAAATTACATGTTTAAATGGGAAATTTCTTTCATCAGTTAGTTCAGCAACAGAGCAATTGCTAGGAAGGGCAATAGTTAGGAGTCTGATGTTATTAATAGAAGAGGAAATCTTGGTGTACTCAAGTCTTATTTACAACAGGTGTTTGATTTGATTTTGGTTTTTTTTTTCACTAGCACAAGTCTAGATAAGGAATTGCTCATTGGGAACGGAGTCCTGAGTGAAAAACAATTTTTGTGAACGAAGCAGGGTCACCATATTCTTTTTGTCTGTGTCTGCAAGGAGCTGATCCAGTGTAACAGGCAGAGAGAGCAGCAGCATTATTCACTGCAATATGTAAAGTAGCCTCTTGGGCTCACCATACATTTTATCTTTCATTATCAATTTGACACTCCTGCATGGGTAGATTCATTCTCTGGCAGGGAATACCACAGGCTATATTTCTGTGCTTTTTCTTCCTCCATCCAGGCATTCTCTCAGTGCCTTGGTAAATCATTGTGTTAAATCATTAATAGTGAAGAAAGGCATGCTACGTAAGCAATTATATGCTGATTAATGTCTAAGTCAAATCCCTCTCTTCAAAGATATTGCTGACCTGCTGAGTATCTCCATTATATTCATTTTCTTTGTTCTTTGGGTAGCAGTTTAGCAGTCCAAGCACAAAGGCAGGAGTGTTCCTGCGTTCAGATCCTCATGTGCAGCACTGAACACGAACAGTTGATGTTCTCAAAATCAGCGTGGGTGGACACAAGGGTTGAAAATCTTCAGGAAAGCTTCACCCAGCCAGTAAAATTCTGGGTGTGCCCTCAAAACTCTTATCCTTGTTAACAGTATGGCAGCTGCAGTGGCAGCAGCAGTGAGGGGAGCTCTCAGATCTGTGCTGGCAGAACCCCATCAGTTCAGCCTGCTGGGAGTAAGTGTAGGTGACATGAGGCTTAAAATGTGGCACCCACAAGTGCTTTTCTCCAGCGGAGCTGCCGGTGTCACTGTGAGCATGAGAGCCAAACAATCATTGGGCTCACGTAGGAATGGTTTGAATCATTCCCATCATCCAGGTATTAGCCTCTGTATGATGCAGACAGGGAAAAACTGGAATGGAATCCTGACTGGAGAAACAGAGTGGGATTCAGGGGAAAGATATTCCATTTTGATGTTTTCCTAGGGAAGAAAAAGAATGTATAAAATACAGAATATGTTGGAATTCCTTGAGGTGTCTGTGATGCTCAGTGTGTACAAATACACATCTGTGTAAATACATTTACACGGTGGTGCAAGTTTGTGTTATCACCTCTTTGGTATGTAGGTGCTGCCTTCATTTTCTACTGAGAGGCAAATTACTGACAAATAGCCTTCTGCACTTAACAGATAAGAAAAAGGAAATACCAATATTGTCTATCTGCTAACAGAAATACTGATAAGACATTTGCATCGATAGACATTGCCTGTTTTTAAATCAGAAATAGATATTGGAATATGACTGCAAGTTCTACCTTCTCTAACCCAGAAAATAAGAATCTCAGAGCAATATATGGGGTTTTTTTCTCTTTCCCTTAGCTGTGCTTGCTATTCCTTTACCTTGGGATTATGTGTTCTCTGCTGGAGCAAAGCCTGGATCAGAGAGCACAGTTCAGTATTAGCTGTGCTGTAGTCTGGACCGAAAGGGTGGCAGTGTGCTAAAGGGTATTTTCTGCAACATCAGGCCCCGCTTTGCTATCCTTTCAGAGGGTCTTACAGAGTAGCAGCATGGAAAGGATGGCTTTGCAAGATCCTTGTTTAGAGAATAATCCTCTCCCCCCAAAGGCCAGGTGTCTCACTTCAGTGTGCAGGGATCAGCCTTTGATGGCTGGGAGCTGTCTCCTTGCAGCTGGACACAGGGGCCCCCCAGCTGTGCAGCAGAAGTGAAGATGTTTTTGACATACCAGGGATGTTCATTTTGCCAGACCCACCCAGGTGAGAAGCTGTCACTTCAGAGTTGTTTCTCAAGCTGTCTTTTGTGCTATTAGTGCTAAAATACTCATTGGACATTAATTTCTGGCTATACAGACATCTTGTGCCAGGTTCTGTTGCAGCCCATAGACCACATTGGGTGCAGGGTTGTAGTGGAAGCTGAGCGTATCTTCAAAGATATTCAGAAGCTGTGCTGAATGCAGGTCCACCCATTCCTTTTGCTTTTTGCAATAAATTTTTACCATTTTGCACACAGAGCTCTCCACATATTGAACAATATTCTGTCTGTTTCTTTAGAGGTACCAGTTGTAATGCTATTTGTGAAACAAAGATTTGTCTGGAATCTCTGCTACAATATTTGACCTGTTTTAGCCCACTTTTTTTTGGCAACACTGATTACCTGTAAATCTTCCTTCCTGTTTTTCCAACTGAAGTTATTCAATGCCTGACAGAACCTGGTGAAGGGATTCCAGAAATGCTGTAGCTGTTACAAGTTTTTCCTTTTACACGACATTATATCTGAGTAAGAATTTTCAGTCAGTCATCATGAAGCACCACAGCAAATTGTGCTAAGTTTGCACTTCTTGAAAGTGCTACTCCTCTAACACTTTCTCATCTCCTACTACCTATTACCATTCCATCTCTGTTATCGGGCTGAGAAAATCTATATTCTCTGCAAGCTTGACAGTACTAGGAATGAGCAATGGAATACCACAGGCAAAATCCCCCAAGGAGCTGGGAGGGCTCCCAGCCTCATCCCTTGTGCTCCTCCAGAGCAGAGGAGCATTCTCAGTGTATATTGCCTCCTTACAGACCCGAGCCTGCCTGGCTGAGGAGAAAGTCCTGGCCTCACATCCTGGGGCAAAAGCCTCAGCCCTGCTGAGGTCCCTCTGATTGTTCCCAGGGTGGAGAGAGGAGGCTTCTGTGGACTCTTAGCCCAGTGCAGACAAATGTGGAAGGTAAATCAAGCATTAACCTTCTGGATGAGCTCAGTTAAAGTCAACAAGGAGTAGGAAATCCAGCAGCTGAAGTGCCACAGGATTTTGGGGCTCACGGGTCTGGAATACATGAAAAAATGAAATATTCAGTTGCCACAGTAAGACTTCTTATGAAGAACATTTCATTGCACAGTGTTTGTCCCTCTCACATTTGTTTGCTGCATCATCATTGTTTATTTTCATGTGGACCTTCAGGGTGAATGAAAAGGTCCATAACAATAATGGAGTTTAATGTTTGAATATGTTTTTCATTCCTTCTTTCCCTTTCCCTCCCCCTCTCTCTCTCTCACACACACATATGTATTTCAAAAGCATCCGCCCAGAGCACAGAACATCACCCACCAGAGAGGGGATCCTGAAGGTGCCAGAATTCAAATTACTCACTGGGTAGATGACAGCACTCTTGGTGTTTTTCTGAGAAGGCTGGGCTGACTTACAGAAAAACTAAATCCTTTCAGGCTTGCAGTGAAAAGTGAAACTGCAACCAATAAACAAGTAATATTTGAGGGGCTCCTTGAGGTGAAAATGTGGCGATGGAGTATAGAAGACAAGAAGAGATACCTCTGCTTCAAAGGAAAAATAAACTGGCTATAATCATTCCAGAAGACATATACCATTATTAGTAATTTGAGGCAAAATGCTCTCTCCTAAGCAATGTTTGGAGAATATTATGCCAACAAATTCAGTATCTTTTTAAAAGTCTATTGATTTCATCAACTTATTCAGTGGTTTGCAAAACAGGATGGCTCACAGTGTTGGAGCTCAGGACATCTGTGATCTCTTTGGTTTATGGTCCTTGTCTTCAATGAGTTGTTTCAACCCTTTGCATCTCAGTTTTCCTTCCTTCCTCCCTTTCCACACTCAGTTTACGCTCTGTATTTTCTCCTGTACGTCGTGCACCATTTGAGAGAGAGTAGAATACCTGCTATACAGGCCTTGATTTCATCTGCTGCTTCCAAATGTTATTTTAATTCTAAAAATCTGATTATTATATGTTTTCATTAGGTTGAGTAATAGACCTGCTGAGTTTTTACTTTAGTGATGTTCCCCGTTTTTTGGTCAATCTTACAAATCAGACAGTCCATCCCCTAAGCTGCCCCTCTACATCCTTAATAAACAGTATTAGAAGGGAAGTAATCACCTGTATTACCTTGACTCTGTTCCTGGAGCAGAAGCTGTGTTAGTAAATTCTGGGGAAGAGAATTGAAGCTTAGGGGAACCAAAGAAAGGAGAAAAGCAGGGGTGTGGGTTGTTTCATGAAACACTGCAGAGAAGGCTGTGTTTTAAGCTGCCCAAAACCTTGCATTAACTCTGTGATCATGCTTTCATAGCCCACAAGCTCTCTTGCTTTCATGGACAAAGAGTGTTTAAGAGCATGTACATATTTCCCCACTAATCAAACCCAAAAATATCTCCTGGGCTGAGCTGTAATTTATGTTATCAAAACTGCAGGACCTGCTAAATGTAGAGCAAATGGAAAGCAACTCAGTTTTTATTTAGAGGTGCAGTGCAGAGCAGAAATAAAATCTAGATTACCAGTTGCTGATAGAAATTGCAGCTATTCCTTTACAGCCATAGCCAGAATGGCCTGTCACAAGGATAGAAGGAAAAATAACATAGACTTATTATTTGGTAGGAAAGTAAATTATAAATTTTAAAAACTCATGGTGTTAAACAATAAGAATGACCGTGTGCGTGATGCAGCAGTAGAATATGGCAGAGGTCTGTGAGATGGGGTCCTAAAAATGTGATTTTATTATTGCCAGTGTCTTATTACTTGTGCCCAATAATGTTTTTGATAGGTAGAACATTTCCCAGATCTCCAAGGAGTGGTCCAGGCTTCATAGTTTAAAATAGATGGGGAAAATATTCAGGGAACATTAACTTCAAGTGGGACTTTCTGCTCTGATTGACAGAATTCATTACAGAAGGTGTGTTAGAGTTCTCGTGCTCTTGCAGTGGCTCAGCTGGACTTCCAGCCTCCCTTCTCCGAGTCTGATTGCACTCGCCGCACCCTCTACCTTTTATTGATAATTTTTTTCCTAGTCATTATGTGGCAACAGAGAAAACTAATTTTGTTAATTTCTCTAACCTTGCTAGTTCAAATTCCCTATTAAATCCCATTCAAAATACAGCCTGATTTGAGGAAGTCTTTATCCCCCTGCTCTCGCTCTGGCTTTGCCTGTGAAAGGTTGGAGACTCCCCGGAGCCCAGGGGGTGCCTTGTTTCTCACTGCCCCAGATTTATGCACCACAAGAAATTACACCACGACCACTCAGGAATCACCAGGATTTTCCACATCCTATAAGGGCTGCCCCAATACAAAATTCAGAAGTGTGCTTAAATCCATCCCTAGGGGAGGCAACTCTCGGCAAAGTGTGTACTGGAAAATGTGGTGTCTGGGGGTGTCTCCCAAGGAAGGAAATTGACTGCTTGCCTAATAAGGCACATCCTGCAGTTTACCTGGAGGTTTGGCTGGGAATCTGAAGTTGTTTTTTATTTAAAAAGGGTAGCAGAAAGACATCTCCCCAGGCATTTCCAGATGCAAGGATTCCTGATTTTTGGGAGAATTTCAAAGATGCTTGAAGGTGGTAAATCTTCTCAAATGCTTGTGACCCACTTGCAACTCAGTCCCTCCTACATGGGACGTTATTATTAGGTATTTATCCATCAGCTGCTCAGACTAGGCTGCTCTAAGGTGATGCTCACAAGAGAAAGCTCACACAAGCTTATGTTAATTTGCAGGTCAGTTTAGAAAAGTGTAAAGGTCCTTATTGGCCTTAAAAATCTATGAATCGATAGCAAGTGCTAGCAAAAGGTCACTGGTCACAGATAAAAGGCTAACTATCAGAGCATCCAGCAAAGCTGCTCACACCTTTTTGCTGTGAGGTTAAAATAAATCCTACATTTGGTTGTCAGATATTGTTCAGTCGCTTTTGTTGCTCTTGGACAGTTTAATGCAGATGCTGCTCCTGAAAAATTACAGCTGCTCCAGAACTCCATACAGAGCTTCCTGAGTCCATCCCAAATATTTCCCACAGTACTCTGCAAGCAGCAGTAGAGCAGCTCTCTGGTCTGAGTGCCTTATGATTTATGAATAACTCTGGTTTCCATTAAGCTGCAGAAAGGGGATAGTGTGTTTCACCCTGTGCTGAGAACCCCATTTGTTTCCGTTCCTGTCAGCAGTTTGCATAAGTGAATGATTTTATTTCATGTGAGAGAGAAGGCAAACACACAAGTTATCCCAGCAGTGGAAGATTTGTCAAATAAAGCTTTTAATAATGGTGTTATTTGACAGTTTTATAGTGCTTCAACTTTCAAGCAGTTTGAAGGTGGTAGGTTTTCAATAAAAATTAAGTCCTTATCTAGAAGAAATTCAGTCCCTGTTGTTTTAAAAGAACTAGTCTCAGCTGCATTGGAGCACCTTAATCTACTATTGAAAGTAAATCTCAATCCTTTTCTGTATTAATATATCTTGCAATCCATCATCAGGAGGTGTTCGGTGTATTTTTTTGCCCTAGTATATCAAGGTGGCCTGATAAACCACCTTCCTAACCAAACTTGTTGGGTGATCATTATGTTTCTCACAAGAATAAATTATACAGTGGAGTTCTCTGAGGCTTACTTAAATAGTCCGGCAGTGTTTCCAGTCACTCTTACTTATTTCTTTAATTTGTTTAAGGGGTCCAGTAAGTTATTCAGGTGAGGAGAAAAGGAACAGGGAAGTTGCTGGTTTTCACAAGGTCAGAGTTAATCCTATCTGTGTTCATAAATCATTGTACATCGTAGGATAACCATGTAGCAACTGAGAACATGTTAATAGAGAGCCAGCTCTGCATTGAAAGTTGCCTTGCTTGAAGGAGGGATTTCCAAAAGAATCTAAAACTGCCTTAAATGTTCTTTCAGTTAAATAAACACAAATTTTAATGGGTTATATTATTTAGAAATGTGCTACTTTAGTTATGAAAGTTTGTTATCTTCACCATCCTGAGGAGAAAATGGATTTTCTTACAAGCTTTTTAACCAAAACGATTTCTGAGCAAGTAGAGGGCTCTATAACCTGGCTAAGTGTTTGATTTGAACAATTGGAATAATAATTGATAGTATGAGTAGAAACAGCATAACTTAAATTATTTGCCTAAGTTCACGCATGCAGGTGTTGTGAGAGCTAAGATTTGATGTGAAGGGATCCTGACTCCAGATCATCCCACAAGCCAGCCCAGCACTGGCTGTGCAGACACAGGCTGGCTCCACACAGCACAGAGCCCTCTCGTGCTGAGGAATGCAGTGTGTATATTGCTACACCAGCTGATGTGTACAGGTGCTCAGCTGTCGTACAAGTGGTAAAATACACTCCTATCCCGTGTCTGTACATCAGACTGAGCATCCTGCATCCCAGGGACTTCAGCTATGTTTTGAGAATCATCAGGGTGAAGTCCTTGTGCTCAACATTCTCATTAGCGGTGCTGTTCTAACCGAACACACATATGGCATGTTTTTGAATACAATGTCACAGGTTTTGTACCAGAGTTCTTACAATCTGGTTTAATAAACAAAGTTATCAGGAGGGAGGAGCTGAAGGGAGGAAGGACAAAAGAATAGCATCAAGTTTGTCAGCTGATGCCTGGAGCTCTTTTCACAGGATGGTGTCTGTCCTGAAAGGGCTTAGGGGTATTTTTATTTTCTACTCTTCACTAGAACTTGCTGAAAAGCTCTTGATAAAGTGATGTTTGAAAAACTTGAAGTCTTACAACCTGCTCTAGAAAACATTATTGGTTGAGTGTGCTGAGTCCTGCCCCGCTGCCTCCCCTCCCACTGCTTCTCTGGGGTGTGCCAGCAGGGCACGGGGAGCACACCTAGTTAAAAACAATCCCTGTTTAATTCCAGGGGAACCCCCTCCCTGTCACCTCATGGCTTTGATTAGGGAGCATCTGACGGTGTAATTCTGTGCTCCACAGCCCCTTCCTGGTGTGAAGATGGGGAGAAGAGAGGGACAAGGACCGGCTTTTATTTACTGGCAGCTTGAGCAATAAATTAGAGGAGTCTTTCCATTGACTTTGGGAAAGTTGGATAGCATCTTGGGCTTGTGCTGTGTGTACTGTTTTTATTTTATACACAGTCAGCTCAGAGTCTCCCTCATATCTCTTTCTCCCACAGCGTTCAACGCCTCTCTCTCTCATCACAGAAAAGTCTGACAGGAACTTTCCTCTCTTATCTGTCTCTTTCTCTGTGCTGTCCTCCCCCTCCTTCTCATTCTTTACCTCCCTCTGTCTCTCTCATTCTCTCCCCTGCTGCTCTCAGATGGCTGGCTTTGCTCAAGGTCTGCAGGCTGGCATAGAGCATGCCTGGAACAATATGTTCCTATTAAATTTACCCTGTCTCATTGCTTCCTGAAATTAAATTGAGTTTTACTCTCAAGTTTGTTTGTTGGAATCGCATAATAAAAACATTCCTGAACGCAATTGCATTTAATCAGAAAGCTTTCCAGAATTTATAGTGATAAAACACTATTTTAAAAAGGCTTGTTCTAGTGTTCTACAGAAAAGATTAAGCAAGTTTCTTATTTACAACTGAAATTAATCTTTAAATGTCCCTCTGAACTCTGAGTTCCCTCCATGGATTTACTTCCATGGCTTTCACACCACTTTTGACACTCCAAGATCGCCAAGATGGAGAGAAACAAAATTCCTGCATTTTTAGTCTCGCTCCTGAGCTCTGTTTTGTTACTTATTAAAATTCAGACAGATATTAATTCCTTGTATATGTTTTATCAATATAAGAATGTCCTGCATTTATTCCAATGGCTGCACTGCACTCACTGAAGAGTGTTAGGTTTGAAACTACTCCAAGGTGCTGCTCACAGTGATGCTGCTCAGGGTTGGACCTTTGGCTTTGATAAACACAAATCACACATTCTGGGGCGTTGAGCCACTGCTGCCGTGTCAGTGTCAGCAAGGAGTTTTCAGCCCTCCTGAACTGCTAATAGTTTGCACATTTCAGGATCAAATTTGTGACAGCTGGACAAGAAGGCTTTCGCTGTTTTGGGAGATGAGTGAATAGAAGAGCATGCATTGCACAGCTTAAAATTGCTGTGGTGTTAAAAAGCCACGGGAATATTTTATTGTTTCTGAAGCATTCCTCTTTGATTTGACTAGGATGTGAAACAAAACCACAGCAGTATCACCATGGCAGTATATAATGGGATATATTTCAGAGAGAAAATAAGACACGTAGAAATTACAGATTGATCACCCCGGAAGGTCCTGCAGCTTTGGGCCACTCGTTGGCAATCCAGACATCTCAAAAAGTAGAACGCTGCTGCAGGAATATGAAAAAACTCCAGAGCCATGCTGTGCCTCTCTCTTATGTACCCTGCACTTGTTTTATATGCTGAAGATATCTTGACATCAATGGGGCTGTTTTCAGAGCAGAGCATGTTTGAAGTCTGTAACAGAAATCCATAGTAGAGAAGAGGAAGATGTGAACATTGGCAATAGTTTGACAGATCATTTTCCAGTAGTGCTTGGGAGGATCCGGTGCTCATCTTTTTTGTTACAAATGGTGGTGTTCATCAAAGTAGATTGAAGTGTCTGTAGTCAACTATCATTTTTCAGTAGTTTGCCTGGAATTTGTATCCATTCCCTTATTAGACAGAGTGGGCATATCAATGCCAAAGTCCTTTGCACCAAGTTCTGTGCACACACACTCATGAAATAGAGACAGATCTGGCCTGGCAATGCCACAGAGTAAAACCTTAGCTGGCAAAGGGTCAAGAATGAGAATGTACCAGGTGATCCTGAGCCCATGGGTACAGCTTTGGTAGTTACATACAGGGTATCTGACTTGCAAGTGGTCAAGAAGGAGAAGGGAAATTGAGACCGGCTGCTATTTGCAGGCTACCCTGTTAATCTGACAGAGCAATCCAGAGGGTTACCCTGGCAGAGGTGAGCGTTGAGGGAATGATGTGAAGAGGCTCAAGGCTGTAGTGGCTGTTGACATTTTGTCCAGGAAGCAAAGTGAGGGATCATGGAGCAGCGGAGAGGAAACTCAGAGCAGAGAGAGCAAGGAAGTGGCAGGAGAGAAAAGGCAAGCACTGACATCTAGAAACATTTATCAAGTACCCCTTGTCCATTTCAGCTGCTGACTTTTCCTCATTACACTGGAAAGGCTTGGCAGTAATTGGCTGCTGCTTCAGATACATCTGGATAACTTCTTTTCTCAGCTACTAGAACAAATTTCCTTAACAAAAGTCCCAAAGTTACTCCCAGTGGCCAGGCAGCTGAGAGTTTGTATAATTTTTCCCTATTTTAGGGAAGATGGTTGCTCACCTAGAGCCAACTACCTGCACAAATCTCATCTCTCAACAGGAATGAAGGCAGCAATGTAGGCCCAGTCACTGCTACATAGTTTGGGAATAAGCTGAACAAACCTTGGCTAGGAGAAATCAAAGGATGTAATCATAAGCTGCTGTTGTGGGGACAGGCTAATCATGTGCCAGTGATTTTTATTGCCTTTCCTTATAAGACCTTGAGGGACCTCGTGGTCTTTCCTTGGACCTGAAATAGTTCCACAGTTCAGTGCTACCCAGTAGATATAGAATGGCAAAAGATTACTTCTCCATCACCTTAAAGATAAATCTTGAGACCCTGGCAACCTTTGGGAGAAAATATAATTGTCTTCCTAATTAAAATTGATTTTTTTTCAGTGAATGTGCCCTTCTGTTGCTATCCCAGCTGTATAACTGACTGTATCTCCCTTATTACAACAGATATTTATGGTCACCCATGGACAGCACACTCAGCACAGTATGCAGTGTGTATGATACCAGCTCTGGCAGCAGGTCACAGACCAGTTAAGCCCTGTGGGATATACATATCTCCCTAACTAGTGCTAACAATGGCTTTTTGATCTGTTTTTCCTTGTTTTTTGGACTGCACCTGAGGGTGTTTCAGGTGACATAGAAGTATTGACATGGGGACTAATTTCCTCAATCCTACTGTCCAAAGGAGTTAGGTACCTCCCTCCATCAAAAGCCTTCAAAACCCCTGGGACCAGCAGTTTGACTATGATCACCAGTCTTGAGCATAAACTTTTGCAGAACCCTGATGTTAGTGTTCTTCATGGCTTTTGCTGCTTTCTCAGCTCTCTCGGGGTATAACTTTTGTCTTCCCAACAGTCTGCCTTACGCTGAGGTTCTGAAAAGGGTTGTAGAGGTGCAAGTGATGCTGAGGTTTGGTCTTCAGCATTTTCTGTGCTGTAACAGGGCTAACTTGTGCCTATATTGTACATCCTGCTGGACTTCACAGGATAGTAAGAGAAGCTCTTGTATATGTTTTTGGGGCTGACACTTTTATAGGAGAAAACTGGGAAAAGGCAAAGAAAAGGGGAAGTGCTTCCACCTGTGAACTAAAGAAAAGTGCTTTGGATACACTGAAGTACAATAAACATGGTAGTTCAAAAGGCATTTCAGAGTGATGCCTCAAAGTGCACTGCAAGTTTAAAGATAGTGGAAAATGCAACATGAGAGGGGAAAAAAGCTAGAAGGAAATGCCAGCAAAAGTTCCATTGAATAGAACTAAAAAAGTCAGGCAACCTGAAGAGGAGTTTTGCTGTCACTGGACTTTTTTCCCCTGCTCTTCATGTGTAGCACATTCTCTGACAGGCTGCAAATGTAACAACCTTCAGACATGAGTCATCAGCAAGGACAGATCCTCTCGTCCTCAACACTAAAAATAAAGACCTCGCTCACTGAGCCTAAGGAGCAATTCTCTCTAGTAACTCCGCACCAGCCAGCAGAGCAATACAGAGGGAACATGCTGAACCAGTGATTTATTCAAGCTGGAGGCCTTGATCTTGACATGACTAACCCGAGTGCAGTAAATGGGTTCAAATAAATGCTGGCATTACAGAAGGCACCATGTTTTATGACATATAGGATATGGGTCCAGGGGCTCTGAGGGCTGGTTCCTTGGGCTACTAGTCCTGAAAATGAAGAGCTCTATCACCAGCTGAAAACTGAGCACAAGAGAGGATGCTGAGGATTACATGCTAGTAGAAAAAGATGCCTTTGCCTTATCCTTTATGGTCCGAGTGTTCCTTTTTTAGCATGACAGTAATTATTTAACTACCCTTCCAGGAAGTAGATTTGAAATCTTTTCAACTTGTGGTGAAAGCCATATCAATACTCTCTGATGTAGGGCAGCGGAGGTGAGGGAGAAATAACTCAGTAGCTTGGCTTAAACCTAACTGAACATATTAGTCATGAAATATTTAAACCGTCAATATCACACATTGATGTGCAAAATGTTTAATTATGTATCATTTCAGTTATTATTCATGTTAGATCTTAGACCTTAAGATGTACATACATTTAAAAAATAGCTCAGGAGATGTATCAGGAGTGTAGAGCAGCATGAGAAATCTGAAGGCTGCCTGCGCGCTTTCGCCTTGGAAGCATGTGTCAGAATTCCCTTTTTTTTGCCCCCTAAATTACCAAATCCTTTTCTAGGGCTCAGTGTGGATAATGTTTCTGCCTTTAGTAAATGTCTCTGGTAGAAAAAGACCATTTCAGAGAAAATGCTTCAAGTTTTGAGCTTAATGCCTCTCCCATTCTATGTAGGTCCATGTGCTGTTTCCGTCAGTGTACCTAAGTGTGTGTAACTAAGTGTCTTCCAGTACTGCACTGAGCAGCACAACTACCATCTGTCACAAAGGGTTTGTTCCCTCTCCCCAACTGCAAAATTACATGTACAGCTCAGCCAAGTGTTTGCTAGGCGAGGCAGGAGCGGAGAGGATTGTTTAGCACTGGTGCTAGAGAGTGCTGGGGGCTCTGTTTGGGGGCCCTTTGCTCCACACCCAATAATTCCAGTAGGACAGGGAGGTCCAAGGGCACTTAGACACCCTGGGTACTGGGGATACTGAGGAACTTTCCTGGCTGTCTGTAGGACTGCCCATGTGAATAACAGCTGTAATGAGGGAGTGGGCTGTTTGGATTCGGAATCCTTGTGTTGCTGTATTTTTATCTCAATAATTTCAGAAATGCTGCTGCGAAAAGAGCTCTACCTGTTTGTTTCTGTAGCTACCTGTGGTGCAGCTGCATGCCACTAAAAATTTGCATTGCCAAACCTTCTGCTGGCAGTTCATAAGCCAAATGAAGGCAGCAGATGAGCAGCAATGGTGAGGGGAACTCTGAAATTTTTTTTAGCAGTTTTTAAGATATTGGTATAAGAAATGTCAGGCGTTTACTTGTTATCACTTGTATGGTGATAGATAATGAAAGGTGTAAAATAACCAACTTCTAGGCTGTTGGGCTTGAGATTAGAGTTAATTTACAGGGGCAGAATCTGGTCCTGCTGTATTAGCAGCTTTATTCAGTCATTCATATGCAACAGCAGTGTCAGGCGGTGACTACTGCAATGAACGCTAATGAAGGTGTCTTTTGTTTTCATATAGATTAACACATTACTTTATTCTCTTCTTCAGCAGGCATTCAGAAAGACTGCACTGCTGATGCCTGTATCCAGTTTCATCTTTCAATTAGTGATTTTCTTTCTCTTACAAACCAAGTGCTAGTGGAATTAACCTCAGCTAATTATCACTGATGGACTGATCTTTCTGTGAAGCCTAGAAAGCAAGGCTGTCATATTTTGCCTGAGATTTGCATGCACATTTACTCTGTGATTCGATTGCTCAGTTTTGGAAGACTATTTTGAGGTTCCAACAGGCTTAAGTTCACACAAGTTGCATAGATTTTAAGGTGCAGGAACAGCACCTTAAATGTAAAATAAGCTTTAGGTGTATTTAGTAGGAGACAAACTGTGATTCATAGATGCTTGTTGGACATGGTTTGAAACTTTGAGTCTGGGTTGATGATTATTAGTCTGGTATTGCTATGTTTTACCTTTTTTTTTTTTTTTTTTCCTGTGGAGATTTAAGAGGAAAATTCAAACTAATGATGGGGCAGATTAGACTAACCTCACTTCTTGATTTTCTTCTGTGAGGGTAGTGAGATGTGGTTTGTAATGTACCTCATTGGAGCAAAGTAAATGGTTCTTGGTGATATGGGGTTCAGGTAACAGCAGAACTGAAACAATCCCTACAAACAAAGAGCCCACGGGCTGCCTGCAATGCAGTTCTGCAAAATATCCTCTGTAGATACAAACTGTGTTCTCTTGCACAGAAGACCTTACTTGCACGTTCACACTTTGAAGCATTTGATAGACCCAACCACATCAAAAACTAGTGTTTAGAGAAATTTGTATCTTATCTCTGTAATTCACACCATTTTTCAATAAAATGGCACTTTATCTGCCCAAGAAAGACCTTCACCTTCTAAAATCTATTCAGAGTGGCTGCACTACGTACAAGTTGCCAACTTGTAATGCTTTTCTGAGCACTGTTGTGGCTCCAATGGATTATATATTGAACAGTTGAGTTTGTGAAACTTACCCAAAAGCTGCAAAGCAAAGCTGTCACAAGCATGATTCCACTGAAAATTCTTCATAGGAATGGGATCCTCCAGGAGCAAACAGGCATTCAGGTTTACCACCTTTGTTGAGATCACTTTCTTTCCCTGGGAGTAAGACAAGTAACAGAAACATGCTACACAAAACAAGGCCATTTTCTATTGCCTTACAGAAATTTTTATCTACTGAGGTGAAGTGTAAATTTAAAGTATCTTTGTGAGGAGAGGGGTTGTGTCTCTTTGTGCCCTGTTTGCTCAAAGGTGCACCAAGGAGAAGGCGCTGTCAGGAAAGGCCTGAGAGCTTGGGTTGTGAATTCAAGTATACCCAATTTTGTCCTTTTTTTGCCTTGGCAGTGTTAACAAGTAAAACTCCATCCCAAAGAGAGATGAAATAGCACTGTGCTAGGCGTAGGGCCCACAAGTGTTTCCTAACTTTTAATTGAAACTGTTCTGGTTTACTTCACTTGGACCAAGATTTCGCCTAATAAGAAAGCTGTAGACTTCAAATCGCAAAAACCCAACCTGTAGACTTTGACTAATGCTGGGATTTGGTTTGTTAATATACACAGCTCCAGTTGGAATGCAGGGGACAGAAAACATAAACTGTGCCAGCCTGGGGCATGTGGTGTATCTTGTGTGCCAACAAAGGATGTGCTGGGCATCTGAAAGCACGAGATGCTGATGTACGAAACAAGAACACAGAAGGTGGAGCACAGCAGGTGACTGCCTGTTAGTTTCTGCACAGGAAGGGTGGAAGGACCAGCACAGGCACAGCTGGGGGGGTCTATCTGTTATATGCCACCATAAAATCCCACCAGCACACAGATCTGTAAAGCTTTGTGTAGTAAGTTGTCCTCTTGGCAACAACTGAGCTGCTTGACCCTCACAGCGGTGCCAGTTGTAACGTGCACGATCTTTTCACCCCTAATACAAAGTCTCAGTGAAATTCCACCCATGGGGATGGGGGGGGGGGGAAAGGAGGGAGCCTGTCAATAGTTTTAGGCTTTCTCAGCTGAGGAAAAAAGGCATTCTTAAGCACAATATTTCTTCTACAATTATAAACCAGGCTCCTTTAGCGGGAAAAGCCTGGAACTTTAAATGCAGTTCTTAAGGCACAGAGGAGGAGGATGTCTGCTCCCAGCACAGTCCACCTGCCTGCATTCCACGTGGGCAGTTTTGGTGTCAGGATGGTGCAGTCAGGGCACAAAACTCAGCTGAGCTGCAGCAGCCCATCTGCCAGAAGGAAAACTGGGGGGGTGGGTGGCAAAGAGCCTCCAAGCTGATGGAAGGGGTGGGAGCTTTGCTGGTTCGCTGGAGCTGGGAGCGCTGGCAGGCAGCACTCCCTGCAGCAGCCTGGCCAAAAGGAGCAGAGGAGGCACCAGAAGGGCAGAGAGCTGGATGGCTGGGAGAGGGACATTCTTTTGTGTCAGAAGTGGTCAGTATTTTACCAGCTGAGTTCCATAAATTGGCCCTGGGCTGTCAGTGCTGGTGCCAGCTGTTAAGTTTGTAGCAGCCATAATCTCAGCAGGGACAAATAGGGAAAGATGTATTGACAAATGGCACTGAGCATAATAAACTGCTCATCTTTATGAATGCTGGGATCCAAATGATCAAAACAGATGTACAGTTTCCAGATCTTAGCTGCACTGTCAGAATATTCCTGGTTTCCTCTTGCATAGTCATCCATAATGAAAAGAAAACAAGCAGATTTGCCTTTCTCTTGGGTCTTTCTTTATTGCTCACTCAACATTAATTACAGAATATTGTTGGAATAGCAGACTGGCAGGCACTGGCCCCCGGAACAGAGTGTGTCACTTATTCCTGTCACTTCTGCATGTACCATATAGCTAAAATTATCCTCAGTGCTAGCATAGCATCCACATGGTCATGTGGGGAGAGCATCATTTTTGTCTACCCCTTTGTAAATTTAAATTATCCCAGAAAAACATGTCCTGTTGAAAGGCATTGAAAAGGAAAATGAGTGAAGGCTGCCATTTTCCCATTGAAGCCATAAAAAAAGGAGGTAGGGAGCCAAAGTGAAAGAAATGTTTAATTCAGATCAGTTAACACAATGATTTCTTATATTTTCATGTCAAGGGAATTGTAGAGGGCAAAAAAGAAGACACAGTGGAAATATATGCCTTTAAAAATATTTGGACACAAAAATTCTCTCCTGATTTATATGTGATTTGCAGGTTCATCAAAATGACTTTTATACTTAGTGTTGCCTGAAGTGTTTGGGGTCATTAGGGACTTTTCAGCTTATCAGATAAATCCTATGTATCCTGCCTTGCTGTTTGACTATAGCATTTTTTAAAAGACTTGTCAAGTCAATGGGTTACCACATCCCTAAGGCAGTGCATTTAATAGTTATAAAGTGCTGTCCTTTGCTAAGTGAAATACCGAGTGCCGAGCAGAGTATACAATTCCAGAGCCATAAGCAAAAAGATGAGTTCTCATATATTTCCCATGTACAATAGGCAGCAGAAATTCAGAATACTGCCCGTCTTCACTCTGCCCGGGATGATAAGCATATTGCTTATTAAGTATTAATGTTATCAAGCTGATGCATTAAGTTACAAGCAGAAGGGACTCAAAAATCAGAACATCTTGGATCTTAGACTTTCCAGTTAATTAAAACCTGCCCTCATACGAACAGTATGGCTAGCACAATTTCCTGGTAGACCTAAGTCATATTCCAAAGGAATTCAGCCTGTCTGGCTCTGGGCTCCCAGAAAAGATTATGGACGAGGACTTCATGCACCCTGTGCTGCCTGGGGGCAACCCTCAGCAAAGCACAGAGCTGGCTCTGAGTAACTGGGCATTTCTAAAGCCTTAATAACCCTGGACAGAAACTTGTACAATTCTTCCCAGCTTCCCTTCTGCCAACCATTAGATAGCAGAGATGAATCTGAAAAAAATCCCTGGATTCTTGTCTTTAGGTCACCAATATTTAGTAACTGTCCTCAGTGATGCTGACAAGAGCTTCTGCCCCTTTAGTATCCCAGAACCAGGAGCAAAGCAGCAGAGAATCAGGAGCTGTGTTCACAAAGGGGATCTTGTTTTTTAACTTCCCTCTGCCCTGTATCCTCTGTTGTCAATATGAAAGGCATTTTAATACTTGAAATAATTTAAAATATGTTAATTAGGAATAGCAATTATACTGATCTTTTCTGGGTATCTGCTGGCTCAGTCTAAGAAGTAAAATCATTAAAACTCTTTCCTGCAGCCTGTTGAGAGAAATAATATTTAGTGGGAGTGGAATTTCATATGATTCAGCTCAGTCTTGGAAACTGGCAAACCTTTTATGCTCAATTAGATTTAAAATCTGCTTTCAATACCTCATTCTTCATATAACTGATTTGTAATGGAACTTGGGAATGAATCAGACAGTGACCTCCTCACGCAGGGATATCGGCTGTCCTTAATGTAGCAAGTCTCGGACAGAACCCCTGTCTTTTTGGGTTTAGCTGAGGAGTTCAGAAGCATTTTCTTTTGCCCCAAAATACCACAAATAGCATTAAAGAAGAATGACTTAACTACCATGTTGTTCAAGCTGAGCGTGCATGAAGTTACATGGAAATGCCATCGGGCTTTAATGCATTCTCTTAGTAGCAACCTTAGCAGGATAAAGTTAACCATAACATGGATTATGTTAAGGCAGTGCACAGAATGAATATTACTTGTGTTTTTGATATCCTGCCAAGTCAGGATATCTTGCTGTGAGGTACAGTGAGTTTTTTGGCTCTACATGGCGTGTTTTTCTCTGCTTCCCTTTGCATGTCTACTGAAAGTAAATTCCAGATCTGTGACTTTCTGTGCTGAATTTCACACAATCTTAACGTTTTGCTTTGTCCCTTTAGCACTAGTGTCTGGCCCTAACTCAACTGGAGCACTTGTTTTACTTTTAAAGACTGTGTGGTTAAAACTTCAGTTTGTGTCCTTTTTTTGGGGTTGGGACATGACACTTTCTTTTAGCATCCTACAACCTTTATTTAAGTTTGCCCAAGTCAAAGTCATTGAGCTATCAGTAAATTTTAGCTTCTCTAACAACAAAAATTTAGAGAGAAAGTATTTGATGGGGGTTTGGGTAAGTTATGAGATTTGGCAGTGTGGAAATTGAGTTTTTAAAAATTGTTCTAACTTTTTAATGCTACTTGATCTTCTCCTATATATAAATAGGAGGCTATAAATAACATTTGGGATCCTAGGGATCCTATGTGTAGAGATTATAAACTTGGCACCCCAAGACCAAAACTGGACGTTACTCAACTCTGAGGTAAAGCTGCTCTCAAACGGTGTCCAGCACAACTTTAGAAACCTAAGAAGTTTGATTTAGTCCAGCTGAACTTTCTATATGCATCTTCAACTAAAGCATTTAAAAGATATTTATTCTAACAGTATAATCTTTATCTGTTTCATTCTACCATCCAAAAGAAATAGGTCTTATCTTGGAACTTCCCAGGCTAAATAGACAAGAGAGACAGAAAACAGGATACGAACATTATTATCCCTGTTTTGCAGGTAGGGGTGTAAGAGATTGCTTGCTCTGCTCCTCGCATGAACTGAAGGCCTGAACTCTTATTTTTCAAGATTATGTCAGCTGTCTCAGCAGCAAACTTATTTTGTTTTGTTTATACTGCCACCAAAATTCTCAGTATATTTTTAGAACCAATAACAGCCCAGTACATTTTTGTTTTTATTCAGCCAAGTAATAATCCACATACAAAGAAACCCAGGAACATTCAGGGTTAATCCCAGTCCACTTTCTTTGACTGTAATGAGTGTCCACTGTGGATTTCAAGGAAATACAGTTTGGTCAATAACTGATCTGTTTCAAGTTACCACTCTTAAAACACAGTAAAGTTTAATTCATGGACAAATTTACTCACAAGTTTTATAGAATAATCAAATGTCTTCCAGGCGTGTGGCTTTCTCCTTGTACTTCATTTTTGTTTAATGAAACCTGTCCACAGGCATTCACTTGACCGTTTCAGAATTCTGCTTGCCTGAATTTAATGTCTGGCATTACTCAGGAATGCGAATCATTACATAGTTACTGCGGTGGCTTTCTGCGTGTATGAATAGCCTTCATCTGTTTTGATATTTTGTTTAGCCTTACTGAGAAGTCTGCACTTCCTCAGTGTACGTTCCATAAAACGATAACATTTCTGCTGCTATTGGGTAACAAGTTGTTACAGGGTATTTAGTAATCGGGGGAATATTGTTGTTGTTGGAAAAGCTAGAAACTATAAGGGAAGGAAGAACCCGAGATTAATTCAGAGATACTACTTTCTTACTATCTGTGGTCGACTAAAACCTTTTTTCAAGAGGGAACAGGAGCATTGCATGCAAAGAAAAATTATACTTGAAAAATACAATTGAATTTGAGCCTTCATTCTTTTGGATCCCATGGACGTATCCTTTTTCCTAAATGAGGTACTCTGGGAATTTCAGAGGCCAGACTTTTGATCTATGGGAGCGACTTGTTTTCCAGTGGGCCACAGCCTCAAGCCATGCAGTGACAGAAATCTGTTTCCTGTGGAATTCTGCCTTGGGGTTGAATTGTGGTTTGGAGTTTACTCTGCCTGAAGCTGCAGAATTTTCTGGAATCAGTGAGGAGTGGACATACTCTGCAGATGTTCTCCCTGCTAGGTCTCCATTCTCTACTCAAATTTCTGTATCCATAAAACATTTAGAGCTCTCTCAAATTTGTTTGGAATGGGCCAATGTCTCCAAAATTCTGAAAGTCAGAAGCATAAGGACTGTATGCATACCTGTGTCTGTGGGAAACAGCAATACCATCCTGCATGGCATGTCAGGGTATGGGGAGATGACCCTGCGTTGCTGGGGTGATAAAAACTCTATAGTCACCACTCGTGGTACAGACTGTGTAAAGCAGGTGAAGAAATCCTCACCTCTTTGGCAGCTTCAGTTCAAGAGCTGATCAAACCCTGGAGTTCCTCTCCCCTCACCTACAGCACTGGGAATCAAGCACACAGAATTGCTGGAGCATTCTCCGTACAGCCCAGTGTTACCACTGGCTTTTTTTAATCTCCACAGCAATGAGCTCTTATTACTGCTCATCAACTTCAGCCGTTTCATTTTTCATTAGGACTTTTTTTTAAGTGACAGTTTAATATACTGCAACTTAAAACAGTAATCCTAAAGTCTAGCAGAGCAGCTCAGAGTAGGGAATTGCCTGAAGAAACATATTCATTGCAGAAATCGTATTTTGGGTGCAAGGCTGACATACCTTTACCCTGCTCCTGTGTGCTGCCGCAGTAACAAGAAGCTGCCCTGGGAGGAGGGCCAGGAAATCCAGGCTTTGGGGTACAATCTAAACATGTGAGGAGGAGGCAAAGCTGCACACTAAGCAGGCACAGATGGCGTGGCACTGTGGGACAGCAGGGCTTGTTGGAGGCAGTGTTAAGTAGACAGTTTGGGAACTGGCTGTGAGTTTTAGCAGCTGATTCAATCAAACCACCTGCGTGTAGCCTGGTTCCACCTTGTTTTGCCTACTGCAAATTAAGAGGTATCATGCTTTCTCTGGAAGCTTGTGTTTCAAATATCTGTGCATAGCCGCTAGTGCTGCCTGAGTGCTCTGAAAGCACGTGGGTGTGCATACATCTATGTAAAATGCATGATCAAGGGCATCAGCGACCTGAATTTGCCTCCTTTGTCACTCCAGCTTCTGCTCTGATCCCAAGATTCTGTTTTTTAATACAGCAAAATAAAGAGGCTCCAGAGAAAGGGGATAAAAAATTTTAGGTCATGATTATGTTGATTTTGGTTTGGGAATATTAATTAGAGACTAGTGATCTACGTGTATGAATGGCATGATCATGAAACTGTAAAATGTCTTAGAAAAGGTCAGTGCATTTTGTTATCTCTGAATATGTTGCTGAGTTTCAGAAAGAAGGAGAAAATAATAGCCCATGTAAACTAAGCTCTTCTCTAGTAATGTGGATAAAAATTTGGCTGCTTCTCTCTTTTTAAGCTCCCAGGTGGATTTTCTTTCTTATAGAGGGGTGCAGAGGATTAAAGGTTTATTTTCTAAGAAGCTACAATTGGCTTTTGGGACACTTAGTATGCTCCAGAGACATTAATATTGAAACCATTCAGGGATAATTGCATTAGTTGTCTTTTCTCCCAACTAAATTATTTGAGTACATTAACAGTCAATTTTGTGTTGACAGGGCATGAATTTCTACTGGTGGGAATAGCAAGTTTTTTAATATCTCAAGAAAAATATCAGTCTAAACTTTCAATTCTAAGAGTATATCTTTGGATCAGGGACTTTGTAGATTATATATTGCAGATGGGAGAGAGAGATCACATTTTAACAGTAATGGGAAGCAGTGGGTTTAGCAGTAGATAAACCATGTTTCTTGCTGGAAGTGCTGCTTTTAACCCAATAAAGCTTCAGTTCACAAGCCACTCCTTCAAATTAGATTGTTAATTTTTAATGCATGTAGCAATTACTGATGTGACAGATAGCAGACCTGATCTTGCTCCCATCAAACTCTGTGGGAGTTCAGACATTGATATTGCATGGGGAGACTACCAATGCAGCTAACAAGGCATGATGAATGTCACCTACATGTGTTCTCATCTCTGCTTGGGAATGCCAGCAATATGTACCGTGTGGCTTTTGACACTAGAAGGTCAGTTTGAGCCCACCTAAAAAGCAGCTTGAGAATGGGTGAATATGTCTGATATAGTAACTCCTTGTTTCTGATCCAGCTGCATGGGAAAATTTCAGTAAATTCACTTTTTGTTTGAATACAAGCAGCAGACAGCACACAGCCCGAATTAGAACTGGATCCCATCTTCCTGCTGCCCACATTCCTGTTCAGTTCTGGCTTTTTCACTCCTCTATCTCTTTGACCAGACTATTTCTTCTTCCTAGAAAATCATTCTTCCTGAATTTCCATTTCTTTGTGGCTTCATTTTGCTGCATCTTCAGATGCCAGTGGCAGCTCTCTACCCTGGAATCTGCCTCAGACAGTGCCTCCTTCCTTTTTTCACTAGAAACAGTCACTCATAATGGGCACCACTTTCCCTCTCTGATGCCCAGAAAATCAGCCTTTCCTGACCTTACAGACTCAAATAATGCAATTTGCCTGCCAACAAAGTGAACTATTTCGAGAGCTGTAATTTACCATGAAGTGCAGCTGATTCCAAAATCTTAAAGACATAAAAATATGAGTAGGCCATAAGTTTTGCTCCTGCCTCCCCCCACACATCCAGAACAGATGTAGACAAAATAGTGTGGCATTAACTTTGTTTCTGTTTTGTCAAAGTGGAGGGAGAGAGAAAAAGATGACAAGGCAGGAACAACACTTGATCCTTAGGTTAAAATTTGGTGCAGAAAGGTATATATTCAGTGTTCCCACAACTCTGAGGAGAGACTGACTGCTATGAACCTGCTGAGAACGTTTAAATTCAGCTGGCATTAAATTTTACCTGTTATTTAAATACTGCTGCATGTAAAATAGAAGTCAAAATAGTCACTCTTCCTTTTGTTCAGGGGTCTTTGCTAATATGAGATAAGAGGCAAGAATTAGGGAATGTCACAACAGCAGTTGACATTCTTTGTCTGGAGCAACAATTTAGTGCAATAAGAATGAAAAATTATCGTATAATTAAAACTGTATCTTCTTGCACTAGGAAACATAATCAATGTTGTATATAATTTGGCAGATTCCTGTTTGTAAGCATTAAGGATGATTCATCCCCAAGTGAGCTAATTGTTTGCACTCCCTCACAGTCAACGAAGAAAAGACACTGCCACCTACATCCCGTTCTAAAGGACTTTTCTAAAGAGCAGTGTTTGCAAAGCTGGTAATATGGCCAGTTCCCAGCTCCTGAATATTTATTGCTATGCAAAACCCTGCTGCAAGTCTTGCTGGATGTGATTAACCAATGTGAAAATGTTTGTTCTCTTAATAGCTTTAGTATTTTTATAAACTGGGATTATATCGTTCGCGGCGTCTGATCAAAGAGTTTAATTGCGATTGCTCAGGTTTCAGTGGAAGGCAGCTGTACCAGCAGAGAACTGATGAGCAGCAGATTGTCAGCTCCTGCTTTACACAGGGGAGTAACACAACTACTCCCGCTGGAGTGGGATTTGTCATCCAAGACGTTAGGGGGACTGACATTGTTTTGTGGTGGGAGCTCCACCGAGTTTTGCCTGCCAGGGAAACTGTACCCGTTCTGCTCATGTGGATACAGGGCTGGATGCAGCATTTTGGTTCTGAACGGCTTAAAATTAAGAAGCTGTTATAAATCCTAGCTCTAAATTCAGATCTGGATGTGACTCTTTGATGGGTACTTGGAACTGAGTGTTTTGTTGTGGATCCCCCCCCACAATTGGAAATGAACAGCAGAAACTAGGGGACTGTGCCTCTTTAAGGGCCAGATCTCCAGCCCTGGGTAGGTGCTTTTATAATAAAAGGTAGGACCATGTTGTGGCAGCTCTTTTTAAGCATTAGTCACCATTGAATTCACTGTGAAATTCTGCATAAAACATGATAGCATGCTGTGGCATACAGCAATTGCTGTGATGGGATAGAAGAGTATGGAGAAAACATATTAGAAATGCTGTGGGTAAATGAAGCTGACATGCCACATGGGATATTTTGAACTACATTTCACATTTCAGGGGAGAAAAATCAATGTAAAGGGAAAAGAACTTTTACAAAATGAGTATCAGGCTGATCACTCTTGGAACTTCTTTTTGGTCTCTGTTATCTAACTCCAGCCTATAGTGAGGGAGAATTTTTCTGTCTGCAATGTATTCTGCTTTTTTAGAGTGCAAGAACAGCTGTTGAGCAAAAAGTCTGCCTTTGGCAATATCTGTTAATTGATGTGTTTCCTTAAAAAAAGCCAACCCACTACAAAACAAAATAAAAAATCCAATAAAAAAGGAATGTACTCCAAGGTGTTTAATTTCTAGATTTATTAGGTGACCTAAACCTGCTTAAAACTATTTAAGAAAACAATTTTATTGCCATTGTTTGTCAGAGACACAATCCAATCTGTCCTGACTTTAGAAGTGGGGTGAAATGGGTCAGAGCAGCCCCTGGGGTTCTGCTGTGTCTGAGCTGGGGGTGGCAGTGGCAGGAGCCTGGTCCCAGGGAAGGGACATGCAGAACCTCACCCCTCCCTCTCTCTGAGAAACCTGGGCCAGCTGGCAGCACCTATGAATGGATGGAGATGCTTTTGGTGGGCAGAGACACAGGAAGGGAGACCAGCATTAAGTGGCATCTGATTTTCCAGTTGTCCACACTGATGCTGGTAAAAGCTGTTTGCTGTGCAGGGGAATTCAGCACGCTGGAGATGGAGACTTGCATCAGTCATTGTATTTACCCTCCAGCCAGTTCAAAATTGTTCTCTCTATATTCTGTTTTCCACTAATTTGCTTTGTCCAATTTCCACTGACCCAAATAACCAGGCTTTCATTTTCCCCTATTTTTCAATCCAGTTGTTCTAAATCCTAGCAGCTGTTTCCTATACCTGATCTGAATTTGTTTTTTCCTAGTTCTATGGCATAAATAGGGAAGGGGGAACAGGGTGGAAAGGAGAGATAGGAAAACCTGATTACAGTTTGTGAGCTTTTATGTCTTTCTGATTTTTGCCTGGAAATTAAGAATAGCATTATTCACTGTGATGTTGCCACAGTGCTAATTTTGCATCCCCTAAGACACTTGGGAAACCAGATGAAATGAACTAGCTGGGTTCCCACTCTGGCTGCAACAAGGCAGCAGGCTGGCTCTTGCATGCAGCAGCAGACAAGCCCTTGCAGTACCTAATCAGAAAAAGGAAGAACCAGAAAAACTGCTCTTGTGAAATTCCCATTGCAATATTGCTGATAAAAGTTGTTCAGATAAGCTCCAGATAACCATCCAAGCTTATAAGTGCTCATCTGCACCATCTCCAGCTGGGTTTGAGGTTCAGTCATCACTAATGAAAAGATGTGATTGAAAGCAAAAGAAGATATGAAATGCCCTCTCCTCTAAACCAGGAGCTATCACTCACTGCAACAAAACATTGCAGATAACACTGCTGGCCACTCTTCTCTAGCCTTTACCTCAGTACCAACAATACAGAGTGAGCTTTCTTGCTGATTCTACTCCTAAAAAGGAAAGTAATTAATTTTTATCATTACTTACCAATAATTATTCATTTATGTCTTGGCAAAAGAGGATCACAAAATTCCACTATGATGGAAGAAGTTCAAGGCTTTACAATGTGCCATGAAATCTCATGCAGAAATTATGTCCTGTGAAATGTTTGGCCATGGAAAGTTCAAGTGTCACCCTGCTGTAATTATAGCCTTGGTTTCTGAGAGGTTTATAATTCAGCAGCAGAGATGGTGCCAGCATGAACTCAGCCTGCTCTACTGGGTATGATTCTAAATATTTTTCTTCCAGGTTTGTTCCCAAGGATGTTTGGGAGCTTTTCTGGTTGCTTGTTTTTTATTAATGTCAGCTACTTTTGCTTTATTATTTGGTATCTTAGAAATTCCTCTAAAGAAAATGTAGGCATTTTAATCTGGTCTGTATCACACCTCCAGGAGAAAAACCCAAAGGAGTTTTGGGTCTTGTAGCCACCTTTGTACCTTTTGGTATCAAATATTTGGGTCCGTGGTACAAACTCAGACTTCTGACTGTTTCCTTAAAGTAAAAAACGCAATTCTTGTCCTGCTTGTGGGTTGTGCTGCAGACAGCTTACCATAGCACTGTGCCTTACAGACTCCTGCATTCCCTTCCCTGAATTACTGGGGTGTGGGAATTTGCTGTAAAAAGGACTCCCCAAACTGTACTGTGCCATGCCCTCCCAGCAGGGAAGGAGTGCATCCTTTAGCCATAAAGGGACTGCACAAAGTCTGGAAGCTCGGATGAGAGGTTAATTGTTGCCATCTTCATCCCTCTGTGGCATTTAGCTCCTGGAAGAGCCATGCTCCACACCCGTGTGATGGGAAAGTGAAAGTTCTGTCCTTCTGTAGTCCTCTAAAGCACTGGACACCGAGCAACTGTGATGGAAAGTCTTGAAAGCCTTTCTTTCTAAGGAGACACCATGGAAAAAAGTCACGTGTGAATTCTCTAAGAGCTCTGGATTAATATTTATCTTGTTAATTATCCGGTGTAAATGATGACTGCGAGTGAAAATGTCAGCTTTATTTTGTTGTGGGATTTTGGTTCCATTTCCTGATTTTTACGTTCTGACAGAGATGTTGCATGGGAGTGCAAAGGTTTTGTGCAGCCTTTGTCTTCTCCTGTTAACCTGCATCTCCTTGGAACAGCTCTGACCTCAATGTGAGGTTAGAGGCTGTTCTCAGTGGTGGTTGGATTTATTGGATCCTTAAAGATTGCTCTAAGAGAACAAGGAGATTGCAGCAGATCTGTAGGAAAACCGGTTACACAGGCAGCAGATTTCTGGACTTACTGGGTTTCTAAACTCCCCCAGGCTCATTGTTAAAGTGCCCTAGGGAAAAAAAAAAAAAAATCCCATTATGCTTTTTCTTACATTTTGGCCCTAGTACCAGCATTCAACAACCAAAATCCATACTGCTGGTTTTTTGTTTGTTTGTTTTAATGCTTGTAGGTAAACTTTTTTGAATATCATAACTTTCCAGAACAAATCTAGGCTGCAGGACTTCAGAATGATTCCAAATTCAATACAATTTATGTACCAAATAGTGTAAACATTTAGACTTTACCCACCCGAGTGAAAGAGCAGAAACAAATTATCAGCAGACATTTTAGCTACATTCTAACCTCCAGCACTCAGTTTTGGGAACGCAATATTTCAAGAATTTGTTGATTGGTTAATGCAGAGAGACATACATTAGATTAATGTCACAGCTTGTGTTCAGAAATACACATCACAAAAAATAACTGCAAGTGTTTCTTCAGACTCCTGTATTCTTGTGCCAAAAAGAGAATATGGAAGTGGATCTGGGCAGGAAATGGCATCATATCCCATGAAAAATGTCGTACTTCGCAAATGTCCTCACTCTGTTGTAGTGTAAACCCTTGAATGTCAGTTTTCTGTGTCTCAAAAAGGAGACCAATCACCAGATGTCACCTCTTCTTGAGGGTACTGAGTATTTAAGAGACTAGCCTAACTTCACAGAAAATTCTTAGTTTTGTTATGGTATAACCTGGTGATTTCCAAAGTAACACAGAATCTAAATCTGTGTTTAGAGGGAAACATGCTCGTTTCCCTGGGGGAAAGCAGGTAGTCTTTTTTAACTTTAGGAGAAGATCCATTAATTTCTGTAAATTTGTTAACATAAGAAGCCCAGCCCAATGGAAAAACCATTAAAACAGCAAAAGACACTCCTGGTTTTCAACTGAAAAGTAGCAGCACCTTTAGCAACACTGGATAGTGAATACATGCAGGTAATTCCAGCGTGTGCTTTGAGAGGAGGGGAGTAGCATAGATGGAAAGTTCGTGTTAGGAGTTCAGATGCTCCTGTGTTACAAGAAAGAAGGGATGAATTGCCTCTTTGTGAGACTAGAAAAGTCTTATGCGGCACAGAGTAAAGAAATTAAGGCAATGAAACCCTGCAGAGCAGTTCAGGGTCTGTTCCAGGAAAGAAGGATTTGCACCAAATAGTGATGCTAACAAGAATCGATAAATCTGAACTGGCTATCAGTAATTTTAGACTGGAGATTAACAGAGGTTTCCTAATAACAAGGATAGTTCTGGAAGAGCTTGGAGTCAGGGACCATAGCAGTGGAGCAGAACCCCAGCTTTTGGCAATAAAAAATGTTGTGCATTGGCTCGGCAATTTTCACAAGCAAGATTTTGCTTCAGCTGTGTCCAGTGGGACTTATTGTTAAACTGCAGTTCAGATTTGATTATTTTCCTTCTTGCTCTGAAGAATCAATGTAAGTATTAAAGTTTAGTGAATAGCTTTACATAGAATCAAGTACTTTTAAAATGAGATTTGCTTCACTATCTGATTTACAGCTCTTCTACCTAGGTGAGGTGCTAGCAATATTGCAGGTAATACCCCTTCTAAAAGAGATTAGTGGAGCTTTAATTACAAGTGAAGAATGCATACCTGAAAATACTCCCTGAATTTTATTTAACTTCTATTGTTATGTCTTCATTATTGCTGACCAAGAGGTAGCCATTGAATACAAAATGCCATCATCAGCATAAAGATGAACTGAAGACTTTCATGCACTGTATTATTAATGGACGTTAGGAGTAAGATTGCAACTAAAATAGACCTTCTGAAAACTTCATTAGTTCTTTAATTTGTCTGGGAAATTAATTCGTTTAATATGTGCAGTAAAGATAGATCTGAAAACACCCCAAATAATTTGCAAGGATATTTGATAAAAAATGTACTACCTAAGATTTTTAGTAGTGGAGCAGAACTGAAAGTGTTCTACACCATGTGTTTTGTTAAAATTCTTGCATTTTTCAACATGAATGTAGCAGTTTATGATCATACAGTGAAATGTGTGGGAGGACAAACAAAGCTTTTCATGAAACTTAGCCCAGCCCTGGGCACTGGTCTGGTTTGCAATAGAAGTCACAACCACCCTAATATAAATCATCTCTTAAAACCTTCAGAGCTCTTCTGGCCACTGCAACTCTGTTGGACACCAGAACATGTTTCTCCCTTGTCCACGTTCCTGCAGTGGACCCTTTCTGGGCTGCAGCAGCTGTTGCAGGGGACTTTTTCCCCACCAGAAAATTCAAATATGGGAATTGATCATCAGAAAGTTGAGTTGCGTTGATAACCCTCTTCAGCTAAAAGATGCACACACAGGTGTGTGTCAGCCTGGCCTGGTGCCAGTTCATCGCTCACAGAGGCCGACAGCAGTTCTGTAAAAACACTAAAAAAAATCATCTCGCAATATCTGTTACCTGAATAGAAGAAATCCCAGAGGTTTACTATAGTCAGCTTAGAAAACAAACCCTGATATTTTAATGGCAATAGCAGTCAGTCAAAACTGGCTTCACACTCTTCCTCTGTACAACGTGGACACTTATTCTGTTCCTTGGTTTAGTTCCTTTGCAGGGATGAGCAGAGCCCGTAGGGCCTAAGATACCCTCAGTGGTAAAGCAGCCGACCTGAATGGTTCAAAGAGAGATGTAATTACAAAATTCCTATGTTTTATTCTGAACTGTGGCTGTCTCTGTAGGAAGCTCCCAAACGTGCCCTGGTAATTATAATTCATGATAGCCAGAATTAACTTTTGGGAGCTTCACGTTCAACCAGAAGTTAACACTGGTACCAGGAAAACAGCATCCCATCCAGCTGTTATTGTCTTCTGGGAAGGACATCAGCATCCCATTCCATCCGTTGGTGCCTTTTGGGGAGAACATCACCAGAAGACAGTCAGTCAGAAATAGGCAAGCCGTGTCTCGAGTCTTTGGTTGTAGGTAAATTTCTACAAGAACAAATTTGAAGTTATCCTGTAAAAACCAGCCTGACTCTTCTCTAATATCCGAATCTGGATGATTATTTCATCCAGCGTCCTTTTAGATAAAGGTCAATGGTACATTTTGCACATCCTTTAGTTTGTCAGAATTTATTGCCATTTTTTTTTCCTTCCCCTCAATTTTGCCAACAATTCAAGCTTGGTCATTTTTCACATTAAGAGAAGAAAGAGGTGAGGGACTGAATCTATTCGACAATATTAATGTTTGTCCCATGGGATAGCTTGTGTATTATAAAGTGGATATTGACTCTCATGGAGGTGAATATTAAGGTTTATCAACCCTTGAGGTATGTATTGACCAAGACAAACTAGAGGTCACTGCAACATCAAGAGTAAATAAATCTTAATCTTGTCAAAATGGAAAATCAATATGCATATTTTTCCACTTATTTTGAATGTCATTGAACTATCTGGAAATATCTCAATTGTGTACCTGAATTTCAAGATAATGGTCTTTTTATTACTGTGAGTAATAGAAGTCACCTAGAGACAAGTCAGAGGTTGGGCAGGAGTTCAAGTAAAACACTGCCTACAGTTCTTCCTTTCTGAATAAGACAGGACAAGGGCTCTACTTCTTTCAAAATATGTAAATTTTTATTTAACCTATGTTAAAGGAAAGCATTCGTCTGTATCGATTTTCAAGCCAAAACTAAGCTCTTTTCCAGGGCAAATTCACTGTTTGTCAGAAACCCTGTTCACACCACAACTTGTGGTGACAAAAAGCTGCATTGTGCCATTGCACTGGCCTGGCTCTTCTTCAAATGAATAACATCTGAAGTATGCTGCTGAGATGTAGCTGTGATTTTGGACAGCACTGCATTGTTGTAGACTCTGACTTTCCTAGAAATAGCTTTTCTGTTGTTGCACTCTGAGGTAATGTAAGGTGCTTTATAATTTTGTGTATGCATGTGGCAGGACACCATTGAAAAGCCATTGACAACATTCCTTCAGAATCCTGAGCAAACAGGAAGATGGATTCAGTTTTTTTATGCAACCAAGTGGTAAATTATAGTCCAAACTGAAAATAAAATGCAACTGGATAAGTGGACAAATAGATACAGAAAGGCAGAGGCTTATCTTAAATAACAAAACGTTTACTGTTTATTTAAAAGCTGATGAGTCCAAGAGGGTGAGTCAGATAAATCCTTTTAACACACTTTTAAGCTCACGTGTGAGTAATTGGGTGAGGGAGAAAAAGGGATAAGGGAAGGGGAAGCAGAGGAAAGATGATCCTGACTAAGAAATGAGCTTTCATAGTTTAAAAGGTTAACTAGAAAAAAACCAGCTGCTTCAGGTAACGGTGCATAGGTTCATGACGGAGGATTTGAGGCTGATGGTAAACCATGCTGACAGAAATTGAAGGTTAGCCTCACACGGCTGACAAGGGATTTGGGCTTGGCCCAGAATTAAAAGAAAATGGGGGGTGGGGGAGAGACTTGAGAAAGATTGTTTGCTCAATTATTTTTAATGAAAACATAGAACTTAGCTCATGAAATGAGCTGGCATTATCCCATCACACAACTTCTAATAGTATGGCTTTGTTTCATCTGGTTTTGCTTTTAAGTGCCTACAATTTTAAAGAGGCCAGTTCCAGGAAAATATCCCAAAGTCAGGAGACTTGAACACTGCCTGTGCTTTTGCAAACACCGGTGCCCATGCTGCACTTTCTGGCTGCAGGTTGTGCCAGTCAGAACTCTCCATCCTCTGCCTGAATCTCGGTGACCTTGTTGCAGCAGCGGCTGGCGCTCGAGAGAAGGAGCTGCTGAAGTTTAGTCTATATGCTTGATATCTAGAGTGTTTGCTGCTTGGTACCTGAGGCTAAAAGTTCATTGAAAGTAAAAAATGAGCAGGTCTGACCTTAATTTGGAGCCCAATGAATCAAAAAGCAGTCTTCAATCAGGCCATTGGCACTGAAGGATTGTTTGCACCTCTGCAGTCGGAGCTCTGGGTCTGCTCCGAGGAAGGCAGGGCTGACCTTGCAGCTCATGCAGCTGCCTCTCTGCTCCTGCTGCTTCCTTGTGACAGCACCGTTGCTTCTCTGACCTTGCAATAAGCTCTCGAACAGCTAAAAAGGCAGTAGAACAAGTGTAGGGAATAGTTTTCTGCTGGCTGGGTCCCGTCCTCACCCAAAGATGGAAAAGTGTAACCAGGAGAAGCCTTGAGGCTGCACACACAGTCTGGGAGCTGCCCCCAAGGCGCGTTGGAGTCATTTAGTCAGGCATGAACCTGTGCTGCTGCTGCTGCCAAAGGCTGGTCCCAGCACACCCTCATGCTCAGCCCTTCTTGCCCTCACCAGTGTTCACTCAGCACCAGGGAGCCCATCCATCTCCCCATCTGCTGGCAGCAAAGAAGGGGCTGGGAACAAGCAAGAGGACTGAGAGGGAAGAGTGGGATCATTGCTTTTGTCATGGTGGGTTTAAATGGAAGTGCACGGGGGGTTCTGGGCCCCAGAGGATGCCTGGACGACAAGTAAGGGACATTGTGCTGCTGCACACGTTTGACCTTACCATGACAGCGGCTCCTGAGAGGCTGCCACGGAGTGACCCTGCTCACTCCAACTGCCCAGACTGATGCTGAGCTAAGGAAAAGAACCCCCAGCCCCTACTGCTCTCTCCAAGCCATGCTGGATGCTTTCAACTAAGAACCATGTATCCAGTTATTTACACAGTTTAAATACAAACCAAGTCTATTTTTCCCCTCTGCATTTTTTTTTTTCCAGTTACAGCCTCCTGCTACAAAAAACAAGCCACGTCTCCCTGGACTCGAGAAGAATCTTTTGAATTGGGAGAACTTATTTTTAAAGCCAAGTAATAAGTTTGTCAATCACTTCTTTATTATCAGTCACTCTCTGATGAACAACATTCAGACTTTAATATCAGCAAAGAGACAATCTGAGGAGTGAATGCTCAAGTAATAACATGTAGGAGTTTTTATGGCCTGCCTCTGTTTCTGAAGTGTATACACAATGGCCTAATTTAACATCAGTGAATGTAACAAATTCCCTTTGGCAACTGCAGCATATGGGAATTACTTTTTATGCTTTTCTTGAAGTGCACAAAACTCCCATTAGCATCACATGTTACATATTGGGGGGTGGAGGGAGAAGCCCCGTAATCTGTGTTAGATTTGGGGTGCGGTTTTTTGTTGATAGTTTTGGTTTGGGTTTTTTTTAGGGCAGTCCCACCTGCTTCTAGACTGACTCATATGGATAACTACATTGAAACAAATCTCATGGCTTCATTATTGCACTACAACTGTTGTTAGAGGAAAATATTCCTTCTAAAATTTGTACTTGGTTATTTTTACAGTTCAGGCTCTCAACCACTTTTTTTAGCAGCTGATTAAAATATTCTTTTGTGGCAACATCTTCTTTCAAGGTTTAAAATAGGGATCTGTCCATTGCAGCTCTTCCGTGCAGTTCAAGTACAGAGCCTGAAATATCTGCATAATTAAGCAGGACCTCCAGAGAGCCTTGGAGGTGTCCTGGCTTTGTTTTGTTGAACTAGATACAAGGCAGAGTTCTTTCTGCTGAGTTCAGAAGTTGGCCTCATAAACTATAGGAAAGTACTTTGTTGCTTGGATTGAATCTGCCTGGAATTTTCCATCAGTTATATTTTCATTAGTGGGGGATTTTTGATCTCAATATGTAGCAATGAATGAGGGGTACTGTCGTGGCTCTGCACTCTTCACACTTTTGGGGGTTTTTAAGTGTTATCTAACCTGAGAGAGACTCTGAGGGTATTTATGAAGAGCTGTGGTATCTGAAGGAAAAAAAAGATTTTTTTCTTGTGAATAGGATGACATAAGACTTAAAGTATGTTTTCCTGGATTTTCATGAGCTGCATTATTCGGAGGCAGGAAAACATCTCCAGTGCCTCAGCCTTTTCTGTAAGTTCTGAGCTGAAATGAGTTTGACTCGGGTAGATGCAACTGCTCTCCGATATCAATGCATCCCTAGCATGCTTCATGTTTCAATTTAGTCTGCTCATGCTCATTCAAGAGAGTACCAGAAACTATTTAATAACCTGGGACTATCTGGATGGAGATTGACAAAATAATTTTGCAAAAAGGGTGTTAAGTTGATGACAGGTTGATGCCACTGAGTTCTTAGACAGTACCTATTTCATCTGTGGTTTCAGTACCTTCTGAAACTGGTTCCAAAGCTTTAGTGAAAACAGGCACAGAGAGTATCCGTTTATGTCTTTTAGAAATTAGGATCCTGACATGGAAATTGCAAGTCCAGAGGAGGTTTAGTGAAAGAAACATCAGAGATTTGAAGACCGAGTCCAGGAGCATCACAAATTTGAATTGTGAAAAGCATCTATCTTCGCCGTCATGGGTCTTTCACAGGCATCATTTAAAAAATGAGATTCTGTTCATGGGGAATTAAAGATCCATAGAGTTTTTCAAAAGACCAGGAGCATAGCATCACATTCTCTGGCCAGGATTTTCTCTTCATTAACTGCTTGGCAGTGTGCTAAACATCCAGAGGTCGAATTCAGCCTTGCAGAATCTGTGCAGTTGTTGTCGCCTGTTTAGCTGTAGCGTGATTTGAAGCTCACAAATCTTGTGGGGTTTTTTTGTCCTTAATTTCTTTCGTCATGTATTCAAACTAGAGGGCAATTTTATTCTTTTGAACTGTATACAAGTTAATGCTGAGGGTGTGGGTTGACCTCTTGTCCAAAACCAGTAATTGTCTTCATATGCAATCAAATTGTGCATATGCAGAGTAAGGGCTGCTGCAGTAGTTAATATAATTCTGGCTTTATGGACAATTTTGTAAGGCTTTTCCAGACTCTCTCTGTATTTTTAATGTGCCTTTAGCAATGCAAGTCTGATCAAAGGGAATAATTTGTGCCTGTTTCTAAATGGTTGGCAAGAATTTTAACAGATATTTTGAGTAATAATTAATTAGGGATATGGTATGATAATTACTACAGAAACATAGGTCTTTTATTTAAATAGGATAATAATCATTGCTACAGTGAAAGACTTGTTTGGATTATTCAGAGAATCTCATTTCTCAAATACAAATTCTTTTATGGAATTAAAAAAGTAACAAACGATTTTGAAGTGTGCCATTGTCAGAGCATTTCGTTTTAGTGCTTATTTTTTGTAATCATATCTTTTTATTTCTGAGTTTTTCATTTGTTTCCCAGTTCCCATGGGGAATAACTACCCAGTTTTCTACTTCTTGCCCTCAAAATAACTCCAGCACAGATTTGATGTTGTTTCAACGACTCTGTTTAGATCCTGAGCAAAAAAACAAGCTCAGAAGGGAGTTTCTTGTCTTTTTCCAAGAACAGCAGATCATGTAACTGAAATTTTGAATTTCTTTTTCTGTTCTTAATTCTCAGTGTCAAGTCTAAGTCTGGCTGTTAGTCAAAACATTTTTAGTGAGTTATAGTGGTACACTAGATGCATTTTCCTACTGCTGTAAATAAAGCATTATTATAATAATGAGAGATTATTATATTCTTATAGTAATAATGTAATATTTATCTTATTATATACTATATATTATTTTCTAATTGTATTTTTTTATTATTATTATCATAAGATATTTCAGCTTCATTATATATTTTTTTTAAAGGCTCTTAAAAACCTAGCTAGTACCAAGCTGGAAAAAAACTTTCGTGGAGCCATTTTTTGCTGAATTTTGCCTTTCTATCAGAGCTAAAATGGTAGTTAAGTTATCAAATGTGTTGAAATTCTGCATCTGCAAAAAACTAGGACAAGGGAAATGCTGACAGTGTTAAACCATCCTGCTTGATATCATGTAATACTTGGACCTGAATTTTGAGGTTGAAATCTCTTTAGAGCTGTGGACTGCTTCAGAAGAAGTGGAAAATGGCAAAGAAGAAACTGTTAATGTTAAATGATCCTCTGAGTACAGTTGTACCTTCTTGCTCTAATGCTTATTCTTCTGCAAGTGCAGTTTTAAAGTTTCATCACTGCACTGCCACACCTGAACTCCTGGGAGGTTTGGGGGTCCAAGGCATTGCCCAGAGTCAATAAATGCATCATGTTGTTTCTTGTCCTGGAATTGGCCAACGTGGAACATCCTCAGCGGAGCTTTCCGTTTGATAATTTTGGAAAAATTTCAAAAGCTCGAGCTATCGAAGCCAAAGGTTCTTACAAGCCTGTAGTTTTGAAGATTGAACAGGCTTGGTTCTTTTGGTTGTTCTTTTTGTTGGTTTGCTGGTTTGGGTTAAAAAATGCAGACAGATTAAAGGCAAATGCTGTAATGTCAGGATCATTGATAGTGCCACACTCCTCAGATTCAGAAGGAAACTACTTGCTCAGAGACCAAGGACATGTAGAGGATGAAATATCTTTGTTACACCATTCAGGAACAATGACTACATTGTCTTTTCCCTGGAATGAGTCTGCTGCCTATTTCCTAACCATTAAACTGGCATCTTGCAGCATTTATATACTGTATTATGAGCCTAATTTCCATATCTCTTCCAAAAATTCCTCTGTGACTTGGTGCTCTGCCATTTTCTTTTACTTTTTTAAGCAATAAAATTTAAAAAAAAAAAAAAAAAAAAAAAAAAAAAAAAAAAAAAAAAAAAAAAAAGAAAAAAAGCTTGGAAAATTGGTAGGTGGAGAAAGTAAGCATTTTTTAAGTAGCATTTTTTGGGAGCTAACTCTATGACTTTTAGCTGACGGCTGGAAGGACAAAATCATTATGATCAGAAGACAAGAATTTTCTTCTAAGAGCAACCTTAAGTCTGTAACTTCTATTTAAACTTAGATCTCTTCAGATGTCACATACACTACTTAGAGTTAAGGTCTCTTCAAGCCCTCTTCTCAATTGTTTTATGAGCATTTCCCCCAAAATCTGTCTGTGAGTGAGGAAGGAATTTGAAAACCTACCTTTCCTTTCTGGTGCACCTGTGCAGAGAAGGAGCACTCCGTGCATCCCTTTGGACTACTGGGAGCAAGAAACGTGGGTGCAAGCACTCACAAGTGAGGAGCTGAGCAGACATGAACAAGATTTCTGTGTTCAAACATAAGCTGCTTTTTTCCCTTCCAATCTGAAGAGACTTTTCCCCTTTTTTTTTTGACACGAGCCAGAAGACTAAGTGAGAATGAGTTTTCTTTCAGCATCTCAGCAAATTTCAGCATCACAATGTAAGAGCTGAAAACAAAGACAAGCACGAGCAGAGAGTTGTTTGGGTAACAGCAGTTTCAGGTGGCTGTCTGTGGGAATGCCCTATTCATTCAGAGCTGAATTCCCGGATCAGTCAGGTTTTTTACAATTTGAGAGACAGCAGCTTGTGCGTGTGTGTGGAGAGGAGATTCCTGGCTCTCAAAGCCTGTTATTATGAGGCCAGACTTTCTTTGAACGCTGCCTGATGCCAGTGCAGATGAAATCAGCAGATTGTAGTGTAATATGGTAACTGCTCACAGAAACTGGTGTGAACAGGGAGGCGGCAGCTAATCGGATTAAGGAAAAGTCTATCACAGCCACAGCTGTCAGTGGATTTTAGCAGATTTTTTTATCACTGTTTGTGTGGGAAAACACATGATAGAGGGAATCTAATGAAGGAGATTGAACTAATAAACAGAAGTCCTTTTTGATCTGATAGTTGCTCTTCTGAGTAAAGTGCTCTGGAGAGGCTCAGGGAAAGTTTTGATGTAACTCCTATGTAGAAGAAATAACATGGAGATGTTTTAGGAAGAGGAAGGTTGTTGAATTGGTTGAAACGTTCCCTTCACATCTTACAGAAGTTAACAAAAAAGGTTGTTTTAAAATCCAAAATTCCTGCTTTAGAATCTTAAAAAAAAAAAAAAAAATAGACCTTGGGAGTCACACACTGCCTCTCCCTGCCCCACAAACACACAAACTACACTTTTCCAGGAAAAATAGGTGGTAGGGAACCAAGACACAGGGAAACAGCTGTTCTGAGATAGATGGTTGGGATCAAGTCGCTGCAAATGGAGCTGAAATGGTCACCACTACCACAGCCCCGAAAATGTTCATCATCTGACATAAATGTTCCTGGCGCCTGCTGAGACAACGGGTGGGATGGGGCTTGGAGTGGAGATGAGGCACATTCTGGGCCATTTGTTTTAGTCTCATGTTTGAAAGAGACCAACTAAGAGCAGGTGGCAGAGGCACCATGCGCAGGCAGCAAATGTACTTTGAAATCAGGCAAGAACTGAAGTAACAACCAACTCCCTTTTCCCAGCTGGAGATCTTTGGGGCTGATTTTTCAGGGAATACGTTTCTTTGTGCTGATATTCAGAGTACAGCCCCTACGGACTTCAGCTTCTCCAAAAAAAGGAGTATATCCTTGGCGACCACCAAGAAAACTGATGCCAAAAACCTTTAATCTTGCAGGAGCTCTGTGAGAGGGAGGAAAAAAAATTAGCAAATTACAAGTGAGAGCTGTGTTTTCATCGCCACCAACCCTCAGTGGTTTGTCCTGCTCCATGCAGGACTGCTTAGCTCAGGCACAGCTCAATGCAATGACAGATAAAACCTTTGAGGGTCTTAGAATCCCTTTTAAAGCTGCAGTATAATAAAAAATTGGTGTTTTGCTCCAATTATAGGTCATAGGAAAATATCCAGCACATCTTCCAAACACAAAAATGCCATGATTCTGAAAAGAACTATAGAATGTACTTCAGGTCTTGATTTAAAACAAGTGGTGCATATTCATACTGCTGGTATGACTCAATGTAACTAAAACAGGAATCAGAGCCAGTGTTTTAATAATTAGATCATGACAGAGAAAGATCAAAGAAACATTCCCAGTTTTGTTGGTTTAAGTTGTAACTTCCATATTGAAGGAAGCTTTTATTTCATTTGGATTCGTGGCTGTATCCAGGTTAGGGTGAAAGTGCTTTAACCTTCAAGTTCCTTTCTTCATCATATATTTATATCAGAATTGAGCAGTAACTAATTGAGTTTAGTTGAGGCAGAAAAGCACTTTGGATTTGCTGGGTACTCACTCTGAATGAGGCTTCCAAAAGTCATGCAGAATCCTCTAATCCAACTTTCCTTTTATATATATTTTTATTATTATTATTATTATTTTTACTTTTTTGTCAATTGAACCTAGTTGAAGGGAAGAGGTTTATTCTGAGTTGATAGTGAGCTAGCAAAGAGGAAAAAAAGATCTTGTAGAACATGTGTGTTGTTCTTTAAAAGGAATAAGCAACACTAAAACTGAGAAAATGAAGTTCTCTAAAGGTTGTTATGTGCATCTGTTGTTTTTCCTGGATGTTTTCAAAGAAAATAACTCTAGAAATATTCTCCTAAATCTTAATCATTTTGCTTGTATTGCAAGCTCTTCTTTTGTCTCTCCTGTGTTCTTTGTCCGCTCCTCTGCAGAGTCCGTACACAGGGACAGTCTCTGGGGGGTTTATGGGATCCCACTGTGTTACACTGTTGGATACATGGAAACCTCTGTGGGCAGGGCATTGCAGAATTTTCATTTCTTTGGGAGGGCAAATCCAGAGCTGCAGCTGGAGCAGGCCTGGAGTGGGCTTGGCCTTTGTCTGCACTGGGTTCCTGAGCAATGCAGCGGTGCTGTGGCCAAAGAACAAACGCAAACCAAAACGCTGTGCTGTGATTCCAACTCGGACATGGAAAAACACAAAGACTTTTCTCTGATATCTCAGCGCCTGCCATCTGTTTTTGCCCCTTCGCTGGAAATTTTGCTACCAGGGAAGAAGAAAAGCCATTAGCTCAGTACATTCAGATTTCATTTTAATCCAACTCCTGTACTGGCTGCAAAGCTGGAGGAGACTTCAGACATTGTTTCATCAATTACTGATAGTCTTCTTGTAGGATTTGTTCTCAGGAGTCCAATTCTTTGTGTTGAGAACCCTTTATGCTGCCAAAGAGACATAAAAATATCTTGGTGTAAGACCTGCTTTTCACAGATAATATCTCTTTGCTCAGTGGAAGAGTCCTTTGGCCTTGAGGGATCTTCCTGTCTGTCCATTCTTCTTCTCTTGTGTGCACACTCATCATTTCAGATCTTTTCTTCTGTTCTATGTTCAAAACAAGAAAATTGCATATATGTCAAGTTAAAAATTTATGAGAGTAACAAGAATTCATAGCATTCGGTGTCTTTTTGATAATAAAATAACTAGAAATGCGCATCTGAAATAACTTTCTACATCTTTGGCTGAAGAAAAGTAGAGAAGGTAAAAAATAGAAAAGCTGCCAAAGTAAGAAAGATCATCTTTTCATGTCAAATGCTTTAGTGCTCAGCTCTGTTGAACTTTTCCCAGCCCCACCTTCAGAGTGTTCAAGCTTTGGCAGGTACCTTGCAAGGCTTTGGCTTCCATGAACAAGGCAGAAACTGCACAAAGAAGTTTCTGCACGTTGTCCTTTCAAAACACAGACTTTTGCTTTCAAATTTTCTTCTTATTGTAGTAGTCATGTATGTGAGGAGATGAGAATCACAGAAACGAGAGCAGCAAACGAGGCACTGGGCTGACTGCAGAACTGCTGTTATCATGCCCAGTAATTGGCTTGTGTTGAGTAAATCAGCCTTGTTAATGCAGAATGATTCAAGACAATTAATTATTTTCAACCCAGGAAGGGAGTTTGTGCAGCCCGATAGGTTTTCACAAGATGCTGGTAACAAAACATTCTCGATCA
The DNA here is from genome assembly GCA_013397865.1 of Struthidea cinerea. Classification (NCBI taxonomy): domain Eukaryota; kingdom Metazoa; phylum Chordata; class Aves; order Passeriformes; family Corcoracidae; genus Struthidea; species Struthidea cinerea. The sequence goes on from VZTI01003251.1 coordinate 392,478, forward strand.
CCCTGCTTGTGCAGCTACTGCAGCAGGACATCCCTGGTGGTGGCTGCAGCTGGAGCTCAGCAATTATGAGCTCAGCCCACAAGAAAGGACTGGTGTCGATAAGCAGAGCCTAACAAGAATATTGCAGGATGTTTGCAGAGTGCCACATGACTGTTAAATAATGTTGTTTATTCAGTTCATCCCCAAGCGCAGGCATCCTAACTCGGCATTAATGTGTCATACAAGTGACTCTGTGGTCAGGTTCCATAGACTGCTTGGACTTTTCCTCTGACTCCTTAAGCACTCCTTAGAGAGCAAGATCCCACATTCCTGTGCTTTTCTGCAGCATTGCCAGAAAGCCCAAAAGACATCTTTGTCTGGTAAACGGTCTGGTAGACCAGAAATCCTGAGGAGCACCAGCTCTGTATCCCTAAGACATTACTGTGTTTGGGTTTGAGGGCTCTGCGATGGCCTTTGAATTGCTTGGCTCTAACTCACTGACTATGGCATCACCTTTATCTGTAGTTCATACCTCTATCAGCTATTTCTCCAGCTATACTCGACCTACTACAGCTAATTTCACGAACATCTGGGTCTCTGAAAATGAAGAAATTCAATTCCTGGGAGCCCAAAGGGTGCCCAGCTTGGATTTATTCTGCACAGAAGATGTGTCTGGGAAAGGAGCCATGCAGTGAGTGAGCTGGTAGGAAAACTTTCTGTGAACTTCAGTGGCATTGATGAAAACTCAGCGGCTGCCAAGAATTGTTTCACTTTTGGCAAGTCAATAAATCAGATATAACATCCCTGATCTTTCAGAGGTATTTCCCCAGCCAGTTCTGCTCTCCATTAGATATATGCAAGTTATTACGCAGCAGCTGGAGTACCTGGCCAAATGACATCCCTTTTGCTTTGCTAGAATCCACTGCCTTTTCCCAGTTAAGTCAATGGCAAAATTACTGTTACCTGTAATGAAAACAAGCTTGAGTTTTTGATGCTTCCAGAGGTATTTCCCTTTGGGAATTTTTTAATTAATACTAACTTGTCATGTTCTACTTAATGCTTCAAATTGCCGGAGCGGTAACTTTCTTAAACTTGTAAAAATAGTATCTCCTGGATTCTTCTTCTGTATTTTTGTGGGAAAAGAAGAATCCAAAGAACCCAGCACCCTTCAGGCTGCATGAAGCACAAAACATCAACCCTGAAAGTCATTACCCACACGAAGTAAGAATGCAAGATCAATTTTTCAACATAATAATATCACATGCAAATACAGTTTGGGAACAGATGCATTTGTTTAAGATGTTACAACCCCCTGGTGTTGTAACATCCCTACAGTCCCTATTAGCTATGCCACCATAACAGATTGTCAGACTGGATTAGGTTGAACCAGTTAAGAAAAAAGTTTAAAATAAAGTGCCTGGCTTTGCCCTGGAAGACAGTGGGAGTGTTCAGGCAGGCAGCTGCCATCAGCTTTAGAAATACCAGGGCTACACAAGTATATAAGGCAAAGCCAGATGTGACATAGGTACTTAAGGCTTATTTTCCAACGTGACTCAAGAATTTTCAAACCTAAGTCTTATTGTCTCTTACACATCCAAATTGCTTTTCCCACTCTTCTCTCTAAATAAATAAATGATCAGCTCTGACTACCCATGCCAGAACAGATAGCTGCACTCTACATGCATTCCTCACTAAATATTTCAGGAGATATCCTAGAAGCTCTTTGTTATTAAGCAGTTTTGTCATTCTGTGAACCATCAGTTACCAAACAGTAACTTAAAATAAACAATACCTCTTCTACAGTAAAAAATGAAGCTGTTGTTTTAACTCACAGCTGCCTTGCCACATTGTCTTTCTGGAGACTTCACTGTTTAGGCAATTCTGCTTAACTCTGCTGGGAAGTAAATTATTCTCTTTTCCTTCTTTAGGCCTTTCCATAATGCATTTGCATCCTTAAGTGTTTTAAAAAACTGAACTCAAAGTATATCATATTGAATAATATACCAGTCGGTGCAATTGTTTGATTTCACTCCTCAGCTAGTCTGGTCCAGACTCAGAGTTTTCATCTCCTTTTTCCACTGGGCCCTTAAGAGGGCTCACCTCTACCCCCTTCTCCATAACTCTGCTCCCCCTCAGCCTGCATCGGAGAGCTGACAGGGAAAAGCCATTCAGCACTCTGCAATCCTTCAGGGCACAACTCATTCAATCAGGATGGGACAGATTTACGGCTCCTGCACTTGGGTCCCAATTTTCTGCACTGACATCCTGATTTGTTTCTGTGCCATTAGAGGTTTGCCAGGAACGATGTTTGCTCACTCTCAAGGTACCTGAAGGAGGTTGTTATGCCAACAGCCCGGGACTGCCCTGCAAAGGGGTGGGAAAAGGCCCTGCCGAAAAAGGACCTGTTTAAATCTGGGACTTCCCTGTGTTTTAGATGCATTTTGATAACCTGGTTTTCCAGTTTCTAACAGAGCACAAATTATACAATACCAGTAGGACTATTCTGCAAGGGGGCAGCATGAAACTAATACACAAAAACCCTTCTTGCTTTCCAGTATCCATCACGCTTGTCAGATGTGTGTAAAGTATATGCCATCTTGTGTTGACAAGCCCAAAGAGCAGCTGTGAATTTGAGAACTGAAATTGCTTTTGCTGTTTGAAAGGCAGGCAGTAAAACAGACCATACCAAGGTTTGATACTGCCCAAGATGCATCTGCTAGCCTTCCCTCAGATTTCCTGGGAGAAACATGGACATGAATGCATAAAACACCAGGGTAATATTTCTCCCTGGAGCCATGCAGATAGGAAGAGAATGGTACCCTGGTTTCCCAAAAATGTGTAAATTAAGCAGTAATAATTGTGAGAAATCTTTCAAAAGTGCAATTAGGAGAAGCTTAAAATGACCTGAGCATGAAATGACCTCTCCCTTGCCTCCATGGAAGGGCACGTTTGAGAGATTTCTACCCAGGAAGTTTATCAGACATGAACAGTTTTGGAGCAGGTACTATAATATACATCAGCAAACACTGAGTACTGAAATGGGTGTCAAAGTCAGTCAAAGGTATTGTGTGTAGCTCTGAAACACAGATCCTGTGTTAACTGGATACACAAAAGCTACGTCTAGCTTAACTGTGTTGATCATGGTGGTAGAGGATTGACAAAGGCAGGTTGTTGTTTGTTCCTAAGTGTTTATAAACTCTGTCCTGGGTTGATTAGATGTCTTAGGCTTAGAAAAGGCTGTTGTGATCCTGACCTATACAGTCCTGGGATACAGAACCTGGTTGAAATAAATTCTGTTTTCAGTCCAGCCGTTGTGGTTGGATGATATCAAGAAGATTAAACCAGGATTCACTCAAGACTGTTCTTTGTTTCCCAAAACAGCAATGGTCTTAGCAGGTTCTTTTTGTTTGGTTTGGTTTTTCGCCTCTGCAACTCACCTTCAGACATACTAATGTGTAACATCCCTGTATTGGTTCCATGTTCAAAAGGACAGTGCTGTGAAGGAGTTGAGGACAGAGGAAACTGTTAGATCCAGTTCCTGAGAATCAGCTTTCACTTCTTTTATTGTGGGTTTGTTCGTTTGTTTGTTCAATGGTTTAGCTTTGTTTTAAATATGTAGTGTGGAGAGTCATGCAGCTCCCAGATTGTCCCATGCTTCTGGAAACAGGGCCGGCAGGTAATAACTCCTGCTGCAGTCGCATTTCTTTGTTAGCAGAGGAGGCACAAGAGGAAGCATCAGTGCTGCTGCCAGTGCAAACAACAGCTGAACCCACTGCTGGCTTCGTATCACAAGGCTGTTTTTCCCTTCTGTGTGATATACTGTCTTTCCAGAGCTGCTGCAGTCAGAACTGGCCCTGTGGGTGATAACCCATGCCACAGTAAATCTTCACTGCAGGCAGCATTTCTGGGGTGTGTTAATCTGGAGCGGAGAAGCAGCAAGTACCTCTCTGCACTAGGTTAGTTATGGAATCCCAATTTTTGGAGGATGCTCTTTTGCCTGGGTGATTCCCTGTGCCACGCAGGACAACCTGGGCACCGTGCAAAGGGAGGGCAGCTGTGCTGAGAGGCCGCAGTGCAGCCTGCCCAGCCGCTGGGCACAGCAAGGATTCCTGCTGGGTTATGGTAACCATCAGCTCAGGTTTTATTCCCTGCTGTCAGCAGGTTTCCTGCTGCTCTCCCAGTCTTTTCTACTGACCTAGATATGCTGCTTTCTGGGTCTTTTGCTACCTGCTTTCCAAAAATTTTCTCTATTTGAGCGTACTCAGGGGACGAGTCTCACCCTTCAATCCGGAGCGGGCACCACCAACAAGCCAGCCAGGAGAGGTGCTTTTCTTAGTGCCCACTGTGCCTCTTTCACCCTGTTTATGGGTTAGCACACTACACCCACGCTGGGAAATGCCCTTTGCAGTATGCCTGATTCTGGGGAGGAGGGTGAGGGGGAGGATTAGAGACTGTGGGGTTTGGATTAAAATGACCAGGGAAGTATAATAGGATTCAATAGGGGCTCAAAGTGTTCCTGCAGAAGAAGCTGAGCCAAAAGTTTATGGGGTGCTGAGGTCGGGCTATAAGGACCTGCTGGGGAGGCAGGTATGAAAGACCTGCTCTTTCAGAAACAGCAGTCTTTGCTTCCTACCCTAACATTGATCTGTAACTTGTAGAAAAGAAGCTTCCCACCCATCTGCCGTGGATATGCCTCCCAGCCTGGCCTGGGAACAGTCAGGGTTGGTCTTCTGATTCCCTCGAGGCAGGAGGCTTGTTCATGAGGGCTGAGAATGTGCTCCCTGAGCGAGATTGAAGGGTAAGGTGTTTTTTGTTAGCAAATAGGGTTATTCACACTCAAATGTATGAGTTGCTCATCCCTCTGCACGTAGTCAAGGTGCATTGGTTAATTCTGCGTGGGAAAATTGCCCTGGAAAACCAAATACTTACCGTAGCCTCAGCTGCTTCCTGTGAAGCGAACACTGCACAGCTTTAATTAGAATTTAAAACCAAAGGCTGAGATCTCTTACAACAGAAGTTTCTTTTTGAGTTAAACAATGATGAAGAGATTAATGGAGCTCTGTAGGAAGATGATTTTTGATAGAGATGAAATGCTGTCTGTGCAATTTCAGATGATTGATTTTCGTTGATTAGGTACCCATCAAAGTGCAGTCAGCAGTGCCCAGGATATGATCATGATACACTGAAGAAAGGGGCAACTCATTAAATGAAGAGAATTACCCTGCCACCCCATCACACCCCCACCCCCGTATTCTCTATTACTGCTTCAGGAATTCAGGCCTCACAAGGCTTCTGTGCTCTTTGGAAAAGGGTACAGGATACATCAGATTGCAGTAAGAGAGAGTCCTTGATAAGCAAAATGAACCATGCAGAGATTTCTCTTCATTTATGTTATTTATTTTTAAAAGTTTTGAACAAGGATAAATTATCCTCTGAATATTCCCTACTTTGAGTAGAAGCAGTTCAGTATAATTGGAAGAGCAGCCTTCAATTTGGCTATTCCCAGAGTAGGAATATGCTGCTAAATCATCTCTGTTATCAGTGGAGCTCTAAAAACAAGGCTATTGACCATGAGATGAATTTTGTCACAAGCTTGATGTAGGAGTCAGTTTTGACATTGCTCTAAATGGTCTCTTCTCAAAGAAAAGCTCTACTGAGAGCAGATGTATAAAAGTTAAGCGGGAGATTTTAGATTACATAAATGAGAATGAGACATCTGATTTGCCCAGGCTTCCACTGAGAGTTGAGCATTCCACTGTCCTTTCCTTGTCTTTGAAAAATCTCCTCCTAAACCACTATCTTAGAAAATGTGGTAGGAATTTAGTAACAGGGTAAGTCAGATTGCATCTATACAGGTTTCTTGATTTCGATATCGCAATGCATGTTCGTAACTCTTCCAAGGGGCTCAAACATTTTAATGTCACTTATCCACGCTATGTGAATCCTTGCTTTCACCTGTCCCATAAGACGAATGCATTTTATTTCATTTGAGCATGTTTTGGTGGCCTCAGAGAAATTTATTGGAAGACATCTTAGCACGTCCCTTTACGCTGATGGAAATTTTTGCCATTCGCAGCAGCCAGGCTGTCACGCACGGACGTTACTGCAAACCACTGGGAACTACCTTTGTGCAAGCTCTGATTTTGGGTTTGCCAGCTTCATTTTGGAGTCATATTTTAGAAGTGTAACTCATAACAAAAGTGAAAGCCTGTGTCGACTCAGCACTACTGCTGTGTATTGGGGGATTAGAGAATTTATTACATAAATGAATTTGTGTGAATATTTATGCTTCATTAGTTACTCATTGGTGTGGAACATAGTATGGGAACTTTGTACTTACTGATTTTCTCAAGTTAAGCTGCCAAACTGCTCGTGACTGATATTCCCATATTAAGTGTGTGCAGCTTTTAACACTTGACTTAACAAGTACCTTTAATTTCACTGAACATACGTTATTGATCATGGGGCTTGTTGCCTGGAAGCTCCATTCCTGATTGTTAATTGAGCCATTGATTTTTTTTTAACGTTATCATTAACAAAAGGGTGAATGCAGCATTATAAAGTGGTCTGCTTAGAGTAGGGAGGGGAGGACTGTAGCTGACCAAAGAAAATACGTGGGGTTTCTAAACTTATCACAGCTGAAATCAGCTTAAAAACTCCTGCTGAACAAAGGGGGAATTTTAATCAATGTGGATTTGATTGGGCAAAGTAAAGTTAAAAGGAAAGTTGAGCAGATTTCAGGGATGCCAGACCAGAGCAGGTGTGTGGTACACGTCCTGGGCGTTAGCATGTTTAGCACGATGCTAAACCCAACCCAACGGGCCTTGCTGAGAAAAAGCTCATCTCTGTAAGCTCGGGCTTGGCACCACAGTCCCACAGCCAAATAGCTCCTGCTTAGAGGTGGCTTGTGGCCAGCTGACTCACACTCAGGCACAGGGAGCTGTGTCTGCCTGCAAAGGGCTGAGCCGAGGGCCGTGGAGCCCCAGGGACCCACACCAGCCTTTGCTGGGTCTGTGTCTGCTTTGTCACAGTCACCATGCACGGCACAGGGACACCCAGCAGCCACGCCACACCTGGCTGGGGAATGAAGGGCAAAGTCTCAGTGAGACAACCTGTGGGTGTGAAGACTTAGCAGGGATAAGCTCAGGGTTTCAGGTGAATAACAACGCTGCTGTGAGATGCGGACCAGTGTAATATATATATATATATATATGTCATATATGTGTCTGGTTTTATAGCTATGACTGTAACTGCTTTTTGTACAGCTGTGGAAGTCAGTGGTATGCAGCATGCGTGCTCTTAATTAGAACTGCTTCATTGTCTTGGAACTATGATTACTTTCCGTGGGGTCATCTCAAGCACCTACAGGCACCAGCGAAAGTACCTCGGTTCACTAAAAGCCTTTTGCTTGTGCTCTGTCATGCACGGCTTCTATGATTTTTGAAACAGAACAGTAACAATGTTTCTGTCTCAAAGGCATATGATGGGATTAATCTTCCCTTTTTCCTATGGACACTGTTTTTAGGAGCACATACCACGTTATTCAGAGAGCAAACTGTTTCCTCTGAGCCATCTTGCAGACTTACATGGTGATTTTTAATTAACACGACTAGTAGGTAGAGTCTAGATAGTCTTGAAAAATTTATTATTGCTGTCCTTGTAGAATCACATCCAGAAAATAAAAATACCTATTAGAGGCTACTGCAGAGGTGCTCGTATTCATGAGCCCCCTGCAATACACTGTTGCAGTTTGACAACTCTGGCAAGAAAGTATTCATGAGTTTACAAATTTGAAGGGTTCGAATTCTTTGTAGTTCTCCAAACAGTTTCCAGAAACTATTTTATGACAGTTTTAAAAGACTTCAAAGTCTTTACTCTTGGGTATAGTGGCTTTCTCTGGAAGAGAGGAGTGTGGCGAGAGGTCTAAGCAGAGGTAGTAATGATTCAGGTGACATCAGCTCTCCTCATTTCCTGACCTTGTGTGCCTGACAGGTTTAGTGAGGGTGGAAACAATGCTGATTTCTGAAGACTGTCAAGTGCGAGCAGTTTTCTGCTGAGTTGTAGGAGGCTGGAGATCTATAAACCTTTTTAAGTGCTGGGAGGAACGAGAGGGCATTGTTTTCATTGCAGCTGGTCTTTGAGTCAGAAAGAGAATAGTAACTATTGAGGGACGGACCCCTGCAACAAGGCTAAGCCTTATTTATTAACTAGTAAAATTTCTTAAATGGAGAGCGAGCAAGCAAAAATTTCTTAGCCCTACTGCTGTGGGCAAATAAACAAGAACGCAGAAATTGTGACAATAACACAGCATGAAATTATATTGTTAAGGCAACACAAGTTCTTCCGTTTTGAAAAATCAACAAAAGTCTGAATAGCATTTCAAGACTACCCAAAACTAAAATGCTTGCTACTGGAAAGCAGGACCCCAAAATTGTGGTTAAAGGAGAACAACGATTATCAGCCACAATTTTTCAAAGCGTTTTTCTGCCTAAGATGTTTCTGTACTAAATTGTTGATTCTATTCCGATTCCAATCAGCCATATTTTTGAAGGAGTTCAGAATATATTTATTGAAATTAAAAATCAGAGATGAAACTGGTGGGGTACCCAGTAGGCCCTGAATGGACTGAAATGTTTCTGTGGGAGCTTAGTGCTGGTTAACCTGTATTTATTACCAGTATTTCAGGACAGTCTGTCAAACTAAATATCCTGAGCTCTACTGAAGATCTGGTTACTTTCTTTATGCCTGAAAGGAAGGATGAAGATGTGAAATTACTCATGAACATTTTGTGGTCCTCCTCTACACAGGGCTCAGCCACTGGCTTTCAGCATGTTTGTCTTTAGAAACACAAACTGGGAGAAGACTGTGTAGTGCACTTCCATGGTATTTTGTACATGGTATTTTATCCATAGCCTCAATACTTTCTGAGATACCATTTGGATACTCACCTCCGTGAAAAAATGCATGTGTGTCTGCCTGGGGATTTCTTTTGCAGATGAGCAGGAGGCACAAATGAGAAATTTTAGGGTAGCATTTAACAAAAAAATATGTTTTGTTTCCAAAATACTCTTGGCTTCTGGGAGGGCTATACAGAGATCTCCTGTCTTAGGAATGCTTTGGATCTATGATTAAACCTGACAATGGAAATAATCATAATGAATCTACATGAGAAGAAAACATAAAAATGTGCTGAACTCATTTTTTTTTCCTCAAGGGAAGGCTTTGATGTCAACAATGTCATAATGAAACAGCGGAATCCTTGCCTCTCTGACACAAAGGGTGAAGAAAACCACTGGCTTTGGGTTGGTTCTCCTCCCATCTTTTCCTGCCCCTGACATTAGAGCTGTACCTCCCAGGCTTAGAGAGTGTCTTTTGCAGCCTCATGACAATTTTGTAAGCTGTAATTTTCCAGCTAAGGGTAGGTCACCCAGTGCACACACCAGCATGGAGTGCATCAGCTCTTTGAGGGAACAAATCCTTTATTAAACTACAATGGAACCTTGATTTACAGTAAACCCATGGGACACCTCCTTGATCCTATCTCATGCATTAATTTCCAAGAAATTCAGGTCCCAAGACCCCTCTGAATAGTTAGTGTCTTCCCAAAGATTTGATAGGGTTAGGTTGCAACGGCTCATTTTATACTGGGTTGTTTTTTCCCTTACCTATTTCCTGTACTCAACACATGTATACTTTCAGATCCTGGCTGGGCAAATCACCCAGTCTACAGCATTCACAGCTACTTTGTTTCCTCCATGTTGTGCTAAAAGTGATTCAAAAGCCCTTAAAAACCAGCTAGCCTCTCAACCCCTTTGATCTCTGTCTATCTAGCATTATTAATTGAATCCGAGGTCCAATTTTGAGCAATCCAGTGAAAGACACTGGCACTTTTCTTCTTGTATTTGACCTGTCCAGCTAGAGAAATGACTTCCAAATGCTGTCAGTGAAGTGATTATGAGCAGCACACAGAATTTCCACCCACCAAAGGGATTTGTTTTTAAGCTTCTCTGAACTCCAGTATCTGGACGAGAGCTCTGGTGTTTAGAATTAATGATGTCTTGGGTTAGCTCACACAGCTTGCAGCGCTCTAGGTACTGCAGTTTGATGACTGTCACTGTTGGTTGGGTCAAGAATAGCTGCCACAGACATAATCAGCATGTTTCCTCATTTTATCAGCCTGGTGCAAGAGGTAGTCATTTTTTCCAGGGGACAGAATTAATGGGTGAATGTGCTGTGGGGCTGGCACACGCTGCCTCCAGTTTAACAGCTGAATTAGAATCTTTTTAAACCCTTGGCACCAAGAAATGTGATTTCCCGATGCTTAGGGCTAATGCTGTGGTAAGTGCTGGGAAATCTTGACTGATAGCGCTAAGAGTTAACAGAGACAAAAAATAAAGCACAATAAATCTTACCTGAAGTGTTTGGCTGTGTATGAATTACACATGTGCATATATGCATTGGTCTGAAAGGTCTGAGCACACGCAGAGAGATTAATTATAGCTTAACCTGCACTTAAGAGGATCATCAAATCTAATATTTTTTTGCTCAATATTTCAGGATTACTTCTGGTGGGCAAGCTTGGGGGGAAAAAGATTTATAACCGCTATGTGAGAAACTGTATCAAATAAATAATAGGGCCAAATTAAACACATTGATTAACTATCATTCACTATCCTGTAATCTCTTAATGACTAAGGTCTAATTTAAGACAGACTAGAATCAGGATTAAATTCTGAATTGCTGTTATTATTACATGTATTCATTAGGTTCTAGAGGAATTCAGGAGAGATTAAAAAGGCACCTGTGAATTAAGACCAGCTATTAATGGGGGAATTTGAAGGACTTATCCTTATTAATGCTATTTTTCTTACTCAGGTAGCCTAACGAATGGAAGAATTAAACTTTACAGATTGTTTGTGAGTTCGTGGTTTTCATCGGTCTGCTTTATTGTCAGAAAATCTGTAGAGCACCTGGAAATATAATAATGGCCACAGTGCTGCATTTCCTAATTGCAGTAGCTGAAAGCAATTAAAGAGCTTTTCAGGGCAGTTGAAAGTGATGAGATCTGGTCAGTTCTGCAGCAAGTCCAAAGAAATAAAATGGATGGAGAATGGGAGAGGAAGGGAGAAAAGCACTGTTTTAATTGACCTGTGAATGATGCTATTTTTATTTAACACTTCAAGTTTCAGACTGTTTAAGATGTGCCAAACCAAGGGACTTTTTCCACTGACAGACTCAGAGAGACAGGTGGTTGCTCCAGTCCAGGTCATGCTGAAGAAATCACTTCAGTACCTGTACAATTTTCTCTGGTATCTAGAGTCCCTAGAATTAAGTTATTAAACGTAGGTGTTTGTGTTTAGGAGTTACAAGGAAAGAAAAATACTACATATTTTTCTGGTGTACAGAAAAACTCTTAAAAGCTGCGTTTTAAGATCATTTAAGTCCATCTCTTGCTTAATAACCTTTTCTTAACACTTCACATTCCTAGGTGTCTGATGTTTAATGCCTGCATGATCATCTTTAATACACAGGTAGCCTTGCAAGAACGAGCATGAAATGATGCTGCCCTCTCAAATAGTTGATTCCATTTTTGCTAATGAAGCTCTTGCTATCTTCAGTCCCTCCTTTTCTGCCATTTTTAAGGCAGTTTTCTGAGGTTTTGCTTTCAGTAAAGAGGCCATTATTCCTGCAATCTATCATTATAAGGAGTGCTGCCTACTTCAGAGAACCTCTTGCAGCCTAACTGGAATCACTTGATGATTTGGATCATTAATATATTGCAAAATGACAATAAGAACTGAAGCGAGGGGGCAGGCAGACACAAAGTGCTGATGAAGATATATCTGCTCTGCTGTCAAAATTCCACATAGAAATATAGGAGCCACCATTGGATTGTTCTATAGCTAGAAGGTGAGGCTTTAACACGCCTAAAGAGTATTGATTGTTAACCCTGTTGGTCTCAGTTTGAGAGTGTACTCAGAAGCCTTAAATCTGCTTTTCCTCTAGCCTTTTGTTTCTGGATTTTACTGTGAGATCTTTTAAAACATTCTGCTACCGATATGTTTTCCTTTCTTAAACTTTGTTGCTATGATGACACTGAAAAGGGATTATTTTTCTAAGTGGGGTTTTTTTTGGCACATGATTTGTCTGAGTTCCGCTTCTTCTCCTTTTCCTAAAAAAAAAAAAAAAAAAAGGACACTAAGCTTGCTCTTAATTAGATTTCATTATATCAATGATTTTTTTAAAGGATTCAAGCTTAGGAAGAGCAGTTGTTCACCTCCTCATCTGCAGCAGCAGCACTAATCTTGTACACATTTGCATGCACACAGGACAATAAAAAGTGACATGATGTAACATTTCAGTGAAGAATTGTAGGCACTGCAGCCAAATCCTGTCATTTAAGACTTTCTGTGAGGAGTGATTTATTCTCAATTTGCCAGTGTGGGCTTTTTTGAGAGAGAGAGAGAGATTGTGTGGGTGTTGGGAATTATGCCTACGCTCTTTAGGCTTTACTAGTGACTTTGGGTGTCTCTGCCTTCAGGTACCCAACTTGACATTCCAGAGAGGCTCAGTTCTTGGCACGCACATATTCAGCTTGTTTAGAAAAACTCTGCCTCCAGCAGAACCCCCCAAATCATTGGGTTTGACTCTCTGTTACTTTCTGTTCTGAAGCTGCCAGTGATGATGGCTGGAAGGGACAGTGCTTCAGATATCGTGCTCTGATCTAGCAAAAAACTTCTAAAAGTTAACATTTGCTCCATCTGTAGAGATTTTTAATTGTCAGAAATGTTCTTTTGCTGCTAGAATAGGAGCTAGGACAGAGGCTGATGGGACAAATCACTTGATTTTTCACATTATTAGTCTTCTGGAGGCACAGATCAATTGCTTAGAGCTGTTTCTTCCTTTTTAGAGGAAACTTTCTAATCTTATTAATGATAATGGGGTTTTTTGCCAACAGCATGATATTCTGTATTGTTCAGTTTAATAATCAGCATGAAACTTATTAACTGCATGAGATACGGTGTCAGAAATCTGGGTAAAATCTTTGGCACTTGGAAATATTAACTGACTTGTTTTCAGTGCTGCAATCTCCTGCAGTTAACATTCTGGCAATTACTAAGATACAAGCTCCTAAAGATAAGCTTTCCGTTTTGTGCTGTGCCTGTGCTTTATCCTGTAGCCAAAATCCAACATAAGCCTTTTTGGAAGCTGTGACAGCTTGGGAGAGTTTAATCTAATTTATTTTCTTGTGATTGTGCACACTTGGGTCCCTCCTGGTTCTACTTGAATTTAGCAATGACTAAATCAACAGAGCACCTCTTCTCGAGTGGTGTTGATTTGGGGGGAAGCAAATCGATTTTCCCAGCCAAGGATGTCGTCTCAATCGTGTGTTGAGGTTCTTATGGTATATTTTGTGTTCTTCCATTGCCATCTCACTTTTAGCTAACAACAGTGTGGAATTAAGCTGCTTTTATCCACTCTTTCTGGTTAGAGTCAGTTTTCCTTCCCTTGCATGTCTCAGTTTCCATGCTCGTCTCAGTTGCTCAATTTTGCTGATGAAAGTTTGAAACTTTGCCTTCACAAGGGGTCAGCAAATCTTGCAATTTGTCACTTCTAGACACCAGGTTCTATAGCAAATCTCTCATTACGTTTTCCTTGTGCATATCAAAGGTTGAGGTCATACGGCCCCAGGTTGTCTTGTCTCCGAGGGGAAAGCTGGCATTGGACTATTTGATTGCTCCACCACAGCTGTGAATTTGAAGAAGTCAATCTCCTGGTTTGCACTCCCTCCAGGGCATATTTCCTCCTCTACACAATTTAGCAGTGATTGGCTGTTTTAATAGCTTTTGAATAAGTTTGTTCTTAAATGTGTCTCCCCCCTTTCTCCTCCATGCCCAGCGTGGAGTTTGCACTCTGGATCGCTGCTTAAAGCTTTCCATGCCCTCTTCTCCCTCTAACATCTTTTAGTATAGAAGTCAGTAATTAGGGAATCTCATTTACACTTTCCGTTTTTTATGGTGCCGTGGAAAGGATTGATGCTTATCCTGGTGCTGAGAAGCTTCCTCATGACTTTCCCTTAAGTGTCCTGCTATCTGCCAAGACCTGGATCTCTCTGTAATTACTTTCCCAACATTTTTCTGGTGGGAATGATATCTGCAATCTCTCCATGACAGGTTTCCTTCTCGTCCTTCCTGTAGACTTCCACGTTTTGGAACTTGTTGCTTTAGCTTTCTTTACTTTTCAGAAACTGGGCAGTGAGGATGAAGACTTTCCACACCCATGTAGCCATTTCCCTGTTTACTAATGTTCTATGAAAACAGAATCTTTCAGTGGAAGGTTATAGCTAGCACTATTTCATGTGCTTTTAATGTCTTTGGCTGAAGTAGGTGAGATTTTAGTAAGTGAAATCACCCCATTCTTCTTTCTAATGCAAACCATTTTAATTCACTTTGTCTTCTTGAAGGACCATGACCTTAGTGTTCGATGAAAAGCACACATACCAATCAGAATTCCTAAATATCATTGACGCAAGCAACAGTGCTGACAAAATATTGACTTGTAAGAGAAAATAAGAAATACAGTTCTGACTTATATGACAATACCATGCTTGTCTTCTGTTTTAGGCTGGCATTGCTCAGAGCCTCCATGCCCAGTCTGGCAGGGGCTGGCTACACAGCTGAGACTTGTGTGCTCACAGTGCAGTGGAATTTGCAGTCAGAGATGTTTCCATCCCCTGGGAAAAGCAGGCTGTAATGAAGGAGGAGAAGGGCTCAGCTACAAGTCACTAGTGCAAATGCACAAAGCAATTGGTGCTTCTAATGGGCATGGCTTAACAAGGGGTTGGGGCACTTTGTTACAAAATAATTAGCAAATACTTCGATCTGGAGAATCTCCTGTGCTTTTCAGTGTACCCTGGCTTGCAGCAATATCCTTCCCTTTAAGAATGAATTCAAAGTTTACAGGTTAGTGGTTCTTACTAAAGAAACTGGTGTAGATTGTTGTCTTTGCGAAATACATCCTGCAGCTCCTCATATGGGGCTCTCTGTTCTTCCCTGAACATTCTCTTGATGCAAGCAGTGCCTTAGGAACAGTGCAGTCAGCTGAAGGGAACAAAATGTGGAGAGAGGAGGAGGCAGCCCTTAACAGAGAGCAGCACAGGCTCTTCTTGTTTGGGGCATTGAGCTCCAAGACACAACGGGCTGCAAATGCCCCTGTGGCCAGAGAAGCAGGCAAGTGGCCGGAGGCTGCTGGCAGAGGGAGGCACTGCAGCACTGCTGCCGGGATGGGGAAACACAGGCTCACAATCAGAAAGACATTTTGGTGAGAGTGCAGGCGTCAGAGCAAAGGAGCAGACACTTTGAGGGGGATGATTCCCCTCACCATCACCACCGGAGCTTGAAAGAGGGAGAGAGGGTGTGTCAGAGACCACAGCTGGAGCTGCTCCTGCCTGGCTGCGCTGTTCTGACAACAAATGTCTGGGTAATTGAAATCACTCCTGAGGACCAGGTTCTGTGGGTGCAAGAGTTCCTTCATCAGCTAAAGAAAGGTTTCATCAGCCTCGCCATCCTGACTAGGGGGTCAGTAACAGACACCAAACCCAAGATGCCCCTCGGTGATGACCCCACTAGTTTCGATCCAAAGGCACGTAATAGACCTCTTGTGGCTGCAGCTCACCTTCGTACATTCAGATTTTTCTGTTACATAAAATGCAACTTCACCTCTTCTTCTTCCCTTCCTATGTTCACAAAGGAGTTTGTAGCCATCCATTGTGGCCTTCCAGTCTCTCAAGTTTTCCCAACAAGTTCCTGAGATCCCTATGACCAACGCACATCTCAGACCAGGCGTGGAGCTCCAGCCTCCCCTGTTTGAGCACTGTCGTTGATACACCTGGGGCTCTTGACTTTGAAGAGGGTACAAAAAAAACATGAACAAAAGGTACAAAACATCACAAACAACAAAAGACTCCGTGGCCTGCTGAGGCACTGGGTGCTGATCTTCCTCACTCTTTTGTAATTGTAATGCAAAGAATCGATTTCTATCCATAAATTTTTCACAATCTGTTCGCAGCAGAGGATGGGAGCGACTGCAAGGATCCTCTGTGCCAATCCATACAAAGAACTTTTCCTGCTGTTACTGGCGGGCCTTGCACCTGCGGTGGTTGGGGTGCCAAACAAAGGGCAGCTCCCTTTGGCCTAGTAAACAGCGATACCTGAACTACCGACAGCTCCCATTTCCTTTGAAAATCCAGGCAGTGCAAGTGCTCCTGTGAAGTGCATTTGACTGTACAGGTTGCATAGTCTTTCTATCCTCATATTAAAAGGTAATAGTAATTTAATAGTATTTTTAAAAGAAGTAAGTAGGACATTTGTCACTATGAAGAGAGGCACACTGTGCTTCTAATAGGAACCACTAGGAAAAGAGAGATTTGGGAAAAAAAATCAGCCAGGGGGAATAGACTGATGAAAGCTTTAAGTTCTAAGAGGGTTTTATTTCTTTGCTGCTTTGTAGTTCCTGTGGGTAAGTGAGTAAACCTGACAGTTCAAACTACATTTTCCTCAATATCTCAAAATTCATTCAGCTTCCCATGTTCCTAATTATTTTTCCACCTGAGAATCAGCTATTTTGTTTCAGGCTACAGCAAGAAAAAGAAAAAAAACAGTTTTATTACCAGGGTCAAAAAAAAACCCCAAGAAAAAAAAAGGAGAAGTCTGCATCTTTGATAACATGCAGCCTTTTGTAAATAAAAACATAAATTTGTTTGGGCTTTAGTGGTTATAATAAGCTCTTAGCACCTACAAGGTAGAGAAAGGAGGTGAGTCCTCTTCTTTCTCCTCTTAAATGAATAAGCTCTGTTTTTTAAAAAATTATTGATTTCTGTAATTCTAAATATATAATGCATTCAGGAGATTTTAATCAGCATAGAATCAGTAGGCTGGTGTGGAGAATTGTGAATACCATGAGCATTAATTTCACTTCTTTTTCAGAAAACGTCATCCAGGCATTAATTAAGTCTTTAATTAGGCATCCTATTAAATTTTGCTTTAGAAACGTTGAAGGCCTGGCAAACATACTCTGTCAAATCAATGTGAGTCTTTACATTGATTTCCACAGAATCTGGACAAGCCACAAAGAAGCTGATTAGACCTTTTTATGGGGTGACAAAAAATTAGAATCCAGTTGTTCGACCTGCCCCCGACTTTCCTTTTCCATTGAGTCTTTGATGGTCAGAGAACACATTGTGAGAAAAGCAGGGTTGAAGTAAAATATGATGCCCAGAGCAGTAGCTTAATGGTCCAGTTTGTTTGGGCAAGTTCTGTTGTCATTAGGTAAGAAATGGTAATTCACAACACGGATACAAACTCAAGTAGCCATCACTATATATTTTGGGTTTTTGGCTTAATAGGAAAGGTGAAGGACCAGAACTGAGGTGGTCTAAGGACAGGCCTTCCTAAAGATAAAAGTAACAAGCAACTTGCAAACAGTAACTTGCAAAATTATTTATAGATATAATTTACAACCAACCTTCAGAAATGCAACCTTGCAATAATGAAATGGGATTATTCATAGAGCAAAAGTTTTACAGTAAGGTCAGAGCTGAAATATGGAAATAATTTATTCTGTGGTTTTACAAGGTCCTAGAGCACCTTAAAATATAAATTCACACTGCCTCACATAGGTATTGCGTGGAGCTGCCACTTTCAAAGCCTTTTTCCCAGAAGTTTTTCCTGCTCCTGTGAAGAAATGGATGCTCTGAGAGCTGGGCATGGGGGTGGTTGCTACCACTCACGAGGGTTATGCTCAGGGCTTTCTTACCCCTAAAACACATCCATGCACTGCTGCTCTTAGCAAAGCCTTGTGATTATTGTCTCATAAACCTTGAGGTCTGGGCTAATAAAGTTTTTTATGAGAACTTTCAAAAATCTGCAGAAGTTAGGCCAGTTTCTGAGGAATGTTTTGTACCTCACATTCCTTTTATCAATGAGCAGAGCTGATGGTTGATTAGAGGAAAAGACAATCATGGCAGAATTTTTTTGTCATCTATATTTACCATACTGGTTTTCCTTTCACCTATACTCTCAAAAGTCTATTTATATAGTCTCAAAATCATCCTATAATGTATCTTAGTAATAGGTTTAATGTCCTTCTCTGCTTCATTAGATAAATTAAACAGTTTTGGAAAATAGTTAACTACATTAGGAAATAAAAATATTTTTTATATTTTGTTTTCAGAGGGCAGAATGCCATTTTAAAGTCAATTATGCAAAAGGTGTAACAACTTGTCCACAGTATGAAGCTTTTGAGATGTGGTGGAGCATAGAAGTGACAGCAGAAATTCATCTCTGATTCATCACTGAACTGATTGATACACCAAGTATCCAGCTTCAATCAAAATAAAGAAGTTAGCTTCATAAAATGTAGGTAAGACAGTCAATATATTGAATTCTTTTTATCATTTGAGAGTAAGAGAAATTGAAAATTTGAGTCATGCTAAAGTTGAAAAATATCTGGTTCTGCCATTTCATTTGCTTGTAAAGGTAGAAGGTGGTTTTGCTTGTTTAAGTAGCTGTGATTTCTCATTACAATAAATGCTTGTAATGGGATCAAAAGTATCAGACTGTTGGCAACTCTGTCTTGTACCTTGCCCACTCCTGTGTCCAGAATTTCAGCGAATTGTTGTGGCCAGGGGATGGTCCAGTCACAGGGGTTTCAGTGGCCTGGCCATGTTCAAATGAAACTGGCAGTTCTGATGCTCAGCTGTCTCTACCTTCTGTCCCCGTTATCTGGCTTTGGGAAATTGTTGTGATTGTGTAGCTAGCAAAAAGCATAATTTTTAAAAGTGTTTTTCCATCTCCATTAAGCAGGGAAAAGCCAAGCAAGAGTAATTTTGACAAAGGAAATTTTACTCCTTATTAGTTTCTTCTTGGTTTTTCCTGAGCCTGGCCTGGGTTGAGGGACAGGCCAAGATATTTGGCATATCCTCAAGAACTTCCTTTTCTCAGATATTTAGCAATTTTCTGCAATTAAACAATGTTCTTGCTTTTTCAAGCAGTTTAAGCTGCACAGATAGAGCAGCCACGGGGAATTTAAATGCCGAAGTACATTAAAGGGAAGGGTGTCTGCCGTTTATTGGATGGGTCTGCACAGACTGTGAGGGATGAAATGACCAGTACAGTGAAACAGATCACTTGGAAATATCCAAATAAGGCTTTCTGACAAGATTCTGTTGTAATGGATTATTAAGGGAATAGCTGCAGACATAAGGGTTTATCTCCTTTTTCTGTTTCCTGGAGGAAGGTGAAAGGAGGGGAGAGAAGATCTAAAGCCAAATGCTGAAACTTTATTGACTTACTTGAAATTGCTGCCAAAATCACCTGATGGAAGGAAGACTTGAATCTGTCTCAAAGTAACTGCTTCACTTCCATTGCATTAAAAATATAATAGGAAGTCATGACTTTTTTCTTTTTTCTGAGAATTTATAAAGGAAAGCAGCCCTTTAGCTGCTTACACAGTGATTTAGATAACTTTGCCATTGCACTGGGTCTCCTCAGATATTTGGCATGTTTAATGAATTTTTCAGACATTTCATTTCCTTTGTAAGTGCCAATTATCAATCTGTGGAGATGAAGGATGGTTTAACTTGAACTGTCAAGGAAGTTTATAAAATTATCATGTCAACACTGTACTCTTCCAGCAGAGTTAGAGAAGGATTACAAGAAAATGATATTGTCATTTAATTAAACAGGGTGTACGTTAATATTTCATTATTACTCCTTACTTATTTTTCATCCTGACAAGTACTAGCTATCATTTTGTGGAGCCATCACTTGTGCCTGGTGATGGACAAATCCTTAGATGGCCTGAAAACTTCAGGCATTATGTCGGAAGGGGGCCTGTGTGTGGTAGAATTCATGATTTTTTTTCACCCTCCTCATGCTACTCTAGTGTGATACCAAACAAGGTTTCAGTCACAGCTGACTGTGCAGATATTTCAGATGTGATTTCCTGTTCTTGCCTCTTCAGCCATCAATGGAAGGAGTTCCCATACCTTAAACTAACATTTTTTGAGGTGTAGTCTCAAACTCTCTGTATGTTCAGGGTTCCAAAGTTCCAATGTGGACAGGCTCAGATTAACTCACTGGTGCTAATCCCAATTTCCACCAGTACAGAAAAACTCCTTTGAACCTAGCTTTATAATTCAGATCAAGAAACTTAATGTGTCTTTCCAGTAGTGTTGAAAGGTCTTTGGCAATGCTAATTAATGAGCATTCGCTTTTCCCTCTAGTAAAAATAGATTTGCCCTAGACTCTTTAGGAAGATTTTTGACCTCTCTTGAGGCTACCCTCAATTACTCTCTTTTATTTTGAGACATGTGTCAAAATAAATCCTGTTGTCTATAGGATACTTAAAGGCTGGTGGAAGTTCCCTATGTGGTTCTGTTCCCCCTCAGAAGCTAACTAAATAATCACTGTCCATGATTTTGCTTTTTTATGTAATCTAACGCCTGCAAGTGCCTTACTTAAATTTAGAGCTTGGCAGATTTTGTCTCTGTCAAACTCTGGTCATTGTGAAAATGGTTTTTTTGCAACGTGTCTCTCTCTTTCATTGAGGAGATGTAGGTATCCTCCTAACTCTCTCAAAAGGACTTGTAAAATTCTCTTGTGGTAAAAACAAACAGTTGAAAATGGCCACAGTGCTGAAAACTAGAAAGCTGCTCAAAGTCAATGACAGCCCCTTCTTTAAGACCTTTTAAACTAACAGTCAGTCAATACAGAAGTGTGCACAGCTCAAGGAGGGTTTGATGTGATTCACAATGAACCAGCATGGCAAAGATGGGAAGTGGCTCATGAAAGTGGTGTCAAGCCTTGGAACAGCCTGCCTGGAGAATTGGTGGTGTCACCATCCCTGGAGGGATTTAAAAGATGTGCAGATGTGGCACTTGGGACATGGATTAGTGGTGGACTTGGCAGAGCTGGGTTAAAGGTTGGACTTGATGGTCTTGGAGCTTTTTTCCAACCTAAATGATTTCGCGTTGAGCATTTATTTACTGGAGCCTTGAAGAATTGAACACTGAGTCAAGCTTTGGTTCTGGGCAAGATACTGAAGCACACAGAGCTGTGAGTACTCTTAAAGTTTTCCTTTCTTGGGAGATGCAGATTGCTTGGTTGAAGACTGTCCCTCCTTTCTTGAAAGGAAAGAAATTTGATTGGACACTGTAAATGCTTGGCACCTCTATAAATTAGACCATGTGCATCTCTTCAGTGCCAGAGAGGGGTGTACATACCAGTTCCCCTTATTTAAAAGGCCATTTACATTTGGCATAATCTGGCCTTCAATTTTTAATTAATTTTACACTGGAGATTTTGTAATGTTATGCAAGCAAGAAGAAAGTGATCTTGCTACGTACCTAATATATGTATCATTACAGGTACCTAGCAAAAATTAGTAGAAGTGATTAGAATCATAGGATAATTTGGGTTGGAAGGAACCTCAGGAGGTCAGCTAGTCCAACCTCCTGCTTCAAGCAGGGTCAGTTATCAAATTAACATTCTTCCACATTTTTTGTGAGGTTTATGATTCCCAGCGGATCACAGGTTAATTCCAGCAAAGTGATAATCTCACCAAGTGTCAGTCATTCCTTTAGAAACCCAGCTATTATCACTTTTATATGCTTTTAATTCATGGGTTAACTATGGGAGCTCAGTAATGTATAGTGACAGTTCTGTAGTCCTTTAAAATGCTACACTTATTATTATACCACCCTCCAACTTTCCTCATAGTTCCAACAAGTGCTAGAAATACTATTGTTATGATAAGTTATGGATCCCCAATGGAGGCATTTAATTTCATGGTATGTTAAAGGCTATAACAGCCTATTAAAACAGGGGTGGAAAATCTTACTAAAAAAAAAAAATTCAATGCTCGGTGGTACTTCTCCAAGAGAGACATTTTTCAAAACCCAAATCTTACAGATAGGATTTTTTTTAATTAATACATTCTTGAAGGGCTAACAATGAGAATGGTGTGGCCACCCTTTCCAGCAAACACTGGCTACCATTTCTAATTCAAAAGAGCTATCAGTGGCAGGAGGAGAGAGACTAAGCTAATACTGAAGTATGCATATGATTTTCCTTTCATTATTCTTACTGAAATAGCCAAGGAATTAGGACAATTAGCAATTCTGCTCATGTGTGTGATTATAATATCAGTGCACAAACCTGTGAAAGCTTGCTCAGTGCTTAAATTTGTTCACATAAATAGTCCCCTTGGCTTAAAAGCAAGGAAAAGGCCCCAGTGTTTGTGCTGGCCTTTTGGAAGTTTTCAAAATGCAGTTATCCCCGTGTGAACCTTGAACAGCACTTGTAGGCTTGACTGAGAATCTGAAAATGTGTCCCCATGCCAATAGAAGTGGCAGAGCACAGCTGCTTGCTTTTCAGCTCCAAAACCTTGGGGTTTTGTTTGCAGCTGTCTGTCATAAGCGCTTGCTTTGGAGAATGTAAATAACCAAAGATGAAAGGTGATTTTTGTATAAGGAGGAATAAGTAAATAGATGAAACCTTTCCTAAACTCGCTGCTCTGTTTAGTTGTCCGAGTCCCCGTTTCAGTGCCACTTGTAGCCAACCAGAACCTTTCTGTTGCCTTTAGCAGAACCTGTGCTGATCCCTGGAACTGTAGCTCTAAGTGCACATGAAGGCTCCTACAGAACTCACAGAGCTGAAGGATTCAGGAATTTGGAGTAGGATTAAATATTAATTTCTGCCTGGTTGGTATCACCAGGGACTTAGTCACAGAAGGTACTAAAGAACAGGTTAAAATAAAAAAATAAACCCACAGCCCAAAGGTCACTGAAGTCCTTCACACTCCCTTCCCCAGGAATACAATTCCATTGTTCTTTATTACTGATAAAGTATGGTGATATCATAATATCACCAAATATGGCCTGAACATGTCACAGTCTGCAGCAACATACAACCCACAACTGAAAAATGACAGATAAAATTACAAACTGATGAAGAGGGGAGCTGGAGAAAGCAGAGAGGTGAAATTCACAGCTGTCAATCACATTAAGTTGTCACCTCAATAGTTTTTTAACAGCCCCATGATGTCTTGGGAGTACTACAGAGGGAAACAACAGCTAGCAGTGGTTTGGGGAGTTAAGGAGAGTTGTAGAGCAGGTTCTTTCCAAGGTAGTTGCTTGGAAAGGTGTGAGGAAATTCAACAGATGGGGGGTGTGGCAGCCAGCAGAGAATATTGAGTTAAGGTGAAAAGGTCTTCGGTCACCATCATTCCATGGTAATAGTAATGGCCTGGAATATGAGGGCAAGCAGCCTCAGTTTGGAACAACTCAGAGAGCCAAAGTTTCAGTAGTTCAGGTGGGAAATAATTTGCTGCTTTATCATTGAAGGAGCTGTATGTACAGAGGGAATGTGGGGCTATGAATTGGAGACAGAATGATTTAGTACAGCAGGATTCTTTTGAGAATATAATGAGCTTCTGCCCCTAAATTAAAACTTTTCTTTAAAGATTTTGAATCCAAAAATAACTATCAGGGGAGTTTCGCAGAAGCATTAATTACTTTCATTCCCAAATCTGACGGTGATCCAAATTCATGTTCCAACCACCTTCCTTTTTCCCTTATAAATTAAGGTTGCAGAGCTAAATTATTGGCTTCAAGGACTGCAAAGGCAATTTTCTACATCATATCTCATTCCCAAGTTGAATGTTATATGTAGATTATGCACAAACAATGCTGAAAACCTTTATAGCAATATCCCTTGAGCCAGTAAACTCTTTGTGTACTAAACAGAATTTCCTAATGACAGTGTGAAAGCGTGTGACAGCCTGCAGTGGGATTGTCTTTTCCCTAACCCGCCAGTGCTCTGTCTTTGGACCATATTTGATACAAGTATTTTTCTCCTCTTTTATAAGCCTCAAGTCCTATGATTTTGTGAGTGATATTTCTTTGTGGTCCTTAGTTATCCTCTTTCTACTGGCTTTGAAAAGTGTATTTTGCTTAAGAACATAGAGAGATTCATACAAGTCCTAGAGGTGTCCTTCAGATGTATCTCCTGTTTCAGCTGTCGCTAGCTTGGATTGGGTTTTTCTGTCGGGTTGGGAAAATGTCGGTTGCCTGTGGAGATTTTGTTCAAGTAATGCAAGGAGCTGATATTCCATAATTCAAGACGGATTCTGCGCCTGTCTTACCCATGTGCTGTTTAACCCAGCTACTGTGGGAAATAAGAGTATTTTTCTCGGACCAAGGTTACACCTGGGGACAGCTGAGGTTGCTTCCTCCTCGTGTAAGATTTAAAAACTCCCATGCTTATCTGTGTCCTAAAATTTCCGTGCAGAGGTCCATCCATGTGTTTCTTTGGCAGGCTAAATTCCTCTTCAAATACTACTCTCAGTTCGAGGGCAGGGACAAGGAAGCCAAACAGAGCAACTATGGGGTGCTAAGGGTGGGACCCAGGAATACAGTCTTAAATTTTTTCTATGTTTAAATAATGAAGGAGAATCTTCCTGCTTTTTTCTGGCACTTCTGGACTGGTGTGGTTGTTGCAGGTCACCTGAGCACCACGCTGAGGCTTCCACCTGAGCTGGCCATGTGTGTTCTCTGTCACTGAGTCTGCTTAAAGCAGTATCTGAATGAAATATGCTATAGGAGCAATTTTTATCTTCTTTTTTTTCTATTATTATTATTTTATTTAATTGCATCTACACCCTTTCTTTTGTTAGATTTTGGCACTGTACAAGTATAATTGAAATATCACAGACCTAAAAGGCCTGTGAACAGACAGCAGCGGTTTCTTGGCACAGCTCAGCTTGGCGCAGCCCTGGCTGGGCTGTTTGTGCAAGCATAGGGCTGAGGAATAAATCTCTTTCTAGAAACTAAAGTTTGGATTTAGCTGGACTTTGGGTGAGCACAGACACCAAAAGCAAGTTTGTTTTCTGCTGTTTGGGATATGGGAGTTTTAAGCAGTTTCCCTGCAGCCACCAGCTCCTCCATCTACACAGTGAGAGGGTTCTTGGTTTCCTGCTTCCACTGTATCAGCAGTGGGGAACAGATTCTGGATGTTGTCATTCATCTGACTGATGCTGGAACAAAAGTCAAATTTAACAGATTCCACCCCCCCTCAGACTGCTGGTGCTCTCTGAGAGCTGTATCCCTGATTTCCTGTAAATACAGTGGTACCAAAGTCAATGTTACTGGGGGCCTCCTGGCATAACACCATTCTCCCAAAAATGTATGCCTAAAAAACAAGGTGCTGAAGAAAAATCCTCTCATCCTACACCGGTCAGATTTTGAAACTTCCAAGGATATTTTGCAGTCCAGAACCATTTAAATCCTACTTCAGTAACTAACTTCCATTGAAATAACTGGATCAGGATTAAGTTGAAAATGTGGCTTGTATTTTTAAGTAGATATTTTTTAGGTGATGCGATGAAGTTAAAGGTGTAACAGGAAACATAAATGGTATCCCTCACTTTTTTTCTGCTTGGTTTCATATCCACTTATGAAAACATTTAATATGTAAGATTTAAGGTAAATGCACATATTTCTCTGTAATTTGGGCCCACTCTGAAAGGCCCCAGAAACACCTGAATGGTGAGACAGTTCAGCACAACAAAGCCAAGATATGCACATGAGCCACTTGACCTGAGGCCATCAAAATATATGGAACTAGAAGAATGACATCCTCCTTGTTTCAATACAAATTTTTGTATTGAAAACAAGTGTTCTTACTAAGGGAAGCTGCTAACAGCCTGTTTCCCAAATTGTGCCTGAGCCTGAAAGCTCTTCTGGCCTTTAAAACCTGACTTTACTTGTATTTTAACCAACTCATCACACTTCCTGTCGTTTTTCTGCTTTAAAAT
This sequence comes from Struthidea cinerea, assembly GCA_013397865.1. Classification (NCBI taxonomy): domain Eukaryota; kingdom Metazoa; phylum Chordata; class Aves; order Passeriformes; family Corcoracidae; genus Struthidea; species Struthidea cinerea. The sequence goes on from VZTI01003251.1 coordinate 418,332, forward strand.
GTATACATAGGATGGCAGAGCTGCAGTTTTTGTACTGCAGTGTTGTGCTTGTTTGGGAACCAATGAGAAGGGGAAACAACCTGGGATCTTTTGCAGGGAAATAGGGAAAGACTTGTTTACCAGATCTCACATTTCTGGCAAACAGCTGGCTGTAGTTTTAATAATGAGCTGCCCATAATTGGAATGTATTTAATCCAAGTTAACACACATGCACTAAACTTGCTAATTGGGAATTTCTTTTTATAAGCACATTACTCTTGCTTTTTCAAGTAATGGTAACGTGCTGATACAGCAGAGAGAGTGCACCTCACTCCACGACTGCAGCGAGCAGGCCCCAGTGCATGGTAATTTTTGAAGAAAACATATGGTAAGAGTAATGGCTGAAGTCTGTAGACAGCTTGCCTAAATTACAGTGCATCCATTGAAACCAGGACACATGCTAAGCTGCTGAAAGCAAAGAGATGTCATTAAAAAATGATTCATATACCTTTGCTTTAATGAGTCCTCACACTTGAGGATTGCCAATTGCCTGATCAATAGCTTCACTGCAGCACAAGGCAAAATTCCTTCTACAAGTGAAATATTTCCATTACCGAAGTCTGGAACTTCAGCATATACACTTTTGCCTTGAAGGAATTTGAAAATAATAATTTATTTTTTTATATTTCTGAAACCTGCCTATATTTGAATCTAGTAAATAAACAATCATGCACTGCCATATGGAGCAATTTCATAACAGCACATGGTGAGGCTCTAATGAGTTTCACCATACTGTGCCTGACAGGTGAATTTTCAGCTTTGATTACAGGAGGCCAAAAATAATTCATCCAGGCCAATAAAGTTTGATTTAGATAAGGCTCGATTATTTTTGCTATCAGCCATTAAGAACTGTTCTATCCTCATTTTCATTTTCAGGCACATAGCCTGGCAACAAGCAATAATGGATATTTATTGGGCTATCAAATCCACAGAGACTTGTTTACTTATCCTAGTACTGCAAGTGTCAATATTCTCTAGTCCACTGACTGCTATCTTTAAAAGATGTCATGTGTAGGAGTTGTTTTCAAGCTCAACTCTTAAACTTTAAAAAGGTACTTTGAAGTTATTATTAGCGGTGCAGTGCCTGGAGACCCCATTATGCCAGGCAGGTACAAACAGAGCAAGAGACAGACCTGGCAGAGGAAATGTGGGGGCAGTTTTTGTGTCTTTTGAAGAGCCTGAGCATCTTCAGTGCACGCGGGGGCTGCTCTGTGAGCTGAGGGCAGCCCAGGGCACATCCCACTGCTGCAGTATCCAGCAGGAAGCAGGATCGGCGCTGCCTTGCTCAGGGGGAGCAGAGTTCAGCCACCTGCAGCACAGCGTAGCTTGGAACAGACAAAAGCAACTCCCACAGAGGAAGGCTGAGAAATGTGTTAAGCCCCTGTATAAGCTGATGGTTGTTCAGAACTCACCCTCGCCTCCTGTAAATGAATAATGGCCCTGTACCCTTGTTACACCCCAGATCCTTAACTACAGGGGTTAATCTTGGGGTTCCCTTACTCTATTTTAGCACAGAGAAATCCCCACCCAGATTCAAGACTTTTCAAGAAGTGAAAAGTCACACAAAACTTTGCTGGCAAAAAATATGGAAAATTAAGGAAATTCTGGTGATATGACTAAGGCAAAGTCACACAGTTAATTTTAGTGAAACAAATAAATTTTGGGCTGTTCCATTTTTCCACCACACGGATACACACATGTCAGCATACTGCTTCTAATACTCCAGTTGCTTTGGTTTTCCTGCAGCCAAGGGCATTGAATTATTCACAGAAGGAGGTGCAAGAGGAGGAGTGTGTTGCCTGGACCTTGCACAGCTGCATGAATAAGTAACTGTGCTGAAGCTCTTGCCTTAAAATTTGTAAGAGTTTCTTCCTTGGTGGTTCCCAAAATAGCTTGGTGTTCATGGAGGGTGGCAAGTCTCAAACTCCTAAAATTTCACCTCAGTGCTAGCTACTGGTTTTTAGATATGTCAGGTGAGAAGGCACACTGGATGTCATCTTGATCTCTCAGAGGCCCTTTGGTCCCCTTGCTTCATTCTGCACTATTCTCCTCCTTCCCCTTATGTTCAACAGGTGAAAAATGAGCATTTATGCCTTTTCACAAAAGTGGCAAATACGCAGCCGTGCCATTCCTGCGTAGCGTGTGACATTTCATGCAACGCTTTATCTCTGACCTTTCTTTTCTTACCCTTGGTTCAATTTCTTTCTGCCCTGGGCTTTGCGACAATGAAAGTTAATTATGACTCCTGTAAGGCCCTTTGGGGGGTTTAGCTCTTCATATGCATCTACACAAAAAAAAAAAGTGACCTTAAGGTTTTTATTCAACAAGTGTCCTCTATCAAACTTCATTTCCTTTTTCTTCACGTTTCAGCAGAAATTTTAATTTTGTCTTAAGGGAAGGTTATGTAAGAATTCAGTATGAGTAAAAAATTATGTCAAGTGAATTATTTATTTATTTACTTGTTATTTTCAGGGAAGAATAATCTTGAGATTACTGCTTATGGAACTCAGAAATCTTTGCCTAAAATTCAGATTACCTTTGAATCCTAAAGTGGAAATCTAATTTGCAAATACATTCCCTAAGACAGGGAGGTTCAGACAGATCTTTTAGGTTCCCTATTTAAAAATGAAATAGAAGGGGCTTCCAATGGTTTCCAGAGTTATGAGAATGACTTGGCTGCTCATTTGGAAGTATCACCAGTGGCTTGCGAATAGTTTTTTCTTTGTGTTCATGAGCTGTGTTGCAGCCTGGTGTCCCACTTCAGAACTGAAAACTTAGAATGAGCAAGGAGCTATGAAATTAAAACAGCATATAACTGAGCCAATCTTAGGTAGTATCTCTGAGGTAATTAAGAATGGAGCAACACAGTGATCAAATCAAGGTTGCAATTAAAACTGAATCAACAGATCAATGGGTTCAAATGAGCAAATCATCATATTAATATAGCAGGTAATCAGGTAGAATTAAGTGGTTGACACTGGTGGGAATTTCTGTTAGTTTGAGACTTAAATTGTAGGGAGAGATGAGGAAGAACCTATTTTCTCTTAGTCTGAGATCTGATAGCAGTGATCACTGACCAGAAAAATAACCACATGCACGATCTACGTGATACTAAGTTTAGTCCCTTTACCAAATCTTTGGGAATGTCCATCCCAGAGATCTTCCACATGCTATCGACTTAGAAAAGGTACTTTGTCAGGCTCAGAAGTTATTAGAGGCATACAGACAGTGTGGTAACACAAGACTCGTCTCCTTGGGTAAGAATAACAAGGCCGGTTTACATTTTATTGTAATAAATTCTCTTCCTGGCAGATGTATCTGCCCGGACTCAGCTAGAATGTGGGCATTCTCTACAATTCTCCATAAATATTTATTTGCCATGTAGGTTAATTTCAAGATTAAGTCACGTTCTTTTCACTGACATAAAATAACTACAAGCACAGGTTACAAACACAGAGGTATTTCATATGTGCCTGTTTAGTATGATAAACTTGTTTTGCCTTTCCTGTGTTAAGAGGGATGGCCTTTTGGAAAGACTGTGAAATTATTATGGGAAAAAGAGATTGTTTTAAATTTAGCATGATCTGGGGAGTTGGGCTATGCTTCTCCAGCCAAAGTTGATGCCTACAAATCTTGCCATCTTAATTCAGAGACCAGATGCAACACAGGTCAATTTAATTTCATTACTGTCAAAAGGTCTTCTGAAAAGATTATAATGTTTGCAAGCCACTGCCTGCCGCAAGGTGATGCCACAGGAGGAGAGTTCAGTGGGGACCACATGCTGGAGTGAAATTAATTAACCCTTGTCAGCAATGGAGAGTTAAAAGCAGGCCCATAACTCCTTCGATCGCTCACCAAAGGCAAAGTAATAACCAGTTTAAATTTCTTACCCTGCTAAGAATCAAACCGTAAAAAGTTAAATGAGTAGTTTGTTTAAAATTGGTGGACACTGTAGCAAGAAAAGGAAAGACTGAAAAAGTAAGAGTAGGCAAATTTTTATTTTCTCTTTTTATGGTAAGTGCTTACTAAGCTTAAGCTAACAGAAATGCAGCTGCAGCACTGGGTTGCCCATGATATCTAATTTTCAAACAGACATAAATACTAGAGAACAACTTGTCATTTTAAAAGGGTAAACAGAAAAATCATATAAATTAAGTGACATTTAAGAAGTTCAGGGTTTATATCACAACCACCAGGGAAATCAGACCTAAGGAAGAAATGTTTCTTTAGAGCATTGATGTAATCAGACTTGGGAAAGAGATTTTTTTTTTTTCCCCCTAAATGATTGTCCAAATAATTTAGAAGTATAATTTTGGACTCAGATTGTCACAAAGGATTAACTGTTACTTTTTAATTATGGACCCTGCACTTGGAATTCATTTTTAAGTTGATTGAAAATTAGTTCACTAAAGCGGTAAAAGGCTAAATGCAATCAAGTGCCTGTAAGAAGTAAAAAGCCCCACTGAGGCCCTGGTTTATTGAAAACAGAAGAATTAATGGCACAGAAGCAAAGATTTAGGGTCCTTCCCTAAGTGTTTGTAAGGCCAGCAGAGCCTGCACTGGGAGAGAACACTTTGATCACCTGCTGATCACCAGCACATTTGCTATAAGGCTCAGTCTGTCAAATATTAATGGATATCTTTGCAAAAAAAGGCTGCCTCGCTCTGGAAAGGACCTTGAGGTGATGAGTTAAGCACCATGGTGTTGTCTGTGACTAACTGGGAAATATATTGAATTGTTCAAGGATGCTCAAGGCCAGGCTCTTCTTAGGCTAGTTGGGCTGGGACTTGACGAGAGAAAAGTGAGTTTTGCACTGAGCCTTTGAAAGGATGAGAGTAGCATGAGAGTGTGCCCTGCAGTCATTCGGGTGCTAATTGCACCCTTGGTGAAAGGCAGCCTGAGAGGGGCATGGCCCTGTCCCCGTGTGCGGTAGGGAATATCCTGGGGTGCAGCCAGGCTGTTTCTCTTACTGGGGCCAGGTCAGGCCTGAGGACCCCTCAGGTCCTTGATTAAAACACGCACCTGTCCTAGGGAATGATGACAAAACAGAGCTCTTGCTGTGGCTGCTCAGGCATCCTTGTGGCCAGTGGTCAGTGAGGGAGCAGCCGGGCACCCCCCAGCACAGCTCGCTCCTGCAGCAGCTGCTCTCACAGGGTACCAGTGCTGCCTCCTTCTCAGTCTGCACTCGGATGCTGCTGTATCAATGAGCAGATGATGAGAAGAGCAAGCAAGGGGAAAGGTCGCCTCCCACACTGTCACAGTGCATCAAACAGCCAGCTGATATTTCCAACCCACACGTGCAGGGATTCGCCGCGCTTATCTCTGAGCAGAGCTCCGTGCACCAGGCAGCGGGCAGGGCCCGTCCTCGCTGCAGCATTTATCATGTTAGGAAATGACCTTTGGAGGATCGAGTTCCCAAACACCACTGCTGGCCACAGCTTTTCAGTCTGTGCAGCCAAGAGCCAGCTGTAGTGCGGGGCTGTGCCAGCTTGCTCAGCCCAAACAGGACCAGGGCTCGACCTCCATCCAGCACGTGACCCATTCTTTGCTATATTATCCAATTAGTCAGAGTCATTAATTCGTCTCTTTAAGGTCTTGTTCTAACAGGAGACAGTCTTATTGCCAAGATAATCCCTAACATTTTACAAACATAGCGTTATAGACAGTTCTGATGAAAGGCAACCTCAAGGGGGTTGGCTAATCCTCCCCTATCCTAAGGCAGGATCAGCAAGACATTTAAGCTTTTCCTGAAGGATATTTATCTAGCCCATCTTTAAAGGGAACCTGTAATTCTGGGGAGAGGGCTGGGTTATAAACCCTGTCCTTTATTCTGTCTTTCTGTACATCTTCTTTTTTAGTTTGTTTGTTTTCGGGGGGGGCATTTGAGTCATTTCATCCATCAAATGTTTGGTTGCAGGTGGTAGAAAGAATACCTTTATACGTTGCCTGTAAGTTAGTTATTCCTATAAAACTTAATAAATGATTAGTCAGTGGCTTAGAGTTCTTTAATTAATAAACTTAGGCAATCTACAGTAACATGCCCTGATGTATTAAGTGCTGTCTGTATATACACCATTCTGATCTATCTTACACATATAACATTTAACTGTTCGCTTAGAAATCAAGTCACATCCACATTTAATAGGATCAGTGCTCAAATTAGAAAAAAGTCTTTAACTGAAAGACTTTTCATTCAAAATTGTTTTCATGTTTTTTTTTTTTTTTTAATAAAAGCAAGCAGACATGGCTGTGTTTTGGAGACTGCTGTCTGAAAACCAGGCTGCTCTTCTGCTTTTCTCAGAGGCATTTTACACGCAGATTTTTTGCAGCAGCTATATCTTGATGTTTGGGAAGTAGAGCTATGATCTTTTCTGGTCCTTGTTTGCTTTTTACCGGTGACATCTCTAACTTAGAAGATTTGTAGCACTTTCATATACAAAATTATTATTATGTCAGCAGAGAAAGTGCAATTTTTCCTGCCCTAAAGGGTTTCATAAAATGTTATGCAAGTGTCTGTTGCAGATGGAGTTGGTAACACTGCTTACTCTTAAGGTAGTCCAGCATTTGGCATTTTCACTTGCCAGGTTTTAATTATTCAAACTAAAAGTTTTTATGCAAATATTTGCTTCAGGCTAAATATTTTAGAGAACTTTCAGGAAAAATAATTCATCTGCATCCAAGAGTACAGAAATCTGAGAAAAGGACGAGATTAGCTTTTCCTCATGATAAACAAAATATTTAAATTATTTAATTAGAAAGGTTTGCCTTCTCTTTGTTTAAAAATTGGCAGAGCGATTTGCTCTAACATCAGAGATCAGTCTTCTTCAGCTCCTTGAAAACCCAAGACAAGTCTCCAAAAAGCCTCGGCCTGACCATGCTCTGTGGCTGTGCTTGGGACAGTCCCAGGAGCCCAGGGAGCTCCTGCTCTTGGCCCCTGGGGGACTGTGCAGGGCCGTGGCCAGCTGAGGTCTGTTTGATTTGCAAGGGCAGCTCAAGGAGCTCACAGTCATCCACGTCTGCTTTCTGTCTGCCTAGCACAGATCCGTAGGGCCAGAGCTGTTCCTTCTGTGCTCCAGCCTGCAGTTCTTCTGGTGGGGGTGGGCACCGTGGTTTATTCAGCATTGCCCAGGGGGCTGGTATGTGCCATTGCCAGGCTTCCAGGTGACTCTGACCTGCGTGTGATTGCCAGGGTTTGCTCTGGGTCTTATCCTGGGAGCCAGGAGTGTCATATCATGTAAATCAGCAGTTGATATTTTATTTATAAATGTAGAAAAATAAAATTTAGAGTTACTTTAGAAATGTCCAACCCGTTTATATTTGGCTGCTACTCCTCTGACCCAGCTGACCAACACTCTGCTAGCGAGTGGCAGTAGCATCTTTAGCTGGGGTGAAGTCTCTTGGCATCAACTTGCAGAGGGCTCTGGAGAGGACAGAGTAGGGATATACAGACAAGCACTTGCAGTGGTGTTAAGCCTAACCATGCTCATCTGGTTATTCTAATGTTGAAAATAAAATAAAAGCTCTCTGGATTCAGTCCAGAAAGTGTCTGTGTTGAGCCTGCTGCACCACCAGACTGCAGGGACTGCGCAGGACTTAGCCTGGCAGCTGGAGGAAGCAAATGCAGAGACAATTATGGTGTTAAGCACTGAACCAGAGCACAGGGAGACAGTGAAACCCTCCCCGCTTGGAGCACTTGATCCCTTGTGATGATAACAGTCTGCTTATTGTTGCCAGACGTCTCATCACAGCCAGAGGTAGAAGTCTGTGCTATGTACCCAGGTCTCTGAGACTCCAGCTTGAGGAGTCCTTCTCGCTTGATAGAATGCTGTGATCAGTTACTTCTTGAAATTCAGGACTATTTTCTCATTACAGATGTATACACAACCTCGCTCAGGCTGGAAAAGAAACCAGCTACCTGGTGCTCCAAAGTTTTGCATGCTGGACTGTACAGCCTTAATAACCTTCTGAATTATTTATTTTTCAGAACCTCATATAGGTCTCAACTTTTGTATCAAATTGGAACCGTAGGGGAAACCTGGGCAGTAGGACATAGTGGCAATTATCCCCAGTGCTGCTCAACTCTGATGGCTTAGATAACCAGGTTTTGCTTTAGTAGAGGTTGTACTCACTGGTGCTGCTTCAGATTTTTTTCCCCCAGCCTTTTGTTATACTATTATGCAAAAACACCTTCTCCAAATCCAAGTGCTTGGTGCTGACATGTGGTGAACCCCTGGCTCATTTCTAGCATGGCCTCGGGCATCTGGGCCCAGGTCAGCCCAAATTTATTGTCATTAGACAAAGGGCAGTCTAATTATTAATTAACAGCAATTGTGACAGAATAGCAATGTGTAAGTTTTTCTACTCAAAGTGTGATACCAGTGGATTTGGAGTGGAACATACTATATCCATTTTCTCCTTAAACTTCAAACCCAAAAGCAATTACGTTGTAAATCACAGCACATCATTGTACAAATCCTTTTATTAAAAGGAAATCATGCTGAGAATACTGTTAAAAAGTTGATCTGACTGGTGCTGGTTTGACATGCAGGAATTTGACCCCTTGGGAGTCTGGAAGCTGGCACTAGAGCATATGTCTATGTAGCTGAAGGATGGGTTTTGGAGGTATACTGCTGCTGGGTTAAAAACCCCCAAAATGAGCAATTCTTTTTTGTTATTCTTCTGTTGCACCCAAAGTGGCTCTGTTTAAAGCTCAGACAATGAGTTTTCAGGATCAAGTGTTTATGTGGAGGGGGCTGCTGGAACTGAGTTCTGAATCAGAGTATGTCTGGTTCTCACAAAGCAAAATTAAATGGATTATTTTAAGTAAATAGGCTTTCAATTTGACTTGGGAAGACTGTGCGATTTGGGTAAACAATTGCAGGGTGGGGCTGTTTTTTTCTTTTAAAGGAAGGTCTGTCTTGTACTATTAAAACCCAGGAAGCACTTTTCCTACTGAAGAAGTACCTTCCAGAATGTGGGGCAGGCTTGGTGCTGCACGGGGCGATAAAGCAAGGAGTTTAGTTCCAATCTATCTGTCTCCACAGGGTAATGTACGTTAGTGTGTGTAATGACTGCAGGGACTGGGTGGATGTGTGGCAGAACACACAGCACTGTGCTGTTACCTTGTTTTAATTACATGCAACATTTTTCTTCAAAATGAAGAAAACAATCGAGACAATACTCCGTGAGCAAGCAGATATGTGGATGCAAAAGAGATGCCTACAGTATTCCTCTGTTGCTAGTACCAAGAAGAAAGGTCATGAAAAGCCCCATAAATAGCCTCTATTACCCAGAAAGCAAGCCTTGGTAAGTGTCTGACAGAGAGATCCCCAGCTCCCAGCAGCCATTAAAGCAGACTTTCACTTTCAGACATTAGAACATAAAGCTCCTTAATGAAGGGAAGATGTTTTTAGTCAAATTGTTTTCCTTTAATATTTGTTTTCTCCACTTGAACAAAACGTATATGACAAATTACTGGCTAAGCTTACAAGAAAGATCATTGTTAAAATGGACAGTTTGAATCAAATTTTTTAACAAAATTCCCATTACTCTATTTAAATGGAAACAATCCAGACATCATTAAAATAAAGCAGGATTCCTTCAGGGAGAAATTATTTCTGGTTTGATTTCTGTCAAAATGACTTTGACTTTCAGAATACTTTTACAAAATGTTTTCCTGAGGCTTTGTCTTTGTGAAGGGTTTTTAAACAAAGGAACTATTTGCCACTAAACAGAAGTAATCTGATAAAAGATTGAATTCAAATTAAATGTGCTGATTTTTTAATGGAAGAGGTTCTTTATTATTTTATTTTGTTTTAAGACATGTCACCTAATCAGCACATAAATCTTCATAGAATTCATCTGACAACCTCATTAATTTCCCGTGAATATTGCAGTGTGAAGAAAAGACCATAATTTCATGAAGGTAATTTATTCTAAAATCAGGTGCCTCATATTTTTATTTCTATGAGTTTGTGTTTTAATGAAGCTAATCTGAGCCATAAACACATCTTGTGGCCACAACATGGTTGCATTCTGATTCTGGAGAAGGCCTGATCCTGCTCTCACTGACACATCTGTAAATCAGGATTAACTCCAGTGAGGGCACAGGCAGGTATGAGCAAAGGTAACCTGGATGGAACAGACCTCAGGGGGCTTTAAGAGCTGCATTTATGTCACTTTATAGCAAAAGCAGCATAAAGGACCCTAAATATTGATGTGGAACAATGTGTCTGGTCATGCTGTGGTGTTAGAGCAGCAAAAACTTAAACTGATGCAACCTTGAGTCAGGTTTCCTACGGATACCAAATCTCCTGCTTTTCCCCAGCCTCTCCTGCTTAATTTCAAGTTCATTCTTTCAAATTCCATCCAGTACCTGGAAAAGGTGAATTTTCTGCAGAAAAGCATGTTGTCTAGGGACTTATCTTCAGCGCCTCATTCACGTAAATTTATGCAACTGAAACTGAATTTTTCCAATTATATGAATTGAAGATTTTTTCCCCTCATTTATTCTTTTTTTGTTATGCTTTTCTGCTTCAGTTGGTTGTGTCTGGGAGTAAACAAAGCAACAAGGAGCAGACATTCCTGTTGTCCCCACAGCTTCGGCGGGTGAGAAAGTGACAGAGGAGGGGGATGAGGTTCTCCTACTGCCATTCTGAGCCCAGGGTCACACCAGAGCAGCATCAACTGTGGAGATTCTGTGGCTTCTCCTTGTCTGTTCTTTTCTGTCCCACAGTGGAAGTGGTAATGCTCTGAACTGTCGCTCTCTAGAATTAGGGCAAATCATCTGTACAGCGTCAGTGTTCTGTAATGGGCTTGATGATGAAGGTGCTTATATAACATATATAATATTGCTGTCGTAAGGAGAAGATGGGCTATTGATAAAGCAGTGGAGCTTTGTTATAAATTGATATAAGTTACTAAACACAGGCTATGGAAAAACCCCAGGTTGTTACCAGTAGTGAACTAAGACTTCAGCAAAGCATAGTTTATCCCACATCCCTCTAACTTTTGTGTCTTCTTCAAAATTCTGCCCACTTTTCGATATTGTCATTATCTTAATGCTGTTTAAAAGCTTGGTAGTCACAAGTTCTCTGCAACCATTAAAAACAGTCAGATACAACTTCAGAGAAAAAAAGGAACAATTTGTGCGCAAACAACTTGAGCTCCAAGCAAATGAAAATAGCGCCTGATTCATTGCCAGAAAGTTTCAGAAACTTCGCATGCAGAGTTTACGGAAAACATCTTTCAGACATGATTTTGAAAATCACTAATATTTGAAACCAGCTGGTGTAACAAAGTTACTGAGGTGAGGAGAGATCTGCTGCCTGGAGGACATGTATTAGAGAGATCAGAAGATGTTGCAGGCAAGTTTCAATATCAGTAGCTATTTTTTACAGTAATTTCATTGCAACATTGACCACTGAGAACAACCACTCGTCATTTAACCAGTTCTTCAACTTCTTTTCCCCCCACTTTTAATCTTCTTGTGGAGGCAGCTGAATAATACCTTTTTCAAGGTAAGTGTCTGATGTGTTACATCAATCACTAGAATTTCTTCTAAGATCCACATTATACTTTAAACCTTGACCTTAACAGCCATATCAGCATAATAATTTTTAGGTATCTGAAGGATTTAATACTTGATCACGAGAGAAGTTGTTGGGGGCTCCTTTTATGACCCATGGCAGGTAGGAATATGATTCTGTTGTTCCCCTTTGCATTATCCTCCATCATCAAGAATTTAAAGGCAATTAGCTGAGCTGCATGGGTGCAATCTTACCTGTATGGCAGTGCTTTATTAGGAAATAATAACCAGCTCAGGTGAATAGCAGGTAAGCTTTTTTTGGAGAAAGGTGTTTGGTTTCCAGGCCAAGTACAGCACGGAGAGCAGCAATAAAAATACCATCTCCCTGCACTTGGTGAGAGAGAGCTCACTTCAGCAAGTTACAATATTCCACGCTTCAAAGCTGTTGGGTGTTGAGACTTGAAAAGAAAAGTGTAACAATGGCTTTTTTTTTTTTTTAATGGTGGTTTCTGTAACATGGGACATTAAGTAGGTGGTGAACTATGGAACCTGTGGAGGCTACAGAGTATTTTTCAGGTCTTGATGAGCTTTGATCCTAGAGATTTCCTGTACCACCTCCATTGTCCTGCCACTCTTGTGAAGATGTCTTGCTTTGCAACTATTTTTGAATTTGCAGAGTCAATTAATTTACAGAGCCGTTTGGTAATGATAAATTAGTCCTGTTGCCATTAGGAGAGATCAGAATTCTTTCAATATTTGTGAGGTTTTTATGATTGTATTTTGGGAGTTGGGAAAGGTCTCAAAAAGTTACCTTATTTAACCAAGACATTTTACAAAAAAAAAGGAATTATTTCGAAAAACTGGTAAAGTACCATTTTTACATTCCCCATCACAGGGAAAGGAGATAGTGTTTCATTGTATTTAGTGCTGAAAACATGCAGCTGTAGCTGTAGTAAGCATGGTTCAGTGGCAGGGACTGTCAGCTTGGCCTCCATCATGCCAGGCCAAGACTCTTTGCTTTCAAGCTGGTTCTACCGAAATGAAGCAGTTTTGGTTTGAGCAAGCTGAAAAACGTGGGTCAAGGCTTTCTCCTGCATTCAGTGGGCGTCTTCCATCAGCACTGGGGAGGTGTGCTGTGATCCTATTCTAGCAATTGTGAGAAATGAATTTGTTTGCAATATTTATACTGCTCTGTGAGGAGCAGAGTTCTCAGTGAAAATGGTCCTGTTTGGCTGCAGGTTAAAATGAATATGTGCAAGGTTGTTAATTCTGGGCTTTGCAGGTTACTAGTTCAGAAATTAATTCTGAAAGTACCACTCAGCTTGACATAGTCAGGCCACAGGGGTTTTTTATTTTCTGTGAAATGGCCCTGGAGTTAGCCCACAGTGTTACAGTAGTGTTCAAAATGGATGTTTGAGTAGGGATTTCCATAGCATAAAATGATTCTATCAAAGCATGTATGGATATGCACTGCATGTGCTTTATAAAAGCAAATGCTTTTCTGTTATTATAATCCCCTCTGCTCTTCCTAGAAAATATTCATTTCACTTGTAGGCTGATCCATTTCCATAAAGCTTCTCTGTCCTTAACAATCACGTCATGTGACTGTCAGAGTGCCCTGGCTGTGATGAGGCATGGTTTTCCTGGGTTTTATCCTGTCACAACCATAGTAAAGCATTAGACATGCAGAAGCAGATGAGTTGAGGAAAGCAGAAAATCTTTGGTGCAGCTTTCTGATCTTAGATTTCAGTGATTAGGGAAATTAGGAAGGGTATTTAGAATGGCATATTTCTGCACTGGACAAATGCTTTTTTTGTGCTCTAAGACCCTGGGAGGAGTGGAGTGTTCAACAACATCAACTATTTCATCAAAGGTAATTTGAGAGAGGGATTGATTTGTTTTCACAAGCATTTTATAATCAAACTGAATCCTAATTATTCTTTCTATTGACTGCTCCATGGATGCCTTGAGCTGTGTGCAGTACAGCACACTTGGTTCACGCAACTCCTTTATGATCATTTGTACAAAGTAATTGCCTTTGTGACCAAGCTGAGAGAGGGGAGACATTTGGTATGAGCTTTATCTCAGCATGCTCCCAGGCTGTGTTGGAAACCGCAGGATTCCTCTATGCATTCAATAAATACCACGTCATCCATCCATCAGCTGAATTACAGTGCCCTGCACAGGCTGAAGCAGTCAGCTGACCTGTTTATCTTCTCCCCCCCACCCACCAGCTCTATTCACTGCAAGCAGAGTTATAGAGGGGGGAAAAAAAAAAGCCATTAATAGAAGAGAGGCAGAAGATGATGAATTAAGGGAGCCTCCATTAATTTTTCATTTTGACAGATTATCGTCTGTCAAAAGGCAGAGGAGATGTTCCTCGTACACAGAGCTGGGGAGCTCGCTCTTTGTAACACAGACTTATGTTTTTCACATGAATTAGGTAGTGGGCACCAAAAGGATGAAAAATTCATGGCAATCTATAATTTACATGCTAGAAGATAAATAATGAACTAAATCCTGTCATTAAATTGGTCTTTCATTTTTTCTTAGTCCCCAGGGTGATGAATCTGATTCTCCAACAACATTTAGTATAAATTGATTTTTTTTTTTTTTTTTTTAGTGGGGGGCAAAGCTGTTTAAAATACTTTGTTATAAATAGCTTGAGCAGCACAGTACATTGCCTTAGGCTGGATGATATGCCAGCCTATTAATGTAATAGTACATTAAGATTGACATTAATTAATGTCAATATTAACATCACCTTTCTAAACCACATTGAGCTACAAAAAAAAAGTCATAAATATTGTAGAGTTTGGTTTAATTAACTTTGAGTTTTGTTAAAAAAAAAAGAAAAGCCTGACATATTGGGAAACTTCCGTTATTCAAATGGTATTAAAATGGATAAATGGGCGTTAGGATAAGTGGGGGCTTTCCACATCATTTAATGTATGTCAAGGGACATGACCTCTTTTCAAACAAGTGTGTTTTTTTCAGATAAGACATTAAGGAAAGTGAAGTTTCACTGTGTATAATAAATAATAGAATTACAAGCCTCAAAAGAAAATCTGAACAATTTGAATTGTGTTGTAGGCTGGTTACTGAGTGCTGGTGGATCTGTTGAACTCCCTTTGTGTGCTCCTTATAGAAAGGAAAAACCCACATCCCCTGCTATGTGGATCTCACAAATTAGTTTCTCTTTTTTTGTTGTTTTTTAACTCTTTCTTCCTTTTTTCTAGAATGTCATGCAAATACCTCTTCAGAAAAAGAATATTGTTTGTGTAGGTGCCCACAGGCACACACGCACACAGGTATGGGACACAAGGCCAGTGAAGCTCAGTTGCTTTCTGTGACCTTGTCTGACCAATGTTCCCAGAGCCATGCAGAGCTCCCCCCAGGACCCGCACTGTTTCTCTAGGGCAGTTTTCCTTGCAAATAACAACAGCCTTGCTCTCCAGTCCCCAAGCGCTCAGAGTGGCTTTGAGCCACCATCAGTGCAGGCTGGATCCCTGCTGAAGTCGGTGGGGCTGCCAGCAGATGCAGGGCGTTACTCGTGTCTCTGTCCCCCTCTCTACAATACTGAGAATAGTGGGATTCTCATCCCACTGACCTGCACTTTGAGGGGGAACACCCCTACTGGATGATGCCTGTTTCAGATGGGTCTCTTGTCCCTGTGATAATTCAGACACAGAGCGGCAAGAGCAGGGAACACAAGGTCACATTATCCCATTCAAAAGTCCCAAAGGAGTTAATTGAAGTGGGGCAAATCCTTGTGGTTGCTGAGTCCGCAGCCATGGTGTCCCTAGTCCGTCACCCTGTGTTCATCCCTGGGGACTGCCACGTGCTGTGAGATGCAGCTGAGCTCTGCAGGGAGCTAATGTACCATGGTGCTTTTTAACTTGTGTCTGCAGACATTCTCTTGGCTTCTGGCTGGCAGGAAGTGCCTCATAATGAGTTGCCATAAAGCCAAGCTAATGACAGACTGATTTAATGCAAGTTCATACCATTAATTTCTAGGGATTGGTAAACTGAATGAGGTTCCTGAAGAGTATTACAAAAATGTTTCAGTTAATTCTAGCCATTATCTGGAGTAATGAGCAGTAGCTGCTGTGCATGGCCCCTTTCCCATCATGCAGGGTTTGGGATGCTGTACCTGGGGCCAGGAGGATTTCTCTGTGCGACTCCTGAGACCTGCCTGGTGTCACCGAGGTGGGGATGTTGTGCCACACCAGCCCATTTTCCTGAGTGGAGGTGCCAGCAGTTCTAGATGTCCCAGGTGTTGAGCGGAGGCTCTGTAGGGAATGTCTGGCTGCCAGGGAGCTGGGAGCTGCCAAAACAGCTGTTCCCTTTTTCTCTCAAGGACAGTGGAGACGACCTAGTCCAAATCATCCTATGGACCACATTTTACTTCTGGGTGTTCATATAGTCCCAGAACTTGAAATTTCCACCTCTTTTACGTACCTAGTCTTGCAGAAAACTGGAACAAGAAATAAAATTGTTAAAAGCGCTTAATTTCCAGAAGGGTCTGAACCTGGCAGTGGATCTCAGGCTTGTAAATTATTCTTGTGGCGCTGTCACTAACTGCTTAGAAAACCATTCAGAAGACTGGATTTTGGGTTTGTTCATAATGGTTTTTTCCACTGTCATGTAATGATCAGTCAAGGCACTTTGTGTCTGAGCCTGATGTTTACTGACCAGGTATCTGCTGGGTTTTTTTGGGATTTATTCAGAGAAGAGTGTTTCTTTAGTATGTTCCTGTAGTTACCAAATATACTGGGTACTAAACACTGCTTTTCCCCTGCATCCTGCTCCAAACCTTCCCCCAAGCACCACATTGCTCTCCAAGCATTTGGGAGTTTGGTAGACCATGTGCTGGGGCTTCCCTTCTGTCCACTGCCAGCAGCGGAGTTGTTGCCAGAGGCCTTTGGGGCTGTGGAGGGAAGGTTCCTGCAAGTGCCCCCTTCAGCCCAGCCCAGCTGATATCAGAGCAGGACCTTTTGGATGGAAGCTAGCCCCATTTTCTGGTGTGTTGAGCCCATCTCAACACCCTGGCTTCCCACGTTCCAAAATCCTCTGGGAAGCTGGGCCAGAGGGGATGTTTTGCTGGCTTGCTCCAGCAGAGGATCTAACCAAGTTCTGCATGTGCTGCAGCAGGGTCCTTGCTCTGATTAGCAATGCCAGTCATGGCACCACGACGGAACAGGGCAGGTAGAACCTCTCCTCACCAAACGAGGTGTTCTTTAGCTTGTGCTATCTGTACTCTTGGGACAAAGAGAGTCTGAATTTCATCCTGAGTAAATCCACAAGATTTTTTTTCAGCCATTGATGTGCTCCTGGCCAGGAGGAGGCCATGTGATAGATTTTTAACGCATCTGGGCTTTACAGCTTATTTTCTGTAAGAAATGTGTGGGAAATATTGGTGGGCTTTCAGTGGGGATTATGCTTTTGTAGCTGTCCAAATTATCTTGGCCTATTTAAACACATTTAATGCTATTTTAGGCTAGTTGGTATTCACATTGCTCACTGCTTTAAATGTAGCCTTGGGGGCCCTGCGGGCTGGAGCTAGAAATGAGGTTCTCCCTGTGGAAGCCCTGTGGAGTCATATGGTAGATAATGGGATTGATCCAATTTCCATTGAAGTCTGTGGTGGCAGGATTGAGTCCAGAAGTTGATTAAAATTTTGTGCTTGCTCATGAGACTTGGTATGCAATCAATAAGTAGAATGACATGAAATATCAGAAGAAAATATATGCTATGCTTTTTCTGGAAAAAAAATGTACATTTTTCCAGGAGAGCCTCGCTGTCCTGCGTATATTCATTGCTTTGGAACCTGTATAAGCACCACATTTAAAACTTATTGATTGATAGATATTTTCTCCTGACTCTCTTTAGAGTCAAATCTATTTGTCACATGGGGTCTATATTTAGATTTCACAGGGTAATGGGCAGTTAATGTGGAAGGCAACGTCCAGAGCTTTCTCCTTGAATCTGAAAGCAGTGCCACAGTTCAGATCTTTAAAGCTTTTGAAATGTGTCAAACTAATATCTCTTTTGTTCTGGCCCCTCTTGTTACCTGCTCTTTTCCCAGTGTTGAACACAGCCAGTCTGAGACATTGTCCTACTATAAATGTACTTTGGGTTTATCTCATGTTCTAGGAATACTGAATATGAATACACTGAATATTAATGTCTGTGGAAATTAATCATTTTTCCATTTGATCTTCCTTTTATTGCATTGACTTTTCTTCATTAATTTTTTTAAGAGCCTTGAAAAATCAAGTACTTTAGATACTGGCTTCTTTAATTTTTATTTGTGGTTTTTTGGTGTTTTTTTTTTTTTAATCCTGCATATGAAATCCTTACAATTATAGCAAAAGAATTTTTACTGGGTTCCTCAGGGTTTTGGTAATCTTCGTAACTTTTCAAAGTTGGGGTGAACCAAAGTCACCTTAGTAAGGCAGCATTAGTTCTAACCGTGTCTTGGCTAACTGTAGGAAAAGGAAAAAAATACCTTGTTCCAACGCTCACTGTGCTTAATTTCTTGTCATGGAGATAAGTTTAAAGTACTTCATAAGGTTTATGAACTTGCTAAGCAAATTTGATTGCTCGCTTGAAAAGTTTTCCCTGAATCCAGGATCCAGAAAAGGTTAAAAAGAATACTCCAGATGGACATTTCCTTTTTTTTTTTAACTGGGAGGGCATATTTTCTAAATGATAGTGTATGATCAAATACACTGGGTAGTGTTTTGACATGTATTTTTGCTTAGTTCTGTATGACAAATAATTTCCCTTTAATTGTTCCTTAAATCAAGCATGTAACGTGTTATATGCATTCTTGGAAAAAAGAATTGTGAGGTTTCGTAAAAATTGAAAAGTAGGGATTCCATTTCTAGTTTTCCTCAATTAGCTGGGAGACTTGGCTATAAGAAAAAGGATTGAGGTATATGATGGTAAGGCTTGAGGTTTTTTTCCATACAACAAGGATAGGTCATAATTTTCTCATCTGGAGAAGAATGAAATTGGATATAACTTTGAATATTGAGGAAATTCACTCCTTTATAGCATCAGTGAATAATGTTTTCAGTAGTTTATTCTGGGTTTACTTCTGATATATCCACTGTTGGATTTGATGGAGTTCTTTGATGGGAATGCAGTTAAGCCAAACTGATTGCTTCTGGAAATTTCAAGCTCGCACATTCTTAGGAAATATTTAAATAAATGAGACCAAAGTCTTACCCTATGCCTCTCAAAGAAAACCACTACATGTAGGGACAGATTTCAGCTCCCCATACATTGCCATTGTTTGTAACACGAGAGGATCTTGGAAGCAAGCCACAGATCAGCTCTCCTCTGTGCTACTGCAGTGCAAAGACAGGAGAAAAAAGTAGAGAAAATAAAGCAAACCCTGTTTGCAGAAAGTGGCTGCTATTTGTAACAAGACTTGATATAAAGGAAAATAAAATGGGGAGAAAATTTCAAGATGAAAATAAGACCTGATGTTAATTAAATGAGTGACAATGAACATAATCAACTTATTGTTACTGTACTGACAGGACAGACATTTTGTGCTGTGGAAGCAGCACGAACAGATAATGTTGAGTACAATGGAGTGATGCACGTCCACACTGACTCTTAGAAAGGAAAGAACAAAGTTGGCAAAGATCAAACCGATCGTGTTTCCATTTTAATGTTGTAATACCTGTCACTGCCAGTCGTAAATGACTTCTGCTTCAAAGATATCCAGCCTTGCTGTGAGTACCAAGATGAATATTCATATTGCTTAGCACAGGAGGAAAAAAATCATTGAAGAACTTTGGAAAGACAATGTGAAGCTGATGAAAAATGCACCCGTAATCAGCACAAGTTTTAGAACTCTCAGGCAGAATGGTGTGAGGCAAGGGAGCTGTTTATCATTTTGGAAGTAAAACTGCACAAAACCTTTGGGGTTTGCTTGATGGATACTCTACAGGACACTTGGAGGCTTTTGGGACACTCCATTAACTTTGCATCCTGAAATTTCCTTGGGAGCATATTTTCTCCTGATCATAAACTAATTTTAATCTATTGAAGGACAACAAATATGACCAGCATGGCCATTTGGAAAAAAACTCATGGAAAAATGCATTAAAATGAAATGTGGTCATGACAGATGACTAAGCATTTCACTTGCTGAAAACCGAAAAAATTTAGGCTACTGCAAAAGAGAGCAATGAAATCTGTCTCACAGGAAATGGAGCTTTGTGAAGCTTTATGGGAATGAGACATCTTTCTCTGGTTTTGTTGCAATGCAGTGGCGATAACTTGAGATTTTTGTAAGGTCTATATGGTGCACATCTGTTAACACTAAGGACATCTGAACCCCAGACCGTGGCCGTGTAATAACAAGTTCAGTACCACTGTTAACAAAGGGCATCTGCCTAGAGCCAGAAGTCAGAAATACTTTTTGTTTTATAAAATCTAATTCTTTATAGCCCCAAATGTTGTTTTGTTCAAAATCCATATTATAATGATGAACATCTGGGGGAACAAAGGATTTCTTATTTAGCTGCTTACAGTATGTTTTTTTCCTTCCCTGCTTTAAATCCATAAGTTCAGGATCCAGTCCTGCTCCCGTGCCATAAACCATTCTGCAAGCTCTGTCTGTCACAAAAATGTGGCAATAAGGCCCACTTTGTGTTGTTTACAGCATCTCTTACTCTTGGGACTCATCTTTGCTTGACAGATCCTCCTCTGCCTGTTAGAGCATCTACAGACTTCTCTGCTAAAGAGTTGTGACTTCCATGGGATTATTTGTAGTATAGGGAAAGGAAACTGCAAAGAAATATCTTTTAAAAAAGAAACACTATTGTTGAGCTGATTTGTTCTTTGAGGATTCCTTTTAACTGGGCAAATCCATCTGGGAGATGGTTCATGATGCTTGGGCATGACGTTCTCACCTTCTTGATTTTGAAGAGCTGCCTTTGTTTCATGGAAAGACCAGGAAGACCCAACAGATAAAAACTGCTCCACAGAAGTATTTTTGAATTCTGTTTATCTGGAATGTAATGTGTAAAATTCTGTTCATCTTGTGCTAAAACTCCCATATCCTTATCCATGCAAGGACTGTCAAAATATACTATTTTAAAAGAAAATTTTGAGGATGGATAGGAATTCCACATGAAATTCTCTTTTAAAATATTTTTAAACACACTGAAATAATTATCTTGCAGAGGAGAAAGAGTCTCAGAATTATTCTACAATTACCATATTCAGCCTTGCATATAAATGATTTACTTAAGTGTCAACCTGCAGACTAATATAGATATATTTCAGTCAAGAAGAAGGGCAAGGAATCTTTATCACACTGCTATGAATCTGGACCCTAAAAGAGTTTGGAAAAACAGACAGCAATTAATTTTGGCCTTCAAGGATTATCAGAAGGCTTCACATAAATTAAGAAGAATGCTGTGGAAGTTAAGAAGGTAGGCAACCACAGTGCTGGAATACCAATGACTGTCCTTGTTTGTTATAAAATAAAAGGCTCAGTTATAAGAGGAGAACAATGCATTTCTATAAGCACGTGAAGCTGAGCATTTGCCATTACTCTGCATTTGCTCATAACAGAAGCAGACAACATCTTCCTTTGTCTTTTGAAAAGAAATACTTTAATAGGGAGAATAACTTTTTTGCTGGTCGATAGTGAAAACACACTGCTGTGGCATTAAAAACCACCAGCACAGCACAGACTTTTTCAGGCATTTGATAATTCAAGAGGAAAAAATGAAAATTATGTGGCTTTAAATAACACCAAGTGCATTTTTTCAGGTACATTCCAGAAAAACACTGAAACTGAACAAAACTGAAAAAAACTGAAATACTTTTCATTATAATAGAACGGAGAGACCCAGACGTAAGCATACTGACGTCATACTCTGATTTTGAGCTCTTGCACTGTATTATTGATTTTGTTGATGTCCATGGCTTCACATAAGAGAGGCTTGACTCCCAGATGAACCTGAGGATAATGCTGATAAAATTACTTGCCCAATTCATGTGTTGGGAAATCTTCAACAAGAAACCATAGTTGAGACAAGTATGAATCCAGTCTTCTAGGTTCTGTATTTCTGTTTTGTCTTGATCAGACTTCCTTCAAATAGGGAAAACTGGCATTACTGCACAGAAAAAAAGTGAAAGGACTGGATAAAGACCAATCAGGTACACTGTGGATGTCTATTATCTGGTTTTATGTGAACTCTTAAGGTCCACTGAATTATCATCCAGATTTGGTCTTAAAATTAGTATTAACAATAACGCCTTTTCATTGTGGAGTTGAGCTATCAGTGTAAAGAACTATTTTTCTTGTGGATTATTTATTTAAGTCTGAAGCTTATATTCTCACAACTCTACATTCCCCTTGGGGTATTGTTATTTTTGCTAAATGAAGAAGAAACAGCATTTCCAACAAGAACATTTCATGACAATAAAGTTCTTTCTTTATGGTGAATTAAACTGCTAAGTGTTCGCTTTATGTTCTGATCTCAACATTTCAGAACAGCACAATTCCGAAAGTTAAGGAGCCGAGCTGTGTGGGTTTTTTGCATCATGCTGCTACTAAAACTATTAAATTATCCAAAGCATTTTTCAGAGGAGCAATGACCACCCAATTCAGCCTCCTGTTACAGAACCCCACTGATTTCAGTGGTGGGAGCAAGGAGGGAACTTGATGCTCCATTCCAGCCCTGGCACTAAAACCAGCACCCTGAGCAGATGCAGAGGGAGAGGGGTAAGGGTGAAAAAGGAGGCAGATCTTGCTATCATCACTCTTGGAGTCAGATTCCTTCCTCCTGCTGCAAATGGTGTCAGAAAACTTTATGTTCTTCTCTCGTGTATAAGTTCTCAGTGAAACGTACCCCACTGAAGCCTCACAGAACGGGCTGTAGGAGGGAGGGCTGGAATTCCAGCAACAGTCCAGCTCAGTGCCAGAGGAAAAGTCAGAAATAAGGCAAACACTTCCTGGAATATTCTCCCCCTTACTTCTGGCTAATGTTTTCCTTTGTTTTTACAAATTGTTGTGACTTTTTCTTCCAGTAGTTTCTCTAGCTGATATTTGAACTCATATATATAATCACTATCCTAGAAGATTTACATATTCTGGGGAGTAATGCCTCCTTTTGTTCTCTAAAACTTGCCTTTTTGTTATTGCTGTCCCTCCCTCCTGCAGCAGAATAGAGATGGAGCAGCTGTTGGCTTCCTTTGTTAGCTCTTTCTCTGTGCTAGTCATGATTTTATAGATTTCTGTCATCTCCCTTCATTCACCCCTTCTGCAGGATCGTCGCAGTCAGGCTGTGTGACGGTTCTTTGTGTGGAAGCTGTACTTTTGAAAACATTTGGTACATTCTCTGTCTGTTTTTACTGAATTCTTTTGGGGATGTGACTGAGAACTGGGCTGTCACTTTCACCAAACCAGTTTCTCACAATTTGAGGTCTCTTTCTCAGCGATGAACAGTTCAGAACCTATTTCTGTGTATGCAAATCTGAGCAGTTTTTCCTGTATGCGCTGCGTTACGTGTATCAGTATAGGAATTGATTTGCCTTTCAGTATCACAAGAGCCTCCTGCACCTCTTCACAGCCGGCTTTCAGCTTCCCTGGAAAAAATAATTTTACCTTGAAACACTCGGTATCCTGAGAAAACTTTGTCAGTTCGCTGTTGGTGCCCTTTGCAAGCTCTGTTTTGGGCAGGCTTGGTTTGGGCACCTGGGGATCCCCCAGTGACGTCCTGCGCTGGGAAAGCTGCCCTGCTTTTGGCCCCTATCTCTCAACCACCCCTTTATCTGTGACAGAGCGTTCCCTTGCGTCCTGTGACAGCACAGCTTCTTTAAAAGCCTTTGATGAGGGACCTTGTCAGATATCTTTTGGAAATACAAATAGACTATATCAGCTCAAACTCCCTTCCCCCTGAGCTTGTTGTTTTCTTCAAAGAACTCTTAGCAAGGAGCTTTGGGCAGCAGTAGCTTTGACGGTCATGGTAAAAGCTGTGTTAACTTCTCCACAAAATAGTAATATTCATTTATCCAGTAATTCTGTTCTTTATTATAATTTATGCTCATTTGCCCAAGAAGATGTTTTCTTTTGGGGTTTGGGTTATTGTCAATTTGGGTTTTATTTTTTTTCTTTTTACTTCAGTTTTACTTACCAAATTTGGATTTGGCATCCGTTTCAGACTACCCTGGGTAACTTTCAAATGAAACAGTGCAGGGAAAATAAATCCTCAGTGATGTGCCCCGAATTAGAGAGATAAAAAGGAGCCATAGCTGGAGAGACAGGGTGGTGTTTGTGATGTGCCAAAAGGATTAGAGCACTTTACAGCACTGGCCGTGCCACACAGGGACCTTCCTGCCATGTCTGTCCCAGGGATCCATGGCTGTGTAACTGCACGGGTGGGTCAAAGTCTTTTTTGGAAGAGCTCCATATTTTCCTGCTTTGTCGCACGTGCATCCAGTATAAATCCATGTGGGTCTAACTCAAGTTCGTGCCTACAGATATCGGGATCGCATAGGAATAGGCAAGACTGTAAGATAAGGCAGGTAAGGAATCAGTGCCAGCAATTGCACTGTGAACAGCAAGGTGGTGGAAATCAGAGTGGGTTTTTGGGAGGAAGATCTTGGATGGAGTAATTCTGCCGCTGCACAGTTGGGAAATAAAGATATCCAGGTTTGCTAAGAACAGTTTTAGTTTTATAGAAATGACAGCATATTTCTGTCTTCATAGAAGACAGTTTCAAAAGTAATTTAACATGACCAGTTAAAATTTAGATGTGGAAATCAGCTTATAACCATTTAAAGAGTAGAGAGAACCAATGAGGAGTGGCTGATACAGAGTCTGTCCCTGAGTCTTCCTTACCTGCCTCTTAAACCACTGAAACAGTGAAATTGCACCTTAAGCTTCTGAAAAACTATTTGAAAATTATGATTACAGTAATGCATAAGTATGACCTGAATTCACCACTTCCAGTGGCAGCTCTGTGCTCCCCACAGGAATCCCCACTCCCATTCCATCAGCCAGCTGGGAGGTTTGGTGTTTCAAACCAGCTCCAGATGATTTAGTTCTGCCAAATACCAACTTGTTGCCCTAAATTAATTTCCTCTTTCTCAAGCCTCCCAACAGGAATTTCTGCAGGGGGTTCTCTGGACCCTTCAGTCCAAGCCACTGCAGTCCTAGAGCAGCCATTTGGCAGTGAGCAGATTTAGCTCCTGTTTCGTTTTTCAGCTAAGAAATATCTTTTTTGTCTTGTTTTGTTTTGTTTTGAGCTGGAAAATCTTCTTGAGCTGCATAAACATCAAAGAATAAAGCACACTTTTTTTTTTTAATTCTAGAAGTACAAATTACAATGATGGCTTCCATGTTTAACATGAAATTCCCACTGTTTGCATCACAGCTCCAGTTCCATGTGAGCAAGCATGTTGCTGTTTTTCCCATGGCTTTTGATGAGACTGTGGAGGTTTGTTTTCTCTTAAGCCTTAAAAACCATTTCCTAGCAAGGGATGTAACTTGAATTGGTACTTTGTCTTTCTCCCGTGCCTTTTGTGAGTGTGTTTTGGATCAATGTTTGTAAGCTCATACTTACTCTCGGTCTGACTCGGAGAGAAACAAATTCCTCCGCTCCCATCAAAGCTGAGTGCCTGTAAATCAGTACAGAGGTGCCTGACAGCAACAATAAGTGCTACGTACGGGAATGCAAAGGTTACTCCTCTCGACTACTAATGCATCAGGTCATGCCTGCCACAGCTCCCCTCGGTGCGATACGTGCATTAGTGACAGGCATTTGAACCTGCTGTTTGCATCCTGACAGCAAGGCAGAGCCATTCCCGGAGTCCATCCACAGCTCCAGATCCTCCCAGAGCAGATGGGAAACACAGGCAGAGGCTAAAACATGTACAGGTAATACAGGAATCAAATTTGTGGGAAATCTTGCATCCACAGATACAAGGGTGGTCATTAGGACATTGAAAACAGGAAACACATGAAGATTGCTAGGCGGTATCTCTGTTAGTTGTTTGACCTTAGGAGAATTTTAAAGCAGATACACATGATTTGTATAAACCTTGAGGGTTGTCTGGCTCTTTATTGGTTACAGCAAGTTGAGTTTATTTCTTGTATATTCTGCAGTGACACAGGATAACAGCAATGAATAGCATCCATTAGATCTGATGTGGGAGGGGACTGTGTTCCGCAGGGAACGCACAGGCACAAGCTTCTGCTGAAACACTTGAGCAGATGGACTGAGCCCTCCAGCTTTAGGCATCACCCATGGCTCCAGGCAGTGTGGATCAGTGTCTGGAGATCCCAGCAGGACCGAGTTCATTGGGATCAGCTGTGTGTGTAAATGGGTTGCTAAAGCAGGACCTACAGAACCTGTGACTGCCTTCAAGTCCATGAAATTGTCTTAGTATTGAAATGGAGTGAATAAGAGACTGCAAACTTTGGATGCCTCTAGGTAAAAAGTTTATTATGAATGATGTAGTTTTCACACCGCCAATTCATACATTGCAATTGTCGTGGTGTGGTTTTGTTGGGATTTTTTTTCCCACAAAGGGTGTAAGAGGATGCACATTTATAATCAGAACAAATGATCTGAGCACATCTAGAAATTCAGAAGGTACTTTCAGTCCTTTACTCTCTCTTCCTTTCATTGTAGTCCCATGACTATAAGGGCTAATGGTTCTTTTTTATACTGTGTTTGCTCCTAATTTTGAAGCCTTTGGTGAGCTTTAATGAAATTATCTGTGTGATCCCTCTGTGGTAGGACGTCTAACCCCCCCCACCACCACCACTGATAAAGGGTGCATAATGAGATGATAGCCCAAGGGGCTCAAAGGCCCAGCCAGAACCATCTCTGGCGCCTGATAGCTCAACCTTCAGCTAAGAATCCACATCTTGGTCTGCAGAGCTGAGGTGGGGAGAGATGAAAGGAAATTACTGACTTGAGAGCCACAGTTTTTACACTATAAATGATCCACTAAATCACCACTGAGGTAGAAGCCTCCTACACCCTGAAAAGTGTTCAAACTTGTCCCCCAAGTCTGGACGCGGGTTTCGTGGTTACTTCTCTGGAGATTGAGTGAAAGGACCTTCTGTGTGTGCTCCATCAGCAATTGGATGGTAAGATACATTGAATCCTAACTTATACTATTTCTTCGCTAGCTGTAAGTGAAAAAGGTACCTTATCGTGCACTGTATGTTACCCTACTACTAGCAGTGTTTTCCTTTGTTTTATTCCTGTGTAGTATTAATTTGCTCTAAGTCTTTATGCCTGTGAGTTTTCTTGTCTATTAATAAATTCATTCTGTAATAGACAGAATCAGTCATTATTAAAAGAACTTACGAACGAGAGTGGGTTTTGGGGTGCTGGCCGCCTCAATAAAAATACTACCTGCTGCCAGAGGCCTGGGCAGGAGGTAGGATTAATCTAAACCCCACATCCGATTCGTGACACCCTCCATGAGTCAAGTAAACATATGCAATTTCCCCCTTGCACACAGCCTAGAAGTTAGATATTGAAAGCTGTCAGAAGAGTTTATATCAGTGGCTCTCAGGCTGTATTGTCACGAGCCTCAGCTTTGGTGTCACACCTCAGCCCACTTTGGGAGCGGATCTGTAGTGAATCTCTGGTGAAAGCCTTATACCAGGGGTTTGGGAGCTGGGATTTCGTTTTAGTGCTGGTCACCTTTGTGTGTTCGCTCCTCTGGTTTCATTTACCATCACGCACATCATTAGTCTGACCAGGCTGGAATTAGGTTTGGTTTGTTTTCTTTTTCCTTTCCATTAATTTTTATGACAGTGGCATTCATGCATTCTGCCCTAGGGAGAAAAGGAAAATAAAAATTTGATGAAACTATGGAGAGCCCATGTGTGCTTTAAACAAGAAAATACTGTATTTATATCTGAAAAAGAAAATACTGTATTTTTATCTGAAAAAGAAAATACCTTCAGTTAAAGAAATATCATTGCCTAAGAGTAATTAACTCACACTGATGTTCACAGATCCCTGTCTAACAGGCCTGTGTATATAGATTTACAGGTATATGCAGATTTTGGTATATAAAAATTAGGAAGCCAAACTCTAGTATTTGTATGTGTGTGTCCATTGCACAGATTTTATGCCTAGCATCAATAATACAAAGCATACACGTGCACACACAGATATTTGGGCTGTAATCCTTCTTGATCTATAGAGTCATGGAACACAGAGGAAAATTAGGAGATTTATAAAAATAAAACACAACAAGATTGCAGGAAACTGCTCCAGGAAATTCCCTCTGGCATGAGAAGCCTAGCTGGAGGACGTGTGCAGCTCTTGGGCAGGCACTGCAGCTCACACTGAGCTCATTGGGGCACAATTACATTGCTGGCTCACTAATTTAAACACAGGTGGAGAGTTCAGATGTAGCATCAACAAGCAGGGATCAGAGCATTTCTGAATGTGAGCTCTTCCTGTCCTGGTTTTTCCAGGAGCTGAAGCTTTTGCAGGGGCTGTTATCATCTGTGGCACTCGGGGTTTGTGCCGGTTGCATACGTTCAAAGCACAAGTGGTGCTGTAGGACAGACACATTCATGGGATGAGCTGAAGAGTCCAATGAAGCTGAAATGATCCTCCACGCAAGCAGGGAAAATTGAGGGAGCTTCTCAGTTTTCCAAGTTATTTTTGGTTCTTTCCAGTAAAAACTAAAGTTAGAAGCTTACTTCTAAAGTTAACATTTCTGTCTCTGCTTAATCTGCTCTCTCATCTTCCCTTCCTTAACATGATTGATTGCAGCATTCTGAAAACAGCAACAGAGCTCTTTGGCAGCTTGAGATTTTGAATTGTGCTGTAGTGGCAGGAACAGTTGGCAAGGGTTTCTGAAAGGTTAATCCACTGAGGATTTATGGGTTTGTGTTACAGAGAGTGCAAACATTATTTGTGTTGTCATGCTATAAAACTATAATCTGACATTGATGGTTATTTTGATTTTGCTTATATTTCAATGAATGGGAATTACATAATAACAATTTTCCTGTGCAGAACTTGAAGTGACTTAGAAAAGACAGCGAAAGTCTTTCTGCCAGGGGAAGGAGGCAGGGAGGCTCTCAAGGTCAAACAGCGAGCAGAGGGTGGAAACTGCATGCCAGGTTTTGGCATCCATTGTGCTGTTCTGTTGTGATGCATACTTCCAGCTTTCTCTGCCCCCTGTCCCAAGCCATTTAATATTATTTTACCTGGCCAGAACCAGGGAAAGACAATTCCAAAATGTTTTATTCCTATGTATGTTTATTAACATGGATTCCTTCAGCCGTCCCATTCCTAAATGCCTGGCATGTTTTACATGGTACATATTAGTTCCTATATTTGAATCCCACGACTTCTCTTGCAGACCTCAAGCTTCAGGGAAGTGAGAGTCAGTGTCAGGAGTTTTTTCAGCATTTGATGTGACACTAAAAACAAACACTTGAATGGAAAGGAGTTGTTTTACTCATTATTACCTCTCAAATCCTTTGTGATAGTGCCAGGAGCATGAGTCAGTACAAGATTGGACATTTAGATAAATATCAAGAATGTATGGAGTAAATATAACTTCAGTGGAATTTAAATGTCCTGGATGCTCTTGACAGTGACTGCTAGCCAATGATCCAGGAAATATCTAACCTTATACCACAATTATTACCTTTTCAAGGCATTACTGAACAAAGCAGTTGGGTGTTCTGTCTACAATGTGTCAGATAGAGAAGGGGTTCCAAAAATAGGTGAGAGGTCAGAGAGGACAAACAAAAATGAGAGAGTTGGGGCAGAAAATTATTTTCTTTGATAATAAACAAGTTCTCTTCAAACTTTGGTCTGAAGTCTGGGCTGGTTCTTATATAGTTTGAATCAGTTTGTTTGTCTCTAATTAAGATCATTACTTGTCTGTAAGTCCAGTGGGAATGTTTTTGCAATCTGTGCTCAAAATTTAAGTTGGACAGTTTACCTCTGGGAAGCAGGAGCGCAAATACAAAACTCAACAAACCTGGTATGTGGATAATAAGGGAAGCATGCAAAAAACCGGAATTAAAATTTAGTGGTTTAATATCAGTAAGAAGGTTCTGGTCATTTTGTAGAAAAGCAAACATTGTAAGTTCAGCTTCTGACCAGTTCACATCTGTGCAGAGTGATAGTGAGGAACTCGTCTGAGCTCATTCAGATTTCACTGCAGTTCTCACCTCTTGAAAAGCAAATATCTGTGAGCCGACACACGCTCTGAGAGACTGACTTCCTTCAGTCTTCCCTGCAAGACCATGCAGCCATGCTGCCTTCAATAACATAATTTTGTTGCTGTTACCTTTCTTTCTAAGTCAAACTCTCTCAGAGCAGTGATCTTCAAATTAGCTGTGACACTGAAATACTAATATTAGTGTGTCAGAGCTCAGTGTGTGTGATCTGGAGCTATGAATTGGATACCTGCTCCAGATGTTTCATCTCTATAGGGCTAAACACTATAATCTTCTATATTCAGCTGGGAAATGTTGGATACTTGCTTTGCTTTTGACATAATGTGCTCTTTCCTGGCGAAGCCAAGCGTTTTAGGCCTCATCTTTTCGTCACATACTATCGCTTGAGTATCGGGCAAGGCACACATTGATTTCTTCCCCATACCCCAGAAGCAAAGCAATTATTGTCTTGTTAAAAGTGGACATGAAAAGGAACTGTCACAACAGGGAAAGATAGAATTGTTCTATCATTAACCCTGTTAAAGCAAATAGAAGAGAATTTTACTGGAAAGCAGTGGGGGGGCTGAGAAGGAGTTGGGCGAGGAGTCCATTTCCTTCTTGGCTCTGAGAAAGGAGTTAAAATAACAATATTTGGAGAACAGTCACTATTAGCACTTGGATATTTGACGGTTACCACAGAAATTCCATATTCTAAGCATATGGAACAATTGCAGCCTACTGGGTTGATATGTTGGCAAACACTGACTTCCTAATGGCAACTGCTGTGCAAGTGACAAAAATGCCTCTGTGCCTTCTGGTGTGAGGAAACTGTTTAAGCAACAGACTCCTGGCATGGCTCAATGTGCTGCAGGAGCCACTCCTGCACTCTCAGCTATGAGAATTATCTGGAATATCTGCCACCAGAGGGGAAGCTCATGGTGTCCTCAACAGGGAGCAACATGACCTCAGCCACGGCAGAGGTGTGGGCTCCAGCCACAACAAGTTCAGTCGGCAGAACCCCACACCCAGCAGGGCATCGAGTGTCACTGATTTGCACTTGCATTGCAGTGTTGAAACCATCAGCCACTCCTTTATTTCTGACACGTCTGTTCTTCCAGATCTCTTGAGTCTTCTCTTTCTGTCCAGCTTGTCTCAGGAACTTTAGATTTCATGGCCAGGGTGTTTTCTGTAGGTTTATCTTCACCCTGGCCTCTAAGGGAAAGAAATGAGAAGTGATATTCTCATTTTTCAGATGGAGAACAGCAGCATAAAAAGACACAGTAGTCTTGTCAGAGCTCATGCAGGAAAATTTTGGCAAAGTAGGTCCAAGTTTCATAAGCTTTTACCTATTCCAGGATTCCAGTTTGCCTTCAGTGTTTCCTTTCACCTTCCTCTTCTCACTTCCTCTACACTCAGTTGATGTTCCAAATTATATTTGCTCTGTTCCATCCCCCTATATCAAACTAAAAGATATTGTGGATTCCAAAATGCCACTTTCCTTTTTCCAGCTAACCTCAGAAAATTGTCCTGGAACCTAGATATGGCTTTAAATATTTCATACCTGAAAATCACGTGACCTATATAACCCTCAAAGAAGAAAGCTGCTTGACCCTTAATTTTTACTTAATTTATAATTAAGGAAAAATAAAATGAAATAATCTAAATGTGTTAATAGAAAAGATAGATATCATTTGTAAAGTGATGGTACTCTCAAGATAATTAGCCCAAAGGAGTCATTTCATATCTGTAAACATAAAGGGCCATGCTAGTTATCTGAAAATAGGTTTGAATGCTCATAAAGAGTAGCTTGAAATTTCTAGTTTGGTTTAAAGATACACAATGCCCTCTAGTTCTTATTCATGGTAGTATTGTCACTTTAGAAGTGAAATTCGAACAACTACAGCCATGGTAAAATCTGTGCAGTCCAATCGTATTATTGGGTAGCAGTTATTTAAAGGTCATTTATTTTGATTTAGTTGAAATTATTTTGAGAGGCTGGATGCATCAATTATAAATTGGAAGCTACAATAATCCTCCTCTAGATTTAAAACTCAGGTAGGCTGAACTCTTGACCTCATTGTTTCCTGCCTCCGTACAGCTCAGAGACGCTTGCAACTTAAATTGAAATTGCCCTTCTACATAATTAACTTCTGCCTGCAAAAATTTTGCACCTTTGTAGGGAAGTTCAGTAGCACAGCTTTAATGTCACGTTGTGGTTTAATCTCAGAGAAGCAATTACTGTTGCTTGGTTACTAGTGCCATTGCTAACTCATTTTTAAACCAAAACCCAAGCTAATAGCACATAGTTTCAGGTTTAAGCCTTAATAGAAGGTGCAAGTGAGGGTTAAGTCTGATTTCTGTCTTTGAACGTTTTTTTATCAGAGTTTGGTGTTTTTCTGTACAGGTACAGGAAATATTTTTCAGTGGGCTGCAACTTTGGTATTTTTTTCCTGATACATTCTTGTAAGTTCCAGGAGATTTTCGTCAGTAGGATGAAGTGCTGATAACTACAAGGGTTCCAGAGCCGACCAGAAGCCTCAAAGGTTATGAAAACACATGAAACAAAGTCCATGGAAACACAGCTGATAACCTTGTGGGCAGAAACTGATGGTTTCAGTGTCCTGTCCTAGCAATGAGAACTGGCTCCGTTCTAGCAGACAAATTTAATAGATTTCAGAATCTTTCTAATGGGGGTTTCAGTAACAGGGACAGAGGATCTGCTGGTCTGGGATTGGAACAAAGGAGGCATCACATTGATTTCTTTGGAAATGTTGCCTAAGGACTGTATGTTAAATATTGTAATAGTGTTAAGGAGCTAGCAGGAATTTCTGGGTTTGAAGGGTCACCTTAAAAACTTCATGTTCGTTCTTGCATTAGTCAGGTGGACATCGAGGTAGCCAGTGTGTGTTTGACTCCAATGTTATTTTTTGTGGACACCCTTGCTTTCAAATGGAAGCATTCAGAAATCTTGACCTGAGACCTGATCAACAGATAGACATGGCGGGAAGCTTATACTGCTGGGTTTGAGAGGAGCATGAAATTGGGGCAGACAGCCCCAGCCATCCTGATCCCCTCTCATTAATTCATCTTCAAAGCATATTTCATGTCTAGCAGTACTCTCCCTGTTGTGTGCTTGTCAGCCTTCCCTCACAGAAGTGAGGAGCTTAAATGGGACTTCCCTCTTTTGCTGGCTGTAAGTCCCTCTGACTTCAGGTAGAAAACTCATGAATGCTATAGATTTATACCCAAAGTCATTCCAGTATTCTGAAGCTGTAAATTATACCTCACTTCAGAACCTCTCCCCTTTCACAGGAGACAGTTTTAATACCTAGGCAATAAAGTGTTTCTCTCATGAATAAGGATATAATAAGGCCATCAGTAAACTAAGGGAAAACACAAGCTCTGAGCAGGGTACATGTGATGAACAAAGCTCGAAAACAGAGCAAATTCAGACTTATTGCTGAAACTGAAGATGAATGACATCCTGCCATCCAAGAAAGAACTTTAAACTTCACTTAAAGCTCAAATGCTAACCATTATATTTTTCCCCTTCTATAGATTTTTTTTTCTTTTCCAGTTGCAATTATCAGGATATTTAAAGTCTTGCATGGGTTTGCAGGTTTGCATGTTCTCAACCACGCACTTTCATTTTGCTTAATGTTTTAATGTTATACTTTTTCCATGTTTATTTTTTTCCTTTAAATGCCGGATTTGAGAGAGTAAAGCTGGGACTCCAGTATGGTTACACAGAAATTCATGCATTGCTGACACCCATGTGATGATCAGAAGACTCTTGCATACAGGTTTAGATGTAACCAGGTGCTGAAAATTTATATTGTAGGTGAAAATGGTGGGCTTCTGAGACAGTTTCTTTGCAGAAAGTCTGTACATACAGTTGGCTGTCTTAATTGTCTAGAAATATGCTGTCCTTAAAGAGCACTGCATTGAAAATGCTCTGAAACAGAATGAGTTGGAAAATGGGATGGCATGGGATTGAGTAACTGGCCTGGAGCTCTCCTTTAGGAGGGCAGTCTGTCTTGGGATGTGAGTTTGTATTTGGAGCAGTGATCACTGTCATCGTTTTCCTGTAATCCATACAAATGAGCTTTATTTCATGCCTGTGCAATTAAAATAGAAAATAAGAGACCTGCTGTCACGATGGGGAAACCCTCAAGAGTTACAGCCTTAAAATGAAACTTGGGTCTGCAAAAAGCAGCTGGGAAGCCTTTTGGAGCAAGTGCAGTGCCGGGGTGCTGCTCTGGCCCCATCCCCTCAGGATGAGCAGACTTTGGAAGTGGAGAGCCAGCAGCTGCAGCCTGGGGGCTGAGCTGCAGCACCCCTGTCCCAGCTCTGGCAAGGAACATTTACTCCTGTTTTGCACCCCTCAACCCCCCCCAGCCAGCTGACTGATGATTTAAACTTGGCACGTGAAGCACCCAGATGTCCAGCTCCAGGAGGAGTCTCTTCAGTAGAATCATCTCCCTGACAACTCATTTTTCTTTGTCTGTTTCTTGGCTTCGTAGCAGGGACCCGCGTGCGTGTCTGGTGTGGGGTTTGACTGCTGCAACTCTGCTTGATCCTCCTTGATGTATTTTATTTTCCCTTAAGCTTATTAGAGGTGCTATTACCCACAGTATAGGTCTTGGGGAGGAAGGAGCGGGTCATGAATCATGTATCTGAAATGAGGAGAAAGATCTTCTCCTTTCTGTAATGAATTTCTGGGGTTTTTTAATGTGAGTATCAATAGAAACATCTATACTGCCATGCACAGAGTAGGTGAAATGTGGAAAAGCATCCTTGGTGTTCCTGTGTATGTAAGACAGAGGAGTTTTATAACACTACAACAGCTGGTAGTTGACAGGAACAAATACATCCAGGTGAGCAAAGGGTCCAGCTACAGTGTTCTGCACAGGAGGACCCTGGGCAGCTGATATGAAGTCAGGCAAGTTGAAGATACCTGCAGAGGGCTTTACTCTGTGAGGTGGGTGCTTGGTACCATCCAAAGCAATATAGAAGTAGCATTTTGTCTCAAACTGTTTGTCCAAAGCTACCAACTGCACTTAGAAACTGTCATCCCATGTGGCATTGTGTACTGATTGTTGACAAATCATCTCTCATCCTGCTCTCCTCAGTAACTGTACTTTTGATCTTCATTCTTTGGTATGGATGACCAGAACACGATCTGCACGTCTGTCCCTCCCACGCACCCCTTGTGTTACAGTCCTCTCTTTACGCACCTGTGGCTGAGCACTTTGGGTCCCATGGCATTGATGGGACATTGCCTTCATTTCTGTGCAGCAGTGATAATCTGTATTTCGGTGCTACTAGGAGTTTATCTAGATGTGCTTGAAATTGTAGATTCCAATGAGAGGGGCAGTCTTTCTAATGAAAGCACATCTATTCCTTCTAAGGCACAATGTATTCAAGAAAATACAATCGCACACTGAAAGCCTTGGTGCATTCTTCTGCCCTAAACCCTTTTATCTGTACCCAAGGCAGTTCTTTTGGGTGGGAAGGTCAGCCTGCCCTCCAGGTCATGGCAGGCCTCTGCTACACTGCCTTATTCAATCTCCTCTGATGCTCCTTAGAAACCTCCTAAAGATGCTCTGCGTGCACTTAAGTGTCAGGAAGGTGTGTTCAGACAGAAGGTAACCTACCAAGGGAGCTTTCACATGTATTATTCCTTGTCAACACAGACACCAAGAAAGAGATTATTTACAAATCTGTGGTGTACAATTATGATACATCCAACCTGTGTTGGATTGTGCCAGTCAGACTCCTATGCTGTGTCCTTGAGACTGAACCATCTCCTTGCCTTGCTAATCATTTTGACTGCTTGTCTCTAAGCTGAACTGATTCGGATTCAGGTACTTTTTGAATCAGACAGCTGAATCCCCAGAAACCATGGAGAGAATAAAAGTCTTTCTAATAGCCCTGCAATATCAAAGCAATGTAGTTTCCACACTTATAATTTGGTTGGTAGTACATGTCCCATTGGTAAAACTGCACACTAGCACTCCTCTCTAGGCAGTTATCCAAGCCTTCACCTGCTCTCCTCACGATGGGTGTCTCATGCTTTCAGCAGGACTTTGGGGAGTGTGAGGTTCCTACGTAATCCTATTTATGATGTTCTTGCATTGCCTCCAGCAGCCAACTTCACTGTGCCACTATGTGTAAGTCAGCTGGTGAGCCCTCACACACCCCGGAGCCTCTCCTGAGCTCCTCAGGGAGGTACAAACACGTGGACAGACTGTGTGCCTTGTGCTGCTGTGGGGGGCACATGGCACCTCTCTTTTGGGAAGTGCAGTTCTGAGGCGCCCCGAGGAATTACAGAGTCCTGTGGAAACAAGCATACTTCTCCTGGCACCAGCAGAAAGCAGATGTTAACCTGATCAATTATCAATGAGGCAGAAGGACAATATGCAAATTGTAATAGACTACAAGCAGCATCTTGTATGTGGTGAAAAATAGAAAAGGAGAGGCAGCTTTGGTAGATGAAAGAGAAATAAAAAATATACAGGCGTATGAAGCTCTCGGTATTCCAGGATATATTTCTGCAAAACAGCAAATGAGCCACAATTCACTATTAAAACTGAAATGCGTTTTGCTGGCTTTACTCAGCCCACTAATTGCCCATGAAAATTCAGGTCTGGTATTTGACACATTAATTACTCAAAAAACATTTACACTAGGGTTTGCAGAAAGGAACAAAGAGAAAATGTAACTGAGAGAATAAAAAGCTGGAAAGCGGGGGGAGGAGGATTTTAAGACAAGACTTTTGATGCATTAATCACACGATATTCTCTGGGGCCAAGTGCTAAGCACTGGAACACGTGGAATTGAGCAAATGCTCGTTAGCTGGACCAAAACAGAGTGAGGAATGGCAGCTGCCCAGCAGGCATGGTCAGTGCTACCCACCACACCACACACACTCAGGTGTTTGTGAGATGTAGAGGGGAAAACATCTTGGAGTGAGGAGACCTTCAGGAAGTTCCCACTCAGCCTCTGCATTTCTCTAGGGATGCAAGGAACAGCTGAAGTCACAGCACTGTTCCCACCAGTGTCCCTGACTGTCCTCTGCAGAGCTGAGTCTTGGAAACACTGACTTTAAATGTAGTCACTGGTATCAGGGCATTGCCTGCAACAGACTTATCACCACTTGCTAACTCTGAGATCCCAGGCACCAGTGGAGAAACTGGGTGGTAAATCTAGAAGAGAGGAAGGGAACATGAATGATGTGCTGGTGATTATACCTCATTACAAAACCAATGCCATTTACATAGGAGTAAATAAGAGCTTAGGGAAAATTTGGTCTTTATGAAGCCTCTGAGGAATAAAAATGAATATTTTTTCTCTCCCAGGTTCTATTGATTGCGGTGTAAAGAGTATTTATATTGTGTGCCGGAAAGGAGGGAGGGAGGCTTGTTGCTGTGAGGAGAATTAAGGCATGAGTTACTATTGAAATTAGTACTCTTTATCGACTCGATCCAGTCATCTCCAACCATTACAGTTTCACAGAAATGTTAAACTGCTTTAAAACTTTCATTTCCCCTTTAAAACTAAATTACTTTTGTGTTTTCTCTAGCAGTAGTGCCACCATAAGGCAGGCAAGTTACAGTAGAGCAAACATATAAACAACAATCAAGGCATAATTACTAAATGGGAATCACACTTTCTAATGCTGCTTTTCCCAGCCCAGCTCTGTGTGTACTGTAATGGAAACTCTCTCCTGCTATTTGCAATCGAGTTCTTCAAGCAGATGTCGGATATGCTTGAGCAGTTTGGGATTGTCTGGTTCACTGGTTATGCAGTTCAATCCAAAGCTCTTTTACTTTTTCTCTTAAATTAAGAAAAATCCTTTTTAGGGATAGATGGGAAACTCTGAATAAAGTAATAAAACACATGAATATTCCTTCTATTATCTGTAGCTTTTACCGAAAATTGAAACCTTATTTTGGATTGCAAGATTCACTTTCCTCATTTTCCTACTATTACCTGATGTTTCTGTCTCAGTCATGAGCATTAATCTAAATTATGATATGCTTTCTATGGAATGACACAACCAAATTCACCTTGGGCAAGAAAGACTATGATCTCCTAAACTCTGCTTTACAAAATACAAATTTTCCTTCAGTTTCAGATAGCTTTCCAAAATCTCTGGTGCATATCCCATTAGAGCATAGCGTCTGAACTTTCTGAGATTTATTCATCACAAATCACCCTGTTGCTGTTCATCTTTTGATATTTGTCCTTAGAAACAATTCATACTGTGCAAGTTTGAAAACTCAGGACACTGAAGTAAAGGGTCACAAATCACGTGGGCTTTCAGGTACCTCTAGATACCACAGCCTCACGAGCTTCTCTCCAGACAGAGATTGGGTTAAACTTTGATTGCAGAATTCAAAAATTACCATTGCTGTAAAATATTGAACTGCATCCTTTTGGTCTCATTTATTTCCATTGTTATAGAGCTTAAAGCCCTAATCAAACATCAGCGCACCATTTGGCAAGACATTGCACATTAAAAGGGGAAAAAATATTCCTGTTCTCAAAGAACTTCCAATTAGCATCTCAAGGGAGAAATAGAGGAGAGCAAGAAAAAAACCTAAGCAGTAAGAGAGATGCAGTGGTATCGGGACACCAGCAGGCTGCAGTGGGATTTGTGTGGTTTGTGTGCTTGCTTCTCATTCCAAGGGTTGTTCGAAAATACATTTGGTGAATGCTTGGAAGGCAACAGAACTGGTGCTAAACTTTCTTGGGTAGGAGCTGACATATTGGTGCCAGCAGCAAGCATCATCCATGACACCTTTCCAGACTTTGTTAGATGGAATGGTGTTAATCTAGAGCTGGCCCAGCCTGGCCAAATTTCCAGCGCCTGTACCCAGTTGTAGAGGACTACATGGTTTAATAAGAGGCCCTAAGCAGTGAGCAGGACTGGCACCTGGTTTGGGTGTCTTGTCCCAGGACTGGGGATGTAGCTGGGATGGAGAGCAGGGTTTGCTGCTCCTGCTGCTGCTGCAGGATGAGAGTGACAGGGTCAGTGACTGCTCCGCTGCAGGCCAAGGCTCCTAATCCCTGTCACAGCGTGTACCAGACACTGGACTTCTCTGCCGAGGGCTCAGACTTTCCAGGGCTCTCACCTAGGCAAAATAAGCAAATTAACCACGGCTATTTTGCCACCTTATTCTGCTGCCCTCCACACCTGCCTGCTCTGCCTACAGCAAGCACTGACTGCCAGCTAGAAGATTCTGAGGTCAGGAGTCCCAGGGAAGGTCTGGCATCTTCAGTGCCTGGGTGGTGTTAGCTGGATGGGTGGAGGAAAATGTTCAAAACACTGGGAAAAACAGTATTTTTGTGGACTGCCTTTCCAGGTGGGTCAAAATATTTGCTGTTCTCAGCTGCTATTGCCTGTTATTCTGGATCTGGTATGCACATATAGGATTGGGGAAGGGAGCCGTTTCTTTCCTGATCAATATGTTTCAGCAGCTGAAAAGATAATTTCAGTTTTTTGGGATCACAATCACAGACTAACAACTCACAAAAAAAAAAAAAAAAAATCAGCTAAACATTGTGATCAGTTGAGCTCAGAGCTTTCAGATGCTGTGTTTCACCTCATAAAGATGGATGAAAGGAGCTGAATATCTCGGTTCTTCAATCTGTTCTTAAATCTCCATCCCAAGTGCAGTCAGGTATAATCACGATGCCAATACTGGTAATTTGTCATTAGAGTCACAAATAACCACTTGACATTGATAGAGAAAAAGAATGTCAGAGCCCATCAGCGTGCCAGGCAAGAGTCCTTACGCAGAGACATCCCTCAATTAGGCATTGCGCTGGAGTAACTCGGACTTGACTTTCTCGCACTTCCAGTCACAAGCACTTTCTGTGAGTGAGAGTGGAGCCCTGCGCCCAGTGCGTGCTGTCTGTGACAGGAGCACTTTGAGCAGTAACACGGCTTCAAAATAAATTAACACTCACAGAAATCGGGAATTGCGAAAAGGCATCAAATCTGCCCGGAAATGGGAAGATGTGCTTTGTTCAGAGACCACCCCGCAGCCTCTGTTTGTCCTCTGCAGAAAGTTTTTTAAAAGCCTTAACAAGACCTTTGGAAACAGTTGGGCATAACCCATGAGAGTTTTCTCCTTTTTTTTTTACTTTTTCAACTTTGAGAAAATATTCTTGTTAAAACTGAGCTTTGTTTCACCGCTGGGAGTGAAGTGGTTGTTTCATAAGCCCTCATCTAAGAGGATCTTATGCAATAGCTGAAACTAAAACACATTCAAGGGCAGTAAAAGAACCCAAGGAAATGTGCAGCTGGACATAGTGAGATGTAGAGGGAGACTTGCCATCATTTATTTTGCAGTGTAATTGCTGTCTGATAGTCTCTAAGGGTCTCTGTGTACTTTGATCTCTACAGAGTTGAGAGCCAAACCTAATGCTGCACATATATATGCAAATAGATATAAACTTTAATGTTCAGGGGCATTGTGTCATTCACAAAATATAATGAGCCAAATTATCCTTTTCTTGTAGCGTGAGGCCAAAATTCAGCAAAGCATAGCAGCACACACTTAACTTTCATTCCGAAGGCAATGACACTTAGATACATTCTTAAAGCTTTGCTGAATCAGACTGGACTTAAGCATCTGCTTACACCGAGATGTGCACTGGAGGGAGTTGTTTATTTGGAACTTAAAATACTGTTCAGAGTGACGGAAATTACAGTGTTTCTTTCCTTTCTGCCTGGAAAAAAGTATGGGAGAGAATCTAGTCTGTTCCTCAGACAAGCCCATTCCACAACAACATCAAAATGGACCGTGCAACCCCATAAAGTGTGTGCTGCTCTTTGGAGGTCTCAGATGCAGGGAACAGCAAACCAATCTTAGATGAAGGGAGCAGCGAGCCAGTCGTTTGAGCTGGAATGATCATCAACTTGCTTTCCTTTTTGACAACGGCAGTTCTTTTTAATTAAGCCACAATATTGTCAGAGGGCCTGAGGGACGGGCAGGACACATGGCAGCGGTGTGCTCCTGCGGCAGGGCAGGCCAGCAGCTCCCTGGGCTGTGTGAGCCAGCAGGTGAGGGAAGTGATCCTTCCCCTTTCCTTTGGCACTGGTGCCGGTGCATCTGGAGCCATGTGTGCCGGGCTGGCTGCAAGCAGACGGTGACAGGATGGAACCGGCCCAGCAGAGGCACCGAGGGGCCTGGGAACGCCGGGCACGGGGAGAAGCTGAGGCCATTGTTCAGCCTGGAGGAGCTCTACAGCT
Organism: Struthidea cinerea; assembly: GCA_013397865.1. Taxonomy (NCBI): domain Eukaryota; kingdom Metazoa; phylum Chordata; class Aves; order Passeriformes; family Corcoracidae; genus Struthidea; species Struthidea cinerea. Next base: position 459,363 of record VZTI01003251.1, read on the forward strand.
GCCCCAGGTGGGACCAGGCTCTGCTCAGAATGCTCAGAAGGTCAGGAGGCAACAAGCACAAGGTGGACTTGGAAACACTATCCAGACATATGTTAGAGCTTTCTTCCATGTAAGTGATCAACAAGGGTCCTGGCAGGTGTCCCAAACTGCTCTGTGCTCAGCTCACTCTACCTACCCCTGCTTTGGGCAGGGGACCAGACTGGAGACACACAGCAGCCCCTTCTGACCAAAATGATTGTGTGGAGAAACATTTTTTTTTTTGTAAAAAACACCCCTACAGTCTCCCATTTCTTTTAACTTCTTTAGCAGTGTTAAATCTGCTTGTGTTGCACACGTTTACCACAAGTCAGCACTTTTGTCACTGTCTTTGTGTTTAAATGAAGTGTTCCGACCTGGAGCCATTTGGTGAGAGAGGAAAAGTAATTATGCACCAAGCTCTTGTCGACTGCAGATTTCCCGCTCATTTTTATGTACCTAGTGATAATCTAACTCTCATAAAATTTAAGCACTGCTGCATTGCTAGCATTTCCATTTCACTTGGTGAATTTTTTTTGTTAATACTGTGCTACCAATTTACTTGAAAGAGAAGCCAGAGTCTCTTTTTACAGATAACATGTCTAAATTTTTCTTTTTTATGATAGCATGTCTAAATTTTGTTTTGATACTCCCAGAAACAGTAAATTGGGTGAAAAAGTCACTGGGTTTTCTTTTATAATGCTCCTCCCAAAGCAATCAGTTGGATTATTATTCATCTCCTGATTTAAAAGTAATGTCAGCCCCTGAAACTCCTTGTTCAGGCAAACTGAATTATTCCTGACAAGGATTCATCTGTGCCAGTACTGAACATTGAGCAGTCATTGAAAGAATATGTAGATTTAGCTGCTTATTTTAACATAGGCAGGGTAATGAAAGCCCGTCTCACCTGCACACTGCAGAAATCCATGAGTAATTAAGGTAACCAGCCTTGATTTGTATTTGGAAAAGCTGAGTGCTTGTGTGTGGTGCTCAGAGAAATGATCTGTAAATGAATGAATACAACTACATCGGCATTCAGCATTATTTGCTGCCGTGGAGCGAAACGAAGGAGAAACAAAAATATGGAAATGAGAAGAGTAGATATTGTGAGAGACATGAGAAGGACAAAATCTTTCTGAGCAGCATAAGAGCAGGAAAATTTCTTTCTATCTCCTTCCCTCTGCAATAAAACAGTTGATGTTCTATATTAAAATAACTTCTATTCACTTTTTAATTAAAACTTATGTATATGGAAAAATTTGGAAATTTTGTCAAACACTGGGAGATTTTCTTTCAGGAGATTTCCAAATCAATCCCATAAGATAATGAAATAAAAACTTATCCACCCTCTGAACACAGGCTCATCCTTCTCCCCTTCTGAGACGTGTTTAAGAATAAACTTCCCCTCTGTGTCAGATTGCCACTTTATTAATTCAGGTTTAGGACTGCATCTCTCTGTGTGTTACAATACTTATCACATTGTGATACCATTAAAAAGAAATCCATAGTTGTGACACAAGCAACATCCTTAGAACCACAGTGAAAACAGCCAGTTCTCACGTAAGCCTGGCAGGAGAGGTCAGCACTGCTCCTGCTGCTCTAGGGAGCAAGGGAGGAAACCAAGTCAGGCAGAGAAATGACTTGGCTGCCCACCAGACAAGTCAGGAACAAAACCTGAGGCTTCACCTGTGTAGACAAGTCCAAGATTTTTCAAGTTCACTTCTAATTCTGGCCACATCTGAACCTGCACTGTTGTTGTACTGTGTTTCTGTCTTTAGGCTTCGCAGCACGAACATCACCTTTGTCAGCGCACCCACCGCTAAGCTCCATCCAGCTGATGACTAATGGGGCAATAAAAAGTCTCCACTGCTATTAAACTCTGCATTCCTAGAAGGTCAAAGCCTAGAGGACTTCATAACTAGGTTCACATTAAACACTGAGCTTCCTCCTATTCCTATACTGCATTAGACATTAGGTTATTTTTGTGCTGCATCCTCAGAAACCGTTGGTTCTCACCAGTTCTGCTGAGCATCTGAGAGAGCAGCGAGGCTGGGGACCCCACAGTCCCCCAGCAGCTGTAGCTGTGCCTGGGCTGAGGTTAATGAGCTGTGTTTGTACAGCCCATCCCCGAGGGAGGTTCTGGAAACCCAATGGCTTTTATATTTTGTTCTAAGGGTGAGAGATGTGGTGCTTGTAAAGATGAAGAGGGGAACAGCAGAAAGAATCTGCAGGGTTTAGGAAAATCTCTGAAAGTCAGGTTGGAGAATCAAATTAATTTGTAAGGTTGGATGCAGTCTGAGAGGATGAGTTGATCATATTTCAGCATGAGTTTGTGTCATGAGGGGAGGAGAGGATGTCTGTGTGAGCAAGTTGTTCAGGCTGTATTCTATAAACGGAAAACACCAGGGTCTCTTTTTCCGGCGCACTATTTTGAGCTTTTTAGACACACCAGTGATGATAACGTGGTTGATGGGTGTGACGAGTCAGTCTGGACAACCTGAGTACACAAAGTTCTCCAAGTGCTCATAGGCTCAGGTTTGGTCCCGAGCTCTGTTGTGACAAACCTCTGATCTACCATATACATTCAGAAATTTCCTTTCAAAGCTATTAGCTCCAAAACCAGTCAGGGAATAGGAAACTCACATGCCATTTTTTTAAAAGTAAGAAAATTCCTCACTAAGGACAGAGTAAATCTATATATTTACCATCCTTTAGTCCTTCTGGGGCAGTTGCAAACTGTCCCCTTGGGACACAATTTAATAACCTAACAATCTGGGTAAAACATTCACCTGTTCCTCCAGGAGAGCCTGTAACTTTTGGTTATTACTTTTCTTATATGAGGTGGCTGATGTGTGATTATTTTTCACACATCAAATACTTGCAATAGGTCAAGTGTTATTTGGGTATTTAAAAGCCCCTCTCCCTTTCCTTCGCAGATGCAGTGACAGCTTCCTCTGCAGAAGTAAAGTGCTGTGCTAGAAAAGAGGTGACTTGGACATGAAGGGCTGCTTGGCAGCCAAGTTGTGCCAAAGCAAATCTAAACTAATCACCACCACAGCACACTTTGATAAACTCTTTCCTTTTTCAAAGCCACTGGCATTCGGCAATTTCAAGCAATGTGACCCCCTACTGGAGCTATCTGAGCTTGTTCTCTCCAGTTTTTAGTTATTAATACAGACACTTTAGTTATCAAAGATTTGACAGGAATGAAGGATTGACCTCCTGTGATTGAAGATGCAGACAATCTCAGCTTGTTAAAATAATAAATGGGCACCTGTCAAAGAGACACTCTGAGCAAATGTGGCCCCTGTAGATATCTCTATTGTAGATTTTTAAAAACTCCTTCTGCTTCCTTGTATGGATATTAATTAATAATAATATTTTCTTTTATTGAGATAGATGGAACTGCTAATTACTGTTTCCCCATGAATCCCTCACTAGTACCATTTATCCTGTAATAATTAAACATCTCAAGGCAAAAAAATGGTTGGTTAGAAGTAGTTAGTAGTGATTTAAGTGCTGGTAAAGAATTGGCACATAAATTACTGCAAAAAAGGGTGTAGGATCTATCTCTAAAGTGATCAGAAATAGCAACGCAGGACCAGGGATTTTGCTGGGTGCCACTCTGAACAAAGCAAAACAAGGGCCTGATGCTGGAAACACAGCAGGCTATAAAACTCCAAAGCTGTATGAACCCTTAGAGCCCAGTGCACAGCCTCTGGAGGCAGGAGCAGGGCTCCCCAGGGTGGAGCAGGGCCCGTGGGGAGAATTAATGCATCATCATTTACATTCCTCTTCTGAAATACCCTGCAAATGAGAGGATATCCATCCAGTCTGTGATATGGAAGCTCTTTCTTTGTGGAAAGAGCTTCATTTTGTAAAGGACAAATGACCTTCAAGTGAAGGGCTTGAGTCACACCAACTAAGTTACCAACTAAGTTACCGTTTGCTTTAAGCTACTGCTCTTGCCATGAGTTTCAGTGACTGATGGTGTACCAGCACCTGCTCCTTTAACATGAGGTAAAGTAGGTTCACGTAGATCCCCTTCAGTGCTCCTGTTGCGTTTGAAGAGGCTGAGGACAGCAATTTTCCTCCCTTGGCTGTTATTGCTTCTTGCAAGTCCCAGCCCCAAGCTGAGTTCCACAAGACAGAATCACAAAACAGCAAAATGATGCACACTCAGCTTTAGCAACAACGGGCTGAATGGTTCTGCAACAGGGAAAATTTAGCAATTCACTCACTTGTGTTCTGTGCAAAGAAATACCTGTAACTAAAGAACAAGGGAGAAAACATTAGTGGAGCTCTCTCAGGAATCAATGTGGTGGCAGAAATCAGACCATTAGCTTTGGAATACTGAGAATAGGACCTGAATAACTTTTTTAACCAACTGAGGACAAAGGAACTGACTCCAGTGTTCATTAGTCTAGCCAATAAAACAGTATCACTCCATCAGAGTCTTACTAAGATTGATGGAGATTGAGGCACAAATCTGATTTTTGTCTATGGCTAATAAAAAATCATTTACTTCTTTCCAGCCAGTGCAATATCTTTGGAACTAAAACTAGACTTGGAACTCACTCTGTGAGTATATCATGGTCTTCAAGAAATATCTAAAGTTCTTCATTTATCAAAGTATTTCTGATAGTTTCCAAGATGGGAAGGTTTAATACAGCCATGTGAGTATAACATGTGTCTTGGGGAAAGAAGGAGGAAAAGTTCCAGTATTCTCAATATGTTTTTTCCAACTTCGGATTCTGTGTTGAGATCAATATAGGCCAACATTGCACTAATATACTTGTTTGTAGGAGTTTTGGGAAAAAAATGGTTTACCCTGGTTTCAAAGAAAACTCATATTTCATCTATCTAATCATAGATTGTAATTATTTTAATATTCAACCTAACCCTACAGAAAAAGCATAATAATGGCTTTGGGAATTGTATTGTCAATTAAATTTGTCATTACCACCTTAGACTGATTGAAGTCTATGTGTTAAACATAGGGGCCAATGTTTTGGACTAACCATCATGATGACTTTGTTCCTTGGGCCTGGCTGCACCTCTATTAAAGCTCCTAAAATGCCCATGAGCCCAAGCCTCGCCCTCAGAAAGGATGTAGAATCTCCTCTCCAACAGGAAGAAGTTAGTTAGGCTCCTGAATTTGTTTCCTGACTTTTGTTAGGTTTACCATGAGGCTTTATCCTCCTCTTCTTCAGAGACTCCAGGCAGGCAATTTTGCTTTTTCAGCCGCAGTTCTTAGCAAATTGTACAAAGTAAAGATGTAAAGATGCAAGTCATATCAACAAGGTCAAAGAGCAAATAACAAATGAATGGCACATTCTATTGCACAAGTGGAGCTGTCCCTGCACTGGAGCTGCACAGGTGGCTGGCAGCAGTGAGGCACTCCCTGCTCAGCACTGGCAGAGCTGCAAGCAGAACACAGGACAGGTTCAGTGCAGCCCTGTCTTTTTCTTCTTGCTGCCTTAGGTTATTATTTTTGTGGGCCTTGGCGCTGTTTTGAAAGCTAGAACACAATGAAAATAAATATATATGCCACAGCTGTATGTTTCCTGTTTCATCTTCAGAGAATGGATATTGTCACAGATAAGGAGGAGAATATAAATCATAAAATCATTCAAGTGTGTTACCTCACCACCATCTCTTTGCTACTACACTGTCTTCCATGACACTGATTCCCTTGGTCTGGAGGAAAGCAGCAATTTCTGCTTCTCACTTCATCAGCTGTCTAACCAGGCAAGCTTTTAAACCCCTAAACACTGTACTCGAAATTCTAGATCCGTTGAATACAATGCAGAATTGCCATAGCCTTCCCTGAACCAAAGATTTCATGTTTTGAAGCATTAATCTAAATAGTGTGGGTTGGTTTTTTTCTTACCTCTTTCTTGTAGCATCTATTTTGAGCATAAAAGCCTCCATTGAGATCCCATTCCATACTAGCAGAAGCTGCACCATCTCTCAGTATCAATACAGGACCCACCCAAAAGATCTTTCAGATGAGCAAGACAGACTGCCAAGGAGTATTACAAAAGTATTGCTGTGTTACTGATTTCCAGCTCCGACTGCGTGTCTTCCTAACAGCACAGAGTTCTTGAGTGAGATCTTTAAGTCAAAACTGTTCAAAAATTATAACATTCTTAAGCGTGAATGTGAAAGATCCATTTGAAATCATGAATCCACTCTTCAGCATACCGGGCACAGTTCCTTTGACATCAGTGAACTAACAGAGAATTAATTTAGCTGAATATATGTGACCTGTACATCCTTTCATTTCACAATGGAACTGCTCAGGTCCTGCCAGGGCTCCCTTCCTTCCAGGTGTGTGGGGTCACTGCAGGGGATGTCCTCCCTCCTGGCCCTAGGGAGGATGGAGCACATCCAAAGGAGGGCTGCCCAGGCAGTAGAACCCACTCAAATGTGCACCCAGTGTTCTCATATCGAGCACCCGAAATCATAATAAGGACTTCTGTCCCCACAGTAAAGCTTACAGCATCTCATAAAGCACCAAAGGAAGATGAATACACACATAAAAGAAATATCTGTTTGATGGCCAGAGGATCCTGTGAAGGCTTCTGCTGCTGGAAGCATCAAGTGGGAGTAGTCCATGTTTGCAGATCTACTGATCTTTCTCCAAGATGCAGAGAAGAAACACTCAGAGATGGTTCCTAAAGTAGGCACCCAGGAGATTCCCCAATTTGTTAAAAGTGCTATTTAAAGGCTCACATTGCAGTGTCATGATGTCTGAGTGTCTTTCTTTTCTAACAAGCACTGGTAGACCAAGTTCTTTCTTTGGCACTAGGACCAGATGGAGCTTCTCTGCTCTTGCCTTGTCTGCTTAGCTGGGATCTGGCAAGGCTCATCTAAAGTGCTGGAAAAACAATAAAAATATCTTTCTATTCAACTCTTGCAGACTGGAGCCACTGATGTCTTTTTGCTCTGAGGCCATAGCTCCTCAGAGACAATGACTTTGGTCACCAAACCTCTTCTAAAAGTGCCAAAAGGAAAGAAACACAACTTGCTTCTGTGATGATCTTGTAAATTGAGCTGTTTCATATTATTCTGAGGGCAGAAATAACAAGGCTGCTGTTTAATTGCTGGTTACATTTGGCTAGTGAGAGGAGTGAAAGGCAGGCCACGTGGCCATTTGTCTTGTTTTATGGCTGGAAACCTTGCATTGAGCTACGGAGGGGTCTGATTGCTTTCATCTTTATGGGGGTTGTTAATCTAAGGGCAGAGGTTGCATATCCTTACTTTAAGCATTGATGAAAAGAATTGACTAAAACCCAGTTGTTCTGGAGTGGTTTAAAGTGTCACCCATTTTTCATTGCCCCTATTTTTTTTCTGTAGGAATTCTGAAATCTATTCAGGTCACATGAAGTCCAAACAAAGGGGAGCCAAGTGTTTTAGTGCAGCGCCCAGCATGCCTTGCAGATGGGTTATAATAAGATGAGAGCTGTCTTTGTCAGAGCTGAATCCATACTTTTCATGTACAACCTTTACAAATTGCGCCCATGTGGCAGAGTTTGAATTACTTTTTTTACAGCTCTAGAAAACAAATGCAAAAATCTTTCAAGTGCATTCAAAGTCATTACGGTTCTTTGCTGAACTGAATCAATTGTCGTAACCTCTGTGGGTGTGTAAAATATGAAATTACCATCACTCTCGTAGTCTTTCTGAGTTTGTAAATTAGAAGGAATTGATTATAGGTGCTTTTCGAAAGGACTCTGGTGTATTAAAAGTGTCTTGATGACAAACAACAATATATTATTTGCAAGATCTTGCTTGATGAAACTGTCTTGTCCACTAATGGCTGTTTGTCTTTGTTATTGTTCTGACTTGCCTTCTAACAAATTGATGTGTGGGCTGAGATTTATCATGTGATGGCTGGAGGAAACAGGAGACTTTGCCCATTAAAGTGGTTGTAATACTTGTTTTAGTTGATAATTTCAGATAGTCTGAAGTTAGTTAATGTCAATATTTTCAAGTGGAGTCATTCTTTCCCCAAGAACCAATTTTTATAAATAGTTGTTGTAAATTTATTTTAAAATTAATAAAATAGTCTGGTTTTCTCTCTACCTATTTCACTGTTCACATATTTTATTCAGAGGTTCTGTGAGTTATGTTGTAGCATTTTTCTTTATGTATTAGAATTACTCCGTGGTTTGCTATTTTCTTCTCTCTTTTTTTCTTTGTTTTCTGTCACATTTTGAAAAATCTTAATATATATAGTGGAAAAACATTCTTTGATTTCTGCTTCATGATGTTTTAATTCTAAGCCTTCAGCTTTCTATTAGAAGAACCTGTTATGCCTGATTTTATTAGAAGTGAATTGCTGTTCATTCATTTTCCAGTGCAGAAATGGCATCTCATGGTTCCATTTAGGCATGACATACAAGAAAAAGTGGAAGCTGAAATGGGAGAGAGTTATCAAAATATAATTGTTGTTTGGTTTCCAGTTGGGCTGGTCTGGATTATGAATAGTTGGATACTGATAATACTTAGAGAATATCCAGAAACTGCTTTTCTGCCTTTCTCTGAACACCTTCAGCCTTTCTCTGAACACCAACAAAGTCACCATGTCAGCTGTGACAGACTGACCCGTTCTGGCAATTTTTTATGGGCTGTTTGCCCAAATAAGTGCAAAGAAATTCCATGGGCCATAGGTACGTTAATACAACAGAAATGTCTTTTAGAAATAATTAGGTCATTAGATATATATTTTCCATGTTCTGCACTGTGATGCAGTAGGACCCAATGTGTAGCTGTGGGGTTATGATTTACATCAGGTAAAAGTAAACTTTGGGAACTTTGAAGCCACACATTACATTGCTGTAGTTTAATATGTCCTGCAAATCATCACAGCGGAAGAGCTGAAACTATCCACGGGGAGATGTTAACTTGGACATCATGGGATTTCTCAGGGTTAGAACCACGTTTCATGCATCACATCACTGGGAATCAGCCCTGTTGAAGATTCCCAGTGGTAACACCAAGGGTTTATGATATAAAAGACTGAACAACAATACTTGGAAGGAACAGAGAGAAATCTGCTCTGTGCCATATGGGAAGTTTAAGATGTGTCAGGCTGTTAAAGATGATATTCCCATATTTTTCATTGAAGCTTTTAGAGGGAGATGTAATGGAAATAGATGAGCAGAGGAGCATATTTTTCATCTGGTAGGCTTTCTCTGTGTTGCACTGGTTGTGTGTGTATCAAACGACTGCATATATGTTGTATGAGAAGGTTACCTGTTATGCTGCTATATACAATGCATTTCGTTTTTCGCAGACAGAAAAATAGCAGTTACAAACTGAAGTGAGGCATTAACTAAGACAGGAATTTCTCAGTCTCAGAGTATGTTTGAATTTGACAGGGAAGGGCTTAAAGACAGTTACAACAGCAACAAAGGCAGGATCTTGTCACTGAATCGTTGAATTGTTCAGGTTGGAAAAGACCTCTAAAATCATTGAGTTGCCCCAGCACTGCCAAGGCCACTACTAACCAAGTCCCCAAGGGCCACATTTGTGTGGTTTTTTCAAGTGTCTCCAGGGATGGGGACTCCATCACTGCTGTGGGCAGCCTGTGCCAATGCTTGGTAACCCACTCTGAACCGGCCCTGATGCGACTTGAGGCTGTTTCCTCTTGTCCTAATGCTCGTCACTTGTGAGAAGAGACCAAACCCCAGTTTGGCTACAATCTCCTGTCAGGCAGTTGTAGAGAGACGTGGTCTCCCCTGAACGTCCTTTTCTCCAGACTAAACACCCCCAATTCTCTCAGCTGCTGCTCAGACTTGCACTCCAGACCCTTCCCCAGATCCTTTCCCTTCTCTGGACATGCTCCAGCCCTTTCTTGTCATAAGGAGCCCAAAACTGACCCCAGAATTTAAGGCGCAGCCTCACCAGTGCCGAGTACAGACACCTTTAATGCTTCCTTGGCATTGTAAGCTGACAAGACAGTGAAAATGGTGACAGGTGGGGCTTTTACAGCTCTACTAGAAATTGTGCCAAAATTCAGCCAAGTTCTAGTTCAAATGGCAGCTTGCACCCTCAGATGACAAATTATATCTGGTCAGCACAAGAACTGAAAACAAGCATGACGACCTTTTTTTCTACCTCTGGGTTCTTTATGAAACAAAAATACTGCTTTCTTAGAATTTGTTTGAAAAAAATAAAACCCACAACAAAAAATGGCAGCAGTGATAAATGTCCAGGCCACCAAGTCCAACTGACCAATTCAGAGGGGTCATCCAGGTGTTCTTGTCAAGGAACAAATAGATGATGCTTCCCTGCATGATCCTTAGTTACTCCATGCAGTGCCTCACTGAAAAATTTCATCATGTAATAGCTGTCACTCCCTTCAAAACCGTAAGCCAGTGATGTCTTTATATAGTGCAGCAGTGCACTGTGGCAAGCTTTATGGTTTTGACAATATATGCCTTTGCACTTCTTTAAAACAAAAAGGGTATTGTTGAAATCCCCATGGCTTTATTACATACATGTGGCAAGCTCTTTACTTTTTCAGTAATCCACATCTGTCAGCCACTGCTTACGAGATAGCCCAGGGGTTATCTGCCCTTTGTTATTGCTTTGATTCCTTTCATTCGTTTGCTTGCCCAGTTTAATAACAAGGAGAGATCCAGCTTCTTGATGATTTTGTTGGCATAACACCAAGCTCATCGGCACTTAACTCCAAGGCGGTGCTGTGGTTGCAGCTCTGCGTGTTGGAAGCTGCTGTATTGGGTCAGCATCTTTGCTGAAACATCTTGCTGTTTGGTTTATTCTTTGTTCTTCCTCTGTTGCTCAGTAGTTGTTGTGCAGCAGCCATGTGGGCTTTATCATCTCGGAGAAATGTTTTGTAAAGCAACAAAATTTCCTCTGAGTGTAATGAACCATTCCGTTATGTGAATTTTGGGGTTTTGTCTGTCTAAATGTTTTAAATATGAGGGGATACCACTGCTGTAGTTCCTTGTTGTCTACCAGCATGCAGGAAAGCTGTGATACATAAATAACAGATGCGGAAGAGAACAGAGCAGAAAATTGCCAATTAAAGAACATTGTATAACAACTCCTCCATCTGGGTCACCAGCAGGGTTTGAACCCAGAGCGTGCCCTGCTGCAAGCATGGGGAGGCTGTCAGCCTCTTCTGCAGCACCCAGAGAGGGCCATGCACAATAAACCTGCTCTCACTCGTGCTGCCTCCCTGCTGGGGATGGCCAAGGAGGAGTTTCTCACTTAAGTAGCACCATGCAATAAAAATTTGGCCGGTTTGTTTTCTAGTGCAGTCACAGCAAAACATCTCTCTAGACAATTGTTTCCTGGCATTTAGCAGGAATGGGTTTCTCCTTCCACAGGTGCAACCATGATAACTAATTTTTTTTCTAAAAGTGTTGATGTATATTGAGTTGATGATGTGTGAATGTTTCCCACCTTCCTGCAGGTGCTGTTGCTCACCTTCATGAATGTTTTTAGCTTTGCTGATGGGTACCTACTCCTCTCTGGCTGCACCGTTGAACAGCCATCACCAGGCTGCCTGAGAAGAGGCAGCTGCTCGGAAAGTACTGAGAAAGGCGGTGTGAAAGGCATTTCCCTTCCTCCCACATGCACAGTTCTGTCTGTAGTGCTTTACAGAGATTGCCTTCTTACAGAAGGGAGTTTCCTGTAGTCATTGGTGCTGGGGGTCTCTCTGATTCCACAAAAACTGATCTGGACACTGCTGGTAATGGTTATAGACAATAACTAATATCATCCACCTGTTTCTTTCCAAGAAGAGCAGCAGTCATCAGTAGTGCAAAACAAATACACTTCACACTGCCTGTTTCATGTCTGGGGAATGCCAGGAAGCAGCTTTGCTACCCGTGCTTCCCACAGCCCTGCTGCATTGACAGACACTTCCCATCAGGTACCCCTCAAACCATCTCCTCCTGACAGGATTGCCCTGAGTGCCTGAGCAGCTCTCAGAGCGTGGGCTGGGTTGCTACGCTGAGTGTGGGGGCAATGCTTTTCACACTCCGCTCAGAAGAGGGTTTCTGACACATCAGAGGGGAAGGTTCCCACAAATCCCAGTGTCAGGCTGTATACGAGGATAACTTGGCAGTTGTACACCAGCAGAGGTGTTAGCCTTCATTGTCAGCTCTCAGAGTGATTTACAAAATAATTTTAAAAATTCATGAACCTCCTTCTTTATGAAGTGTTGTTGTGAAGTTGAATATTTTATTACACAAGGCAACCATCATTCACTGCTAGGGAAGGGTATGTGACTGCTGCTTTGAAAGGCCAGGATGCTGGGATGGCTGGTGTTGGAAGGAAGGAGTTCTGGCACTGTATTTAGTGACTAATCACCTCAACAACACTTTTAGACCTGGGCCTTCTGAGAAAGGACTCCTGATATTCAGACCAATCTTTCAGATTTCCTTTCTATGTGTGCACCCTGACTGTGATTTTTTTTTTCTTCTTTTTCTGTTCCTTTTTTCCCTTATGATTACAAATTCATTCTCATAAATTAAAAGCTGATCTAGTTGGAAATAAAAGTTTTTGAGGTCAGGCACAAGTTTTCCACGTGGTTCATTGTGATTGCAGCTGCCCACCCAGAGCAGAGCAGGGCAGCACAGCTCTACTGAGCTTTGCAGGCAACTCCTTCCCAGTCAAGAACAAGCAAACACAGCAGAGCCAAAGAGCAAATAGTTCCTTTTTCGTAGCAGTGAAGTAATACAGAATTGCTTTTGCAGATAATAGGCCACGAGCTTTGCCCTGAATTTGCAAGACCTCAGGACCGAGGTCTGTCCGGCCCATCTGATCTCTTCTTGGTCTGCCTTTGCTTTACTTGGCTTAGCTGGGATGGCAATTTCGGTAATTGATCAGGAGTCTGTCTCTGGTTTGCTTTTGTTTGTCTGTGTTGGACTTTTTTATAGGCAGCAGTAGCAAGCAGGTGCTCTGGGTAGAAAATGGGATATTTATGACTCCAGCACAACGATGAGGTGTGGAGAAATACAGGCTTGGTATGACAGCAGGGATGAGAAGGAGGTGCAGGATGCAGCAGGGAGGAGGGGTGAAAACATGGAATATAGGAGATGGGGTGCAGAAATGACACTGGAGTCACAGCAGCTGTAAACAATTCACTAGTGGTCAGTTTGAAAACCTGCAAAATGGTGTGTGTGCTCTGTACCCATAAACAAGAATTGGACTGTAACATATTCTACAGTACTGTGTGATATTGCAGTAAGAAATAAAATGCTTACCTGCCATGTTAAGAGGTGACTGGCAGCTATGCAAACCTGGTCATGACACTAAAATCCAAAGCCCCCAGGATAATTTAAAAATGACTGCCACATCTCCATGAGTCATGTAAACCCACTCAGCTGCACTGAATCAAAAGTGTTCTGGTCAACTAGAGCTTGAGCTAGCCCGTGGAACAGGATTAATCATGATAAGGACCATAGGCTGGGTTTTATTTCTTTGTCTTTTATTGAAAAAGCAACCTTTCCCCCAGAATTTATTAGTTTAATGCCTGGTATTGACCTAAATTTGAGATAGTATTGGGAGAACATAACTCCGTGCCTCCGTGGTTAGTTACAGCACAAACACCTTCACGTTCTCATTTTTCAGCATGTCAGCCCTATGCTTTGGGCCCATCTCAGCCCCCTCAGCAGCCCATCCACCGGGACCCCCACCCTGGGCAGCCACCCACCAGCCCAGCACTCTCCTGGCAGGATTCCCTCTCCCCCAGCTCAGGGGCTGGGGGCCCTGCTGGCTTAGAGCTCTGAACACCACGTGATAAGCACTGGAGAATGGGATCTTGGTCAGTGTCCCGGGAGCACCACTGGCTGCATGCTCGGAGTTCCACCACTCCTGCAGACACGGTGCTGGTTTTCAGCAGGTCTGGACCCCCTGTGTTTGTGTGCAGCAAAGGGGCTCTTTATGAGCTTTTGTTAACTGCTCCAAGAGCTCAGGTGGTGGCACAGTAACATTTGACAGTGATCAGAGTCTTCACTTAGTTATTTTGGTAATTCAAACTACTAAATATTCCCTCTAAGGTTTTCTTTCATGATTTCTGACCTTTACAATACTTGAGCTTCAACAGCCAGCCAGAAGAGAGGTGTCTCTCCCCAGGGCATGGGCAGCCTGACAGCGCTCGAGGTACTGAGGGTTAACATTTCACACTTGAGAGACCTGGGTCTCCTTGGTCCCTGCTGGCAGTGAGGGATGTGGTCTGTATTAGCATCTGATATTGCGGTGAGCTGTAAAAGCAGGTCCTTGGAGTGCCCTGATGGGGCTGGCAGGGACACAGCCTCCTGTAATACTGAACAGGATCCCATGGTTGTGGAGAGGTAAAAGGAGACAATCATAAATCAGCAATCCTGGTTTTTAGCATGTTTTATACAGCACTGATTTCACCTGCTGACCATTGGCCCAGGCAATCTGCTTGTGAGGATGACAACAAGCCCATTAAAGCATGAGGGGGAAACGATACCTGCTTAAATTTTGCTTTAAAAGGGACAGTGACAACTCACAGACAGTTACACCATAACTATGGAGGGCAGGAGGTCAGCAACAGGCTGTGAGCACTCTTAACAGGGCAAATGTCCCATCAGATGAGTAAAACGAGCAGAGACAAAAGCATCTGAAGTACAGTTTGAGGAGCAATGACACCTTCTGTAGAAAAGACAACAAAATAGGTCCACCAAACATGAAAGAGTACAGCCAAAGCAGGGCCTGCTGCACTACTGGAGTGTAAGCATATCAAGCAAGATATTATTAACCTGGACACAAGCATGCTAAAATAGTATATCTGGTGACAGTGTGTAAGTATGCCCTGATGTAACACCATTAATTAAATAAGCAACAAACACAGATTTCTGCAAGTCTAAGCAGAAATGCAGAAATAATGTGTAACAGCAAATCAGCCATTGGGGAATCATATGCTTGCACACATGGGAGTATTGGAAAAAATGTGCATATGGTAAAATCTGTAAGAAAAGAGGGTATAAGAGGGTGGGAAAGTTGTATGGGAAACAAAAAGACATATATACGTTTTGTGTACGTATTTATGTGTGTGTATACAGCACACAGAACAAGCAAACAAGATGTCTGCTGAAAACAGAACAAGTCCCTCTCCCCCTGAAAATAATAAACGGCCAGAAGCAGATTGGAGCTGCTTTTGGAGAGGTCAGGTATGAGCAGAACCACAGGAGTGATAAGAAAAGAAAGATGGGGAAGAGCTCATAAGCTTGGCCACCCTGAATCAGCGTTAACTGCTTGCACCACCCTCATGGTAGCTGTACACTCACAGCTAATTCAAAATAAGATTCTTAAGGGCTAAGTTAATTGCATATATAGTACTAATTTTTCATGAAGACTAATAATTAACCTATATTGGTAGTGAGTGTCAATCTGGTATTGTTCTGGAATTTGAAACTGGCCTGATCTCAGTCTTTCAAGCACGCCCAGCACATGGATCTCAGAATTGCCTGGCAAGCGCACGCAAACAGAGAGTGTGCGTGTGTGCATTCAGTTGCAAGAAAGGAGAGAGAAAAAAATCCAGCACATGAGTTGCTCCAGCCTCGAAAGCCAGGTCAGAGGCCCTGGGATATGGCCCATGGCAAGGTCAATTACACAGCTGAGGTAGGCAGACAGAAAAGATGCACCGCCTTTAAGTACTGACCACAGCCAGCAGCAGGGGCAGCCAAAAACCCTTGTAGTTTCTGATTGGGAATCAAAGGTTTCTCTCCACTCCTCTTTTTTGCCACCAGCTGCTGAGCCCCTCTCCACTTTAGCTAGGAGCACTGTGATGAATGCTGCTCCTGGTAAGGAGCTGTAAGACTGGCACATCCCCTCCCAAGGTCCCTGGAACTGACACCTTCTGCCTCCTTAGAGACTATACCAGAGGTCAGCCTCTGGAATGCAGCAAACCTTAGGCTTGCTGCCACCAATTTGCAAATGGAGAAAGGGAGGGTCAGTGATGCCACAGGCACAAATTAGAGAACTGCATTTTCAAACTGGCAGTTTCAGGAGTTTCGCATACCATTGTATCACGTGCAATACATGTACACTATTTTAACAGTGTATGTTACACATCAAAAACATTTAACATCCCTCTTCAATCCATTCCTCTGCCTCCTTTCTGGCTCCCAGCACAGATTCTGAAACACTGAGCAGCTGCAGAGATCTTTTAGATAACAGCAATATTCAACCTGTCACATAAATATACTCATAATTAGTGTTTTCTTTGCAAAATTTCTCTCTTCTCTGGCAAGTATGAATTTTCATATCCATAATACTTTTGCTTTTTTGGTTGCCTTTGTCAGCACTTCTGTTTGAGTAGGGAATTGGCCACCAGGACAACAGTTCTCTCCCTGCACTCTGAGCTCACGTTTGTGTTTGGGACAACTTCGGATTGCCTGGTGCTACCCCGTGCAGAGCACCCCACCTCTCAGACACGTTTGCTCAGCACAGACTTGGTTTTCTCTCAAAATGCCCGTATGTACTCAAAACGCTCAGAGTTCCTCCCACCATGGTTGGATGTTATTCTCATTGAGGTCTCACGCCAGTTAAACTCGTCGGTGCCTCTGGCCAAAGGCCCGGGTGTTGCTGACAGGCTGAGGTGGCAGCACCTCTGTGGGGACACGCACACCCCCACGAGCTGCCAGGGGCTGGAGAGCTCTGGGCCCGTTTCACACGTACAGATTGTCTGCCTGTGGCCATGATTGCATGGGTCACAAAAATACAGCATTTCTAGGCACCATAGTTAGGGGTAGACATAGGACCCCTCTGCTCCGTAGCTGTGCTTCTCCAGAGGGAGGGAACGAGTCCCTCGTGTGACATCTCCCTGCATTTGCCTTCCTGACAAACTATTTTGCAAGTGCAGGGAGGAATGCTGCTCCTTATTCAGTCACTTATTACATGAGGCTGTGGTACTGTTTGAATCACAAATTGCATGCTAATGGCCTAATTCATAAACCATTGACATTTTTTATGAGCCCTTAACATTCAAAAGTGAAGAATTTGTGCTCAAAAAATAATTTGCATTGCAAAATTCAATAATTTAGTTTCTCATATTCATTAATGCCTAAGCCCACACCACATAACTTATCCCAGTCTAACTACAGTTCCCAGCACGCTGATAAAAACAGGATACACACTAGTTCCCATAAAGGGCTTCAATATTTGCAACTAACTCTTTACCTGCACTGATTGATTATATTTGTAGAGAGGAAAAATCCAGCTCTGCAGCAAGTGTGATGAATGCACTCAGCAATGGCTGCTTTGAAGCTGCTTTCTGCTCTAATCATGTTTTCCTCCAATGGCATTAACTACCATAAAATATGAGATCATAAAGGGTAACGATATCAGACAACAAAATCATCCTGCAGACTGCTCAGTCCCACTGTATTAGGAAAGGATTCATGTTTCATTAATGAAAACTTGCTTTGCTTTTGACCTGATATCACTGGTTGTCGAAACCAGATGAGAAAACTAATAATAAATGTGTAGCTCCTAAATCATCCACAAATTCCTAGTGCTGTGTATCACCCCCTTTTACAGGGAGGGAAACTGAGGCATATGCAAAGCAAATAGCCCAATGACTCTTGCAGGGTCAGCTGGACCCCCCTGACTCTGTCCAGTGCTCGAGTGGGGATGTGCACATGCTAAGGTGATTGGTGTTATCTAAACAAGATTTATAAGTAGCTTTTTGAATACCGAAAGCAGAACAGGTCTGTCCCCCTGGGCCTCTGTCCTTCCAGGACAAACCAGCATTTGTGGTTGGATGGTATTGCACAGGCACTCTCAGGGCTTTTAAAAGTGGGTGTCTCTGCATAAGGTGATGCTCACATGGGGCACCCAGGCTCCCAAAAAGGATGGGTGGTTGCTTCCTGGGTGGAGTGGGAGTCTCTGTTGTAGGTGTCCTTGTAGAAGTGTCTTCAGCTGGTTTAGGTGAGGGCCCCCAAG
This sequence comes from Struthidea cinerea, assembly GCA_013397865.1. Classification (NCBI taxonomy): domain Eukaryota; kingdom Metazoa; phylum Chordata; class Aves; order Passeriformes; family Corcoracidae; genus Struthidea; species Struthidea cinerea. The sequence goes on from VZTI01003251.1 coordinate 477,336, forward strand.
CTGCTGTCACTCAGCTGGCCTGTGCTCCTCGGGGACTGCTCCAGCATGTTGAATTCATTGCCACTGGTATATGTTAACTAAAGACAAAACATCTCTTAAATAGCTTAACTACATACAAATGACTTCCCACATAGCAACGATTTCTATCAACTATTTACAAATAGCGATGCGCAGCTTGATCCCTTCCACAGCAGAAATCACCACGGCCAGTCTCTGGAGGGCAAGGCTGCATTCTCCACCCAGTTTGTTAACTAACACATTTAGGCATTCAGGCCGGGCTAAACACAGCAGGAGCTGCCTGGGGCAACTTCTGCAACTGCCCAAAATTCCATCCCAGAGAGCTCCTGCAACAATAATGCCAGCGTTTAATTGTGGTGGTTCAGTCAATCTCCTCCTGTCCAGCTGGCCTGTTGTCCCAAGCCAGTCCCTCACCCCATCTGTGCAGGGACTGCCTGGGCCTTCCCTGGTCACCCAGAGAAGCAGTGGTGATGGCACCTGGGTGTGCCCACAAGCACAGCCCCCAAAACCAGCCACACCACAACTGGAGCTGTTGTTACACTTGTCACTGACCCACCCCTTCTGTCCCCCAGCTCTTGCTGCAGTTTTTTGCTGTAAGGTGTTCAGGTGCCCTCACAGCACAGCAAAAGCAGAGGGCATACAGCTGCAAACCCAGCATCACTAGGGTAAGGATTGTGCTCCATCTGCACTGGCATTTCAAATAACAAGCTTTACATGTGTCTTGAGGGTTTTCCTGTTATATTTTTATTCAGTTCTAGTAAAGAGAAAATGGTAATTGACAGAAAAATTCACCAGCATCTGTTCCATCCCAATATAGGGTCTGAACTTACTTGCATTTGAAGCCTTCTCCACAATACATTAGAGAAAGAGATGATTATTCCAGATCAGGGAGTGCTTTCCAGCGTCGTTACCATGTTGAAAGTGACATTTATGCAGTCTCTTTTTTGGGTTGGCCCTGAGGTTGCAGCCACAGCATGGGAAGTGCAACATCAGGAATCACACAGGCACACCCTTTTGGAATGGTCTGCAGGACTCTGGCATTTTGCTGTATTGTTTCTTTCTTATTTTCAGTCAGCACTTAATGCTCCTTTGGAATATTGGTCTCTTTTGAAATCCAGTAGCTGAAGTTGCTGATAATTAATAAAGAAGCAGCTACAATATATTTGCAGAACTTCCTGCCTGAGGTTGGCTGTTAAACAGACCTGAATCACAGTTCCATAATTATGTGATGGCAAAGGCTTTGGGAGCTGCTGAACCATGGACACTTCAATTTCAAAGGTCAGATGAAATGCTGATTTGCTATAAAACAAATCAATACACACACAAAAAAAAAGGTTGAAAAATGTGAGCTTCCACATTGCCAGTAGAAAACACATGGATTTGAGACTGGCAAAAAATGTATATGTGTAATGAGTGGACATCACTTCTTCCTTTCTTTGCCAAAGCTGGAGCACCATGAGGCCTCAAGGACAGTTGAGAAGTTGAGCTGTGGGAAGCCACACGGCACTCAGTGTTTGCAAGGAGGCCTGAGTTGGTACCCAACAGTCAAAGGTCCCTTGGACCATTAGGTCAAAGAATTATAGAAGCTGCCTTTGGAATTCTCCACACAAAGCACATCCCAGTGTAGCAGCTATGGGCATTCTCAAATCTCCAGGCAAGCTCTCTTGTTTGTTGCCATTCTGCTGTGTGAGAAAGATGCTAATGACACATTTATACATCTTTTAGTGATTCCTAGGCAACTTTCCAAACCTTAAACTGTGCTGGACACGTCCTTTTTAAAACATCCTGGCAAACTAGAGAAAGCAGCATGGAGTGTTGGCAGTTCAGGCAGGCCCTGGTGAGGTCTGCTCATCCCAAGGCTCTTCTCCTGTCTGGTTACACCACGAGCAGAGGAATTGCTTTACTCCTGCAGTGGAAGAGCTGGGCACACACAGGGACAGCAATCCCCCTGTCACACCCTCTGGGCTCCCAGCTCCTGCTCACTGGTACCATTTTCCCCATCCCTGGAAATGGCTATCTCACTGGGACTCTCCAGGTTTGGGCAAAAGTTAGAGTCTGATTAAATCTAATATTCTGTAATTTGTCTCATGGAGCTAAAGATAATTTTTAAACCGTAGTTGGGCACCTGTAATATTTTATGCACAGCTATGCCCATCTCAGATTTCAGAACTGACACACAAAACCCCCATGCAAGTCTGGCTCCAGTGAAAGCTGAAAGGTTGTAGTTCTTTTAATTGCATAATTTTGGCAACAGGAAGGGTGGAAGCTGTTTGAGTGGTCTTGGGTCAGTCATATTTTTCTGCTTTTCTTTCTAGCTATAAGCTCTTGAAAACATTTACTGAGAGATGAGAGCTGATCTCTGAGTGTTTATATGATGTACTATTTTAAATAGTTTATTTATTTGGAATTTTAATTTTTTTAAAATGAAAAGATTAATAAATCTCTTTGAGTTCTAGCAAATAAGATCTTCATAAGCAGAAATGGCCAGATCTCAATGCCACCAGCTTAACAATACAGTCCTAAAAGGTGGTCATTCTGATTCTGAGCAATACTTTATAATTCATCTCTGAGGACCAAGTGATTGGGTGACATAAATGAAGGTACCTCAGTGATGTTTTTCTGACCAGTATGAACTTTAGTTTTTCATAGGCACATTTCAACATGTCCTCCTGCAAGCTGGAAGCTGTAATTATGAGTCTGCCTTTTATAAGACAGACTATATTTCCCTTAAAAATGCATAAGCCTCCCTATTATTGCTACACAGCAGATGGAGTGGCAGAACAGAGCTGCCTTGTGGATTGTTAAACCAAACCGTTGCTAAGAAAAAAACACCACTGAAGACCAAGATCAGCAATCATTTCAGAAAAACAGGTTCCTGTGCCCCTCCAATATATTTCTATGTTACCTCCGTAGCAGAGACTGATGAACACATGTATTTGTATGAAATGCAGAAGCAGCATGAGCTAATGTTACAACTGCTTCTAAGTGCCGTTTGCATTTGTAATTTAAAGTTGTTTCAAAGTAGCGAAGGGAACTAGGGAGTTGTTTGGGGCGATAGAATATAGAGGATCATTACAAGCCCTTGCAGATCATATTTTGCTTGAACTAATTCTTCCTGATATTTTAATATCAAACATAACCCATGCCAGTTTTACATCTCAAATATATTTGGTATTTAAAAAAATAATTAATAGTGTCAGTTTTATTAATGTGTTAAAATATGAATTAAAAACATGACAAATCAACGGGAAACAGCAGTCTGTTTTAATGAATATTTCATACTGTCCATCAATAAATCATAGATCAAAGGGAATGGAGCACATTCTGCAATACTACTTTTCTGTCAATGTGGGGTTACTAAAAGTTTTACAAGTTGTTTTGGCACTTACTTAGTTGCACATTTAAATTAACATTTTAGGAGGGAAATAAAAAAGTTATGGCACTGAATCCCAGAAGAGTCTGGTGTTCAAAACAGATTGTCCTGCTTCCTTACCATTTCATTGCTTTAAAAGATCTGTGGCTGACCACAGAGTTGCAGGGCTGTGTGCTGTGTGCAGGTGCCTTGCTGCTCTGCCGCCCCAAACCAGGCTTTTCCCAAGCTTCCCACACGGGCACTGGCAGGAGGTGAAACTTCTCCTTAACAAAACATCTCGACCTCCTTGTCCATCTTCCTGGCTGATGTGCTGCCTGTGGCTTTGAGTCGTGCAGATCTTTCTGATGTCTCTGTTTTGCCAGAGCATTTAAGGGCTCAGATACGAGTGCCTGTCTTATCAACTGTGTGTGCACAGATTCAGCCCCTCGGATCCTTTAATGATGTATGTTGTATAAACAGAAAACTTGATCTTTTTTACATCTGAAACAGGAACCAGAACTTCATAGAAAATAAAAGATTTAGATATTCAGGCCCTCTCCTAAGCTTTCTGTTCAGTGATTGATCGGCACTAGGGAAGTTCCCTGGAGACGGGGATATGGCCAAGGCAACTTCTCTGGGGGAAGCTTCTCATTCAGGATCTCAGGTTTTCTCTAACCACAGAATTAAACTCTTTTAGGCTACAGAAATTACCTTCAAACCAGGAACAGAACTGACGCCTGCAGCAATGCATACCTGAGTTCATGTCAACAATGACTGCAGTGGACAAACTTGGCTTGTTTGTTCTTCAAGACCTCAAGACTCATCCAGTCCTCGTAATGTCAGTGCAGTTGTCAGACTCAGTTCTCTGAATTTTAAGTAAGAAGTTCCTGATTTGCTAAAGATCTCATCAGTGTATTAGAAGCAGCATCTAATAGAAATAATTGATCAAGCTAGTAGGCCTATAGCTTTCACATGTAGACTCAAATATTGGAAGCGAACCTCATTCTTGTTCATAGATTCAGCAATGAAATTACATATAAACATGGCTCAGGTGTGAAAGAATTCAGCCTTGGCTAGCATCTGTCTCTGTGATCTCCTATAGCTCTCAATTGAAAGAAATGCCTGGCCTCTCCAAAAAAGAAAGTGAGCTGCCTTCTCTCAAGTCTCCCAGTTTTCATTGTTATTTTCTACGAGAGGAAGAGTGCTGTTTGCATCGTGCTGTAAGACAAAAGGAGGGTAGGATGAAGTTGCCCATATTGCTGCGATTGATAGTAATTGGTCCTGCTCCATATCACTGATCTAAGTAACAAAAACCTGGTTTAACTCAGAGTGGCTCAGAGACTTGATGCTTCACAAAACCCCAAACTGAGAATCATATGTGTGATTCTAGTCAGACCCTTTTATCAAGATCATATTTCTGGAGCAAGAACAAATGCGTTTTTTTATATTGAATTAATTAAATTCATGGCAATGCTAGAGTCTCCTAGCAAATCTGACACAGGAAAATTCTGTCCAGCTTTGATGCTTTTTTGTCTGTTTGTTTTATAGCAGCATTGATGCAAATCCCCAATTATAGAAATTGTCTTTATAATAAAGTAAAATTCAGGAAGCCTGACAAATGCCAAGTAAACTTATGAGCAGAGGGAGAGAGGTAGCAGAGGCTGATATTATCAGTCCTGTGCCTGGGGACTGCCCCAAACCTTGGCTGAGGAGCCAGGGTGATCTGCAGAGGGGACAGGGAATAAATAAGGTGTAAGAAAGCTTTAAGCAGAGACAAAGCTGGAGGGTTTTTAGTGTAGGCCATGCAAAGTTTACCACTGTTCAGTGAAATGTAAGACTGGTTGGAGTGAGTGACACGTGCATCTACACATGGAATGACAATATCTCATTGTTGGTGGCTGATCAGGTATGGAAATGCAGGAGTCCTCCTGCGGCTGTTTGTGATCTTGGCGGGAGAGGTTTTTCCCAGTGGGTTCAGACCTCTCCTCTTGGACTGTCCTGACGCACTGCACACAGAGGGGAACAAGCTCTGCCTGTCCTCGGTGTCACCCGGCAGCCACCAGCCCCATTACCTCACTGCACCCCCTCGAGCTCTCAGCTCAGCGCCATCATGGTCCCAGAGCTTCTGAGCCACGTCTGCAGAAGATGGGAGAACAGCAAAGATGGGCACAAATTTCCTGCAGTCTGCCAGGTAGATATCCCCATGCAGCATATTTATCTGTGTGATACCACCAGCTCCCTCCCTTTCTCTAAAAGAAGACCAGAGAGGATTGCACACATTCATTTAGTTAAAGATGCAAGGCTATCCACAGTAATTAGCCACCACTAATTAAGTAGGGAGATCAGGGATAGAAATGGAGACAGAAGTCATTCAGGGTATAACTGCTGAGTGAGGTGATTTTGCTGTACTCCACTGATGTTCCACAAGAACGATAAATCCCCAGATCTCTGCAGTGGGCAATGAGGAGTTTAAGCCTAAAAGTTATTATACTAATGCCAGAAAAGGCTACAGGACTCTTTGAGAGTGTAGATAATGGGGTCTGTCCTTTTTAGCCTCATCTCAGAGACCAGGTCACAGTACTGTGTCCTGCCCCACTGATTCCTCTGGGAGAGCCCCAGCAGTGCTGTAACATGGAATTCCCATGTAATCCCAGCTAACAGAACAAAAACCCAACCAGAAAGGGGAAAGCCCTCTTGACCAGCAGCACAGTGAAAGCAAATTCAGTCTTTGAAGACGGAACTGGAATGCCAGAATGTGCAGAGATTAATCTGAAACTGATACCAATTGCTTCCTATCACGTTCAGTGTATTTGACATAATTACCTTAAGAACAGCCTCAAAGTGTTATATTGTTAAAGCTGCCAGATGGAAGACATGCTCTGCTGATAGCAAGCATATCAGACGATGATATTGAAGAGACTTCTGAAGAGTTTTAATTAATCTTTCTCTCTTTTTTTATATAATTGACATTACACTGGGCTCATTTGTTCTGTGGAACCCAAGCACTTGGCTCCTGGTTACAGGACTTTAATGGATAAAGGTTTCCCTGAAGAGAACTAATAAAAGTCGAGGCTCTCAGCTTTTATGAAAATGACTGCAGATTACCTTAAAGAGAAGATGGTTTCCTCCACTGTGTGAAGCAAAACTTCATAGATCAATGTTGACATAAGATGGTGCTTAAATGGGTAATTTTTTTTCAGGCATTTTATCTTCTCTGGCTGAGACCCATTATTTTATTGCCCCGGTTGGAAACCACCACACTGCATGACACAAGCATGGTTTTAATTAGTCTGAAAAGTTTTAATTGGGAAACAAAGAGAGCTTTCTTATAGATTATTATTGCAACCTTTAATTGTCTGACTCGAGAGACCATTAATTATCTTGATGGGGAGATGACACACCTTTCTGAACTATGACACCCATATTTACAGCACCTTTTACCGAATACAGTACCTGTTGACTTTCTTCCAGCCTTTCATTAAGGAACTGCTGTGATAGGAATTAACTACAGTAATTCCATTACAAAACCTGCTGTCCAGTGGAATTTTTCTGGAAGATTAGATTTCTGAAAGGGAAAAAGGCCATTTAAGCTAAGCATTTCCTCAAGGCTCAAAGTAAATAAGCGATGAAGAAGGTCAGAATGAATTTAGAACTCTTAAAGGTCTGCTGTACACTTGCATGCAGTGTGCGAAAAATAAACAGTGCAGCTTTCCAGTACAGTGGTTTTTATTGTTTTAAATGTTTCACATTTCAGTTTAGGGGAGGGATGAGAAGCGCAGAGGACAGAATCTGATCAAAATGATTTTACTTGGAGGAAGAGCAGCATTTTAAGCAGACATTTCAAGGTTGAAGTGATACTGGTAGCAGTTGCTTGGCATTAACAACAAAGAAAATACTTGTTAAACCCATTGGGGCAGAACAGCAGAGAGAAACCTGTGACCTGGGGTTCAGCTCTTGCCACAGTGCATTCACTATGTGTGGGGAAGGTGCAGAGCAGGGGGCTGGGTGTATATTGTGTCTGTTTATTATTAACTCTGTGCTGGTACCCGCTGTCTGTCTGCGGTGGGTGGCCCTCACTGCCTGCTTTCAGCTCCTCCTCTACAGCAGAGATGTTTTCAGGACCTGGTCATTTTTAGTAGTTCTATAATTGAGTCTGTATTGAGTAAACTAGTTGAGAGACTTTTAACCTGACTTTATATTGCTTACTGGAAATTCAGAAGATTACTTTAAACTGTGTTAATATAGTTGTATTGGGTTTTTTTTCCTGGAGGTCAGCAGTATCTACTCTGTTTCTGTGAAAGGAAATTAAAATATTCCCTGGGCTGCCACAAGCTAACTAGATACTGAGTTTATTTTAAAAGTACAGCCAGGTGACCTCTTTTTTTGACCAGGAGCAGGTGGACAAGTGGAGGCTGGAGCTTTGATCCTATACAAACCTCCTTCCCTGCCAAGCTTCAGCTAATACAGATCAGTGGGAGACAATATTGCACTCCTGCCACTGGGGCTGGAGTAATGAGGAAAAGGGTTGTGTCTGAGTCATGGAACCTCACAGGTGTTTCACAGGGAGTTGCTCTGCGATGGAGCTAAAAACACAATTGAAGTTATTGTGCCTTTCCTGCACACACCAAGAGAGGCGAAGCTAATCAAAGCAACCTGAACATATGCTGTATGCTAAGCAAGAGGGCATGCCCAGACAGTAACCACAGAAATGGATTCCCCTTTGTGTGTGCTCGCTCTGACCGACCTACGAGTGGGGGAATAAAGTTTTAACAAGTACTTTCACTTCGGGAAATCTTTCCACAACTACAGAAGTCGTTAGGCTTCATCTGCAGTAGCTACAGTCACTGGAAGCAAAGTGGCCATCAGCAGTGCTGGAATGTCTCCACAGCAGAGCTTTTGCAAATTAAGAGTCTGATGCTGCATACTGATTGAATGCTGCAAACTACTTCCCCCTTCTCTGTCCTTTATTTCTTCTTCTCTCAAGCTGCTGTCAGGAGTAATCCCTCTTCTAATATACTGAGATGGGGAAAATCTCTCTTCAGGGTTTTTCTGGTTGTTGTTTGTTTTTCAATTAATCTCAGGGAGGGCTGTGCTGGGTTGGTGACATTGGTTTGCTCCTCGCATGTGCAGCCGTGGCACGTGCTCGGTGCAGAACGTGCTGAGGGCAGGATGTGCACCAGAGGGAGAATTTCCCTGCAGTGGTGGTCATTTAGGCTTGACACCAGCTCCAAAAACATACATGTAGCTGTGTGGTGGGATACTAATTTTAAAAGTCTGTTCACCTGATGGCAAAGAAAAATACTGTTCTGTGAACGACTTAAGCAGTGTTGAAATGTAATTATTGCTTGAGTGCATCTAACAATGATGGCACAACTCAGGGACCACAGTGACAACTGGATGTGTCTTAGGGCACTGGCATGTGCAGGGCTACCCATATATTAGTGGTGAGGAAAAACTAGTGTACAAATTTAATTTATTAAGCTGGATATATAGCATAAATCTTATTTATTGTTGTTATTTTATTTTTTTATTTATTTTTACTTAATCTGTTCAGATGTAGTCTACTTTCCTACCTGGAAAAGGAGCTGAGTGAGCAAGGCCAGCCTGAATGCCTTAAACTTCTGGGGAATCTTCTCTCTTGGAAGCCAGTGGCAGCTTCACATCTTCATGTGAATATGTGATCAGGAATATGCCAATTTAATTCATTGCACTGGAAATACAGCTATTATTTCAGATTTAGCTAAATAGCAGGGTGCTGTAAAAATTCTTTGGAACCAAAATAAGTGGAAGAATACGTAACTTGGTTTATAATTACCCTAATACTACGTTTTGATACATTCTTCAGAAATTCTATTTAATGTGTCTCATCTAACTGTTAGTTTTATTAAATGCCTCTTAAATGTTTAATTTGAGGGATGCAAATAAGAGCAGAGCACACAGGGAAGACATCAGCATGAACAGACTCACTGGTTTTGTATTCAAGTCCGTGCTGTAGGCAGGAGAGTGCAGCAGGCCGGACGGCAGGAACGCTGTAATTACTTATTAAACTGCAAACTTTAATCACAGGCTGAACCGCTTTTAATGTGAACAAGCATTAACCGTATGAATTGACGCAAACGCAGCTCCAAAGCCTGATGTCTCCAAGATGACAGAAAAAGTGCATGAGAAGCTGCAGGTGTCGGTGGCTGAGTTTCAGCTGCGTGGGGCTGAGCCCAGACTCTCTGCCGACCCTGAGCACAGGTGCTGCTGCTGGAGAACTGAACCTTCATCTCCACTCTTCTGGGCAAAGAGGAACCCAGAATCGTGCAGGGATTTCTTAGGCCTCAGGGGCACTGTGACAAAAATTCAAAAGCTTTGAAGGTTCTTCCTTTTGCCACCTCTTTCTCTTCTGACTTTTGTTGAGGTTTGTGTGTTTGGAGGTGGTTTTTTAATATGTTAAGACCTCTTGCATGAGTTGAGATTTTTTTTTTCTTGTACTTTAGTATATCAGGAATTGAAAATATCACCGAAAACTCTTTCCAATGTTTACGGGTTTTTCCTTTTGTAAGGAATTTTGGTTGTTGCTACAGATGCATCACAGAAATAGAAATTACCATTTTTAGTCACTGATGAGCGAGAGGAAAGATGAAGCAGATTCTTGCTTAGGTGTAGTAGGAAGTATTTTAGGGTTAGAACCACATTGTTTAAAAATATCCTCACCTCTCACTCCTACTTGCACTTGCCAGGAGTTTGTTCTTATCTGAAGACCAATAAAGCCAATGGAAATATTCTCCTAGAGCTATTTGGCGCCAAACAAATTTGTGGACCTGGACTTTCAGAGGGACCAAAACTAGACGAGAAAAAGTTATCTGTTTTTTATTTTCTTCATGTTTTAGAATTTAGATGCCTTTTTTGATGTGTTTAGAGCCAAGAAGGCACACGAGCAGCTGTGCTCTGAGAGCACGAGGATCATGCTGTCTTTGATAGGGTTCCTTGCTCACCTGAAACAAAGAGCTTTGCTAATCAGGGGGAAACATGAGTGACTCATGAAAGTCTGCTCTGAGAGGGTGAAAGGCTCATGGCTGTGCAAAGCTTCAAAGTAAAATCTCGGTTGTATTTAAGATGCTCATGGCATGAGCACACACGTTTTGGTTTTCTGTACCTCTCCTCTCTGCCCCTTCATTTTTCACATTAGCAATAGCTGCTGATTATTTGAATATCCTCTCTGTGTTTTTCAGGGAAGACAAAACTCACCATTAGGAACTGAAAGTCTCTTGAGACTAAAATCCCAAAGAGCCATTGAGCACAGCAGAATTAAATTATGTGAAAGATGATCTCAGGCACTGGAAATTACTGTGCAGAGCTTCATAAAGAACCATGAAAGGAGAAAAAAGTAACAGCCAAGCCCAGTTCAACATAAAATGAAGCCTTCAGTATTTGGAACCATTTGTTTCCTACCTCTGAAACGCCACCACTGCTTTCTCCTACTGGCTGAAAGTGGACTCCAAGCTCCAAACATATTTAGTGCCAGGAAGGGCTCGTGGTCCTAAGACAGCCAGAATGGTGGGGTTTGTTATATTTGTACCAAAACTAGGTTTTAAACTGGATTTTCAGTGAGCATTCTCAAAGGAAGGACTCTGTCAACAGACAGATTGCAGGGAAGCATAGTCTCTGATAAAATGAAGTCCGAAGGCAAGGGAAAAGTTTGGGACACCCAGCCAGCTTGATGCACTCTGTTAAATTTCTGTGCACCTATCCACAGAATGAAATAATTCGGCTGAGAATATCAAGTGACTCCTTTGTGCTCCGAATGGGGCTGAAACTCCCTCACTTCCCCAGCTAGCTCTGGCACGTGCCTCCATGGGTTTGTCACTAGGTCTGCTCGTTCCTGAAAGATGGGAAATGCAGCTATCCCAGCACACTGGGATGCTGACAAGCGGCGTCAAATCTCATGATAGCATATAATGACTCTCATTTTCAAACAAGAAAGAGAAATGGTTGTTATTGGAAAATGTTGTTAGATTTTTGTATTAAATCTTGCATAGTAACAGTATAATTATAATGTGTCATCTCTGGCTCAGTAATTTGACAATTCAGTTCTTTTTGGGGGGGCAGATGGCCTACAACATACCATATTTTTATAATTAGTTTATTCTCTGCACACTCAGTATGTAATTACTCCCTCATTCATTACTACTTTCTTTGAAATCTTCCTTTTCAAGAACTAATAAATCCTCCAACACAAGTGAAGCTTAAATTTCTCTTTGTACTCTTCTCTATCCTCTCTAAGGAGCTTTAATACTTACCACCCTGGTTATTTCACACTCCACATTATTTTAAATACATCTTCATCCTCACTTTCTATATAACACTTGGCCACCTTTCTTTTTTACCCCCTTTTTTAAAGAATAGAGAATTTTAAGATGAAGTTTTCTTGCCAGGAGAGCTAGGCACATAAATAAGCAGAGTCTAAAATGCGAGGAGCTGTAGGTAGATATACATATCTGTGTGCTACATTCCAGTGTGTGATGTGAGAGCACTGTACCTCACAGTGCCAGTGCAGCAAGCATCTGTAGAAATAAAAACACGTCATTTCCTTTTTAGCATTTGAGTCCCTGCTGCAGTACTCAGTTTGTTTTAAATTGTTTCAGGTAGTGACATAATCTTCTGACAATAAAGTTTCTTTCCAAATCCAGAGCCTCCTGTGTAGCTGCAGGTGCTTCAGACTATCTCAACCACTCCTTTGAGCCCAGCTTAAAGCTCTGCTATGAGCTCTGCTCCCCAAGAACAGCCCCTTTGTTGTGGTGCTTATCTGGGTATTGCCTGTGGCCTGATGCTGCTTCCCATACTGAAATCACAGGCTCAGGTTTTCAGTTTACCCTCTGAATAAATCAAGTCTTTAACAATAAAATTGCACAAACAAGCAAACTTCAGGCAAAATTTGGCTTTTTCTATCCCTCTTCCTTTTTGGTAAGGTTATGTTCTGTCTAATTTCAGACTCGCACTGTTATCTTAGACTTAAACCATATCATGGAGGCTGAGATTTTCAAAGCAGCTTAAAGGATTTAGAGACATTTTCCATTCAAATTACAGATCTTTCTTTCAAAATCCTTTTCATCACTATGTCTTGGTGTTTTTGTAGTTGTTCCTTAAGCAGTGCTTCACTTCAGTCACACAGAAATTCTTTGTGCTGCTACTTAATGTTCCCCAAAAGGGCAAAGAGGAAAAGGAGTGGGAGAATGGGAATGCTGTGCACTGCATTTGCTGTCTGCAGCATCTCAGTGGCTGAGCAGTGCTGCTCCAAAGTGCTTTAAAATCCCCCGTGCCCCATGCGACACTGACTTCAGGTGTTCTCCTGCATCCAAGCCTGTTGGAGAGTGAAAAAACTTCCCGGGATTTAAGGCGGCAGCTTCCTCTCCTGCTGCCTAATTTAGTCACTGCCATCATCAGCTGTTCTTCTGCCGATTTCTTCATCCCTTTCCTGCCTGAAATGGGATGCCGATTCCCGCCCTGCTGGCTCCGGGCAGCCCTGCTGGTGCCGGTGCCAGGGCCCCTGAGCCCCGCAGCGGCAGGGAGGGAGTGATCCCACCCCGGGCGCTCCGGGCAGCTCCAGCCCCCCAGGATGCCCCGGAGCCTGCAGGAAAGAGCCCACTCCTGGCTTGGTACCAAGCGGCAGCGCCCAGAATCCACCTCAACTTGCCGGCGAGGTGGGCTACGAGCCTGTGCCAGCCTTAGGAGCCAAAGGGGGTCAGTGCTTCTGACCCTTTTACCCTTTTGCTGCTTCCTGCCCTCTCTTGCGGTGCCAGGCAGGAAATGAGGCACTGCTGTCCACATGGTCCTTGCTTCCGACTCTGCCTGCACAATGCCAGCTCCTGAAAACAAATATGGTATGGGGAGCTGTCCTCCGCACCAGAACCGATGGCTGTAGGGGGAATTTGGTGCAAATATTTGGCTTGAAAGAGATGGTTTGTGGTGAGCTCTATGCCATTGGAAATTCAGGTTTTCTTAGGTCAGAGTAGCCTTGCTACATGATATCAGTGGCTTGTTTGGTTCAGAGATTATCTTTGTGGCACTGGCATGTATTAAGAACTGAAAGAAGAAAACATTTTCAAAAAACCTTCAGACAAAAGAAAATATTTTACATTTGCTAAAAATTGTACTGTAGAGCTTGAGACTTGACACAGCCTAAATTAGTTTGGATTTTTTTCTTTCTTTCTGGTTTTGGCTGTTGGTGTAACCATTAGCGTTTCAAATCTATATAAATTTTAAAGTTAATTATGTAAGTGTCCAACTTATTTTAAGATATGTTATAGATATTAAAATCAATCACTTTAAAATTAATGCATTCTGCTGCAGTGGATATCTGAGACTAGCTGAAAACTTAGTTTAGAGGATTTTGTCTTCCTTTAGGTTCAGTGGATGTCTTTGTTTCCACAGGGAAAGTGGAAAGTGTCAGAAGTGTCATACCTACTGAAGGTACAGTGCCAGCACAGCCCACCCTTGGCAAAGGGACAGGAAAACACCACCACGGAAATAGGAATGTGCGTGTAATTATTGTGTGTGTTGATCCAGTACACAGATACTCAGACCAGCTGGGAAGGTTCTGTCCAAAACTCTTCGTGCTAAATGGAAAAATGGCCAACAGCCAGATTAAACAGCTACCAGGGAATTATAAAATTTAAAAAAAAACCCACAAAAATGAGTAGTGATGGGCCACATAGCGCAAAATCAGCAGGAATGAGTGGCTCTTCCAGTGCATCACACCCAAAAACCGCCCCCAGTGTGTTTCACTTTTTGGTATATGAAGAATCCCCAGTGTAATCTGGAAGCTGGTGGTTTGTCTGGGCAGGTGCTGTTCTGCTGAAGGGACAGCACAAGCTTTTCATAGAGACTACATTTTAGATCCTGTTGAGTCACAAATAACTCCTCAGGAGCTACTGTTTTAGTCTCTGCTTTTTGTAAAGCAGCTGGGAAAAGCACAGGATGAAATGCTGAGGCATCTTATCTGAGTCAGACAAAATTCTCTAAAATTTGCCTAAATGAAATAAGAGCCCTGATGAGGGAGTTATTCCCACTTGACTCGAGTCCCCTGCCTCAACAGGAGCACAGCCCTGCCTGTGACTTTCCAGACCCTGGTCTGAGTTTCTCAGAACCATTTGTGCTGCACCTTCCCAGTGAGCCCAGGCAGTGCCCTCCTGAGAGCTTTTTCCCCACAGGCAAAACTTGACCACTCTGCTCAATTTAAAGCAAAGTACCCTTCAGTGTGATTGCTCTGTGCATCCTGATCAGTGAATACCTGCTGCACTAAGGGCATGATGGCTGTAATTGTAGCCAGGACCTTTAAGGAGCTGTATTTTTTTTATGAACCCATTATAAACCCTGCATTAAAGCACATTTTTTTGTTGGGACGTTTCAGTTTCAGACCAATTCCTCCCAAATTGTAAACATGCAGCTCCATGAGCAGTGCAACTAATGAAGCCTGCTTTTCAATAGATTTATATCTCATTGGCTGGATTCCCTGGTGTCCAGGACCACGCAGGCTCCTTCCCAAGCTTTTACTGCACTCCCTCATTTCTGCCCACCTTCTACGCCTTCCCCATGTGTATGAACTCTTTGTGTCTAACAAATGGAGTGTCAGGCTGTAGTTTTCCCCTTAGCAAGATCTCTTTCCTCAGTGAAGTTTCCTGTACTGGAGATTGAGAGGACTTGATCTGATAGCCCTGCTCCTGGTGAGTGTGGATCAGATCAGTCAGGGGGCTCAGAAGGTATCAGGAACAGATGAACATGCACAGACATAACTTCAAGACGGCAAAAGAAAAGCACAATTTTTTTTCTCTCTCTCCTTGTTTGTTTTTTTTTTCTTAATTCCAGATTTG
The DNA here is from genome assembly GCA_013397865.1 of Struthidea cinerea. Taxonomy (NCBI): domain Eukaryota; kingdom Metazoa; phylum Chordata; class Aves; order Passeriformes; family Corcoracidae; genus Struthidea; species Struthidea cinerea. The sequence goes on from VZTI01003251.1 coordinate 492,561, forward strand.
TTCCTTACCCGAGTCTTTGCCTCCCTGGATTGGTGCTGCAGTAGTAGTTACAGTGCACAGAACAAGGCACCAGTGCAGTTGCAGGGGAAAATGTACCAGCCTTGGCCCTCCTTGAAAGCTGAATTCAATTATTTATTGATAAAATCCCCTTGACAGGTAATTTGCTTCAGTATTCAGCTTCTGCAGTGCAGTGTAACGTGGTGTTGGATATTGGAAGGAGAAAGAGATATAATGAAATACACGTTTTTTTCTCTTTCTGAACAGCACAGGTTTCTTTTAATTTATTTTTTTCTTTCACTGTGTTGAAGCTTTCTAGAAATCTGCCAAGTTGATTGTCAGTGTCTGTTTTAAAAGCCTTATAAAACACAGATAGATCCTTAAGTTCCTTTCAAGTTAATTGTAATATTAGAAAGTTAGTTTTTTTCAATCTTTTCTAGCATTTTCAGGAAGAAAAAGCTGAAAATCAAATGGGAATTTGTATGCTCACATGTTCTCTGTGCTTTTACTGGTTATTACCAACTATGATCACCAGGGAGACAGTGGATTCAGTGAAATTTATTCCAGTAAATATCTAACAAATTACCATATATTATTAGATAGAATACAGGGGTTTTTTTCTGCGGAAAGATCCACAGATTAAAATTTGTCTGTCATCAGGTCCTTTGCTATAAAGGACAAGGTGATTCGAGGTGTAACAACCTTTACTAGCAGGAAATTATGGATAACTTATCTATAGAAAAAGCTTCATCTTAGTTGATACCCATTAGCATCCAGCCCAAGCTTACAGAAGTCCATAGAAAACATTGCACTAATTTTTGTGGGGTTTGTGCCCACAGTCCTCATGGGCTTTTTATAAGGGGTGCTATTGTAGATGTTCTGTCCCACCAAAATGTTCAATCCTTTTCTGAAATCTGCTAAGATAAATTATACCTACCTGTTCCTTGCACACTGCTTGAAGAACAGAGCTACAGAATGTTTCTGTATCGTCTTTGATGCCTAAAATTGAACAGACAGCCTCTCAGCAATAATCACACTCATGAGATTCCTGATACTTCCAGCTTTTTACCTGGATGGGAGAAACTGCACTTTGCTTTCTTGTCCATCTCTGTAAGGATTTAGCTGTATAACTTTCAGACCAAACCTTGGAGTAAATTCTGTTGGAATTTAGCATAGATGTGTGAACGGGGTTTTAACTTGTCTGTGTCAGTTTGTTGAACTCGTTCAGACGTCCCCAGCTGTTAGGAAATGCAAACTGCTTTCTGATCTTCTCAATAAACCTTGACATCGTATTTAGCTTTTGAGGATGATGAGACAAGCCAAAACATGAGGGAGTTGGTACAGCCGAAAATGCTGCACAATTTGCAGTCTTTGCTCGAAAGGCAAAATATCCACATCCATATATCCTTTACTGAAGTGCTGTATTTACCTTGGTGTGACCATTCCAAAGGGAAGGTCTGGTGTCACCTCTGCTTCCTGCAGGAATGAACTGCACGAGCTTTACAACATCATGTACTCTACTCATATTGATTCACAAATTCCCTAAGAAGCAGAATAATATTCTTACAATAACAGCTCATGGACAAAGAATTGGACTTCTGGGACTCCTTGCAGAACGTAAACTGAAATCCGTGACCAGTCACTGGATCCAAAGATGGATCGAGCATTTTCTGGAGTAAGGGATATTCTAAGAGCAAGTACTGTAACCTAGAGAGGTTTTACTGCCATTCTTTTGACATCAGACTATTGCACTGGCTTACAGGACCTGAAGGGCTGTCTAATGCCTTGTGCTACCGAGGTAGTGGGGAAAACATACAGGAAAGTGTGGTTGATCCATTCCTAAAGAAATATGGATAAGAGGATAGTACATGTTGTATATACTATCCTCTCATATCCATATATACTGGTTTGAGTAAATCAAAAAACATTCCAGAATCCCATTCCTTAAAATGTGTTTTGGGAGAGGAATTTAAAAAGTATTGTGGTGTAAAAAAGGAGTAAAGCCAAGGCAGATTGTCATTTGGATTAAACTGGCTGAAACAAAAGTAGCTACTCTAATGAGCCACTGTCTTCATTAGCCTTCTTCTGAGACTGGTGTTAAAAGGGGGGAAATGTTCTGTAGCACCTGCATGCCCTTCTGCCTTGCTGATCATGTGCCTAGGCAGGAATCCATGTCACCTCCATAGCTAACCATTGTGATATGGATTGTTCTGTCTCCAAGTCTGGGCTGCTGTTTGCCCCACCGGCCCCGCAGCAGCGCTGGCTCCCTCACAGCCAGAGCCAGGCAGACACTGCCATGGAGCAGAGCAGGCACACACTGAGTGCTGCCTCTCCTTGCTTCTGAGGAGCCAGACCTCATCCATCACCCCCAGTTGCCTTTTCCTCCATGCTGTTGTCTGCCAGCCCAAACCAGAAGCACAACCACCCTGCTCCTCCAGCACCAAACAGCGTTTGGCGACTCTGGCCAATTATTTGCACTGCCCCAAAGGAAACTAGGAAAAATCATCTTTGGAAGCAGACAGATTTTGCTTGCTGTCACCAGAAAGGTTACTTTCTTTAGTCTCTGAAGGCTTTGGTGGATCAATTCTTGTGCATGGGAAAATAGATTAGAAACACGCCGTCAGGTACGCTGTGCACAAGATAGACAGATGGAGACAGTGGTATCTATCTGCTACAGGGAATTGTCACAGGGGCACAACTCATCGCACTGGTTCTTAGAGGGCTTAATTTGCTGCTGGTAAATAATCTATTTTTTATTACCTCACATCCCCAGATTGTCAACATTCTCAGCTTTTTGCCACAGCTAATTAGACAGGCAAAAGCCTTATAGCCTAAAGAACAAGTCTGAGCTAAGCACCTGCCAAAATATCTGACTTTTTTTAAGAACTGGAATGTCAAAGAGTGAAGGGGCTGCAGATCACATTTAAATGCTTTGAGCATCAATAAGATGATTAGACCCATGAGGCAAACGTTCAGAATTTCTCTCAGACTCACCACTGAGAGAAGGCAAGATAAAACTCTGATAGATAAAAACTACTGTGCAACGGTACCAAAGCTAATTATTCTGCTGAACTCTCAGAGAAATCTTGCAGGGATATGTTGACAGCATGCTCTGTGTGGCCACTTCTGTTCAGGAAGGCAATATTTAATTGCATATGTGAATGAAGTCTCTCTGTGTAAAGTATCGCTTTCAGAAAAGAAATTGTCTGAACCAAAACAAAGAATGACCTCGCTGTTAGCCAGGCAAGGCTGATTTGGCAGGGAGAAGGGAATTTTCTTTATTTTTTCATGGGGGTTTTATTTTGGTTTGCTCATCCTTTATTTAAAAATCCTGTTTTCAAGCAATTATTATAGGAGGTTTTACAGAAAGCTCTGCACTAAGGGCAAAAGGCACCCAATGATGCCCCTGTATCAGGCACGCCGTGACTAAGGCGTGCAAGCAAATAGCAGCAAAGGTATCCTTGCAGTCCCTGTGTACCCTCCGTGGACAGACCCGTGGTGTTAATGTCCCAGTGTGACCATGTCCCACATTCCTGGTGAGCCTGCTCCAGGCTGGCTGTCACCCCGCTCAGGCACCGCAGCCCACACTGCCTGCAGCACCTCCTTAGCCTGCTCGTCGTGACCAGGGGCAGATATCGCGTATCCATAGGGCTGATGGGGTGTCCAGTATTTGTATATCTGAGGGAAGAGATGATGTTAGAGATACTGGAGAGGGAAAATGGCTTCCAGCCTCTCCAGCCTGAGCAGCAAGTCTGCTCATTGGGACTGTCACTATTTAAGGAGTGGTGCAATCGAGCTATTGACTGCCTTTGGCTTTCCATGGTTATGAGCCCCAGCACCTATTTGTGCCTTTGGAAGTCATCCCAGGATTTGCTGACTTGTGATTACTCATCAGGGACCCCTTTCTCTGAGCTAAAGAGAATGACCTGCTTTTTCCATATATTAACTTTTACTGCAATAACTTTTTGTACTTTCCTGTTTCTGATATTGCAGAGGGAGAGATGGAATGGAGTTCAAACAAGGGAAGTCGAGATATATCATCTGCCTGCGCTGAAGTACAAGCAGTCACCAGCTGATGTCATACACTGCTTGATGACGTTGATGTTGCTGGAAAAATCTCTAGGACTGAAAATAATAAGGATAAAAAAATTGGCAGTCTGTGTGTTTCTTTTCCTGATTGAATAGAAGGTGATAAATTTCTTTTAGTTCCATTTATAGGCATTGTCTTGTTTTATATTGATTTGCTGTTCTTAAAATAAAAAAAATTCTACTCTAAATTTAGGGCTACAACAAAACCCACTGTGTTCTGCCAGTGGCTTCTGAGTAGCAAACTATAAGGCAGCTTTCTTCTCGTTCTCTATGCTGAAGATGTTCTCTCTCTCCGTCACTTCCATAATTTCTGTCTACATAGATTTTATATGTTCTGAAACCAGCCACACTTTGAGATGGATTATACCTTCTCTCTCGTATGAACTAACTCTGCTTCAAACTCAGCCTCCAATGTGAGGCCACAGTACCACCCACAGAGGAACCACTTGTGCAGAGTTCAGGGTTACAACCCCCAGAACAGGCATGGGAAGGGGCTTGGACTCTGTGTGTACAGATGAGGTTTAGTGGTAACCCTGCTTTTCTGCCACTGCGTAAGAGTCTCACATAGTTTATAATTTGGGTTACTACGAAACATTGCAAGCTGTCTAAAGTTTTTCTTGCGTTGATGGACTCCCAAAGCTCCTGTTGAGGAGGGGCAGTGGGAGAGCAGCTGGGTGGATGGCTGGCAACTGGCCAAGGTCAGCCAGCACAGATGGGGAACTCTGCATGGTCATGAGTGAGAAGTAAAGTCAAAATGCTGACATTTTTCTTTCACTTTTTTGAGTTCAGGTTTGAGTGATATTTAGTGCTTTTAGTTCTTCTTGTTTACCCGAGTTTTCAAAATTCAAGTTCTCTGTTTCCCCCTTTTCTATTGCAAAAAAACGAGTGAATTGTCACGATTCCTTTCTATCTGAGATATTTTGTGGTATTTTCTCTCCTATGCAGAAATGTCAGTAAGAAAGTGGCAGAGTTCTACAGCCATGGTCTGGTTTTGCCATTCAAATTTTATCATTCTGCTGAGAAAGCCTTGAAGATTCCCAAAGCAGTGACATGAAAATCAAGGTAAGCAGTGACTAAATTAAGTGCAGAGACTAAATTAAAATTGGACATTGTATTGTGTTCCCATAGCTGGAAAGGGACGTTAAAATTAAAACCAAAAGGCACTGTGGCCACTCTCTTTTCTTAGCTCTGGATTTAAAAGACTTTCTTTAATATCTTTCTTCATTCAGGACAAGGTCTGCTTGATTCTAGGACAATATTGAATCAGGTTTAGTGTGTCAACAAGAGAGTCAGCCTTTCCTTCGAGAAGCGTATTACCCACATGAGCAGCTACAGAAAAAGGTGGGGAAGGAATTGGAAGTGATAACTGAGGTGAGGAGCTGGAGTGGTCCTGCTCTCACTCTCCCTTTTTCACACATGAATATACACACATAGATGTCTTTCATATCCTTCCCTGTGTCTTTTCCATAGGCTGCACTGTCAAGTTTGGGATTTTTTTTTAACAAATACAACATTTGACATATCCAGTGAGAGCTTCTCAGGCTGACCATGGCTTGTTTGCAGCTGGCACTGAGCTGCACAGCTTCCCCAGGGGTGTTGAAGTTTGGGCAGGAGCCCTGCAGTGCTGCTGGGGTGCAGATCCCACCTGGGGGCTGTGCTCAGATTACACACAGGGAGCCAGAGCAGCAATTTATACAGCAGTCTGTGATGCACCTCCACCTTTCCTGGCAGCCAGGTTAAGCCATCTCAGAAATCCCAGCCTCAACAGGGAAATCGCTCAGTTTTCTGGTTCCCCTAGCCTGGAAATGCATTCCCTCTCTGCCAGGACTTGAGAGAAATGCATCCATAATCCACTACTCCTGTTTATAGGAGCAAAGCTTGCTTTACTGTGCTTGAATTTAAATAAAGGTATTTGCACATCTCTGATGAATTTTTTCCACCTGTATTTTTATCCATAATAGACTGCCTCTGTACTAGCAGTGACTGATCAATTGTTTGGGGGTTGTTTGTTTTCAAGGCAACGCGTGGGTGATTCTCGATCCTCTCCTGTGACAGAACATGCTGTTATCAATATGTCACTTTCTTTTCACTGGGAACATAGCTTGCAGAAGGCATGGAAAATAAATGGGGTCTGGTTTAACTCCAGTGACGGTTCGGGAACGTGTCTGGTAAATCAACTTCCAACGCCTCTTCCCCCTTTGGAACTGGCCAGGGCAAGACCTGCACTTGGAAGGTCTGAATTTTTTCTATATTTTTCTAATTAACAGGAGTTAGCCTTTCAAAGTGTCTGCAGCAAGTGAGAGCCAAGAGGCTGGAGTGAGTGTTCTCTGTGGTCTCCAATTCATTTGCTTTTCAAGGGGAATCAGGAGATTAGGGAAAGGCCTGACTTGGGCTGTCAGGTCTCTAAAGGAAAATCCGTGCTTGGTGGGGCCAAAACTGCAGTGCTCATAGAAGTGTGTGAGAACAGTGTTTTCTCACCTGTGAGTTCAGCAGGTGCAGTGAACAACCAGATGGAGGCAAGGGCTCAGCCCAACGCAGATGTCACCCTCAGGGGTGTGGGTGCCACCCCAAAGCAGCCACAAGGACACATGCAGGGCTGGGAGAGCAGCTCTGACTCCAGCATCCCTTCAGTCCTGGGCAGAGGGTGCCAGAAAGTTATGTCTGCCCAAGGACCGGAGATGATCACACTCTCTCTATCTCCTTTCCCTTCCACATTTAGTTTATTTGCTTTATCAAGGCACAGAGCCACAGAATAGTCCTCACGTAGTTTTTACCCTTCCTACTGTGGAGTGGTTTCTGTCTCATTTAGTGGCTTTAGGCAGTGCTGAAGTTCAATGAGGAGGAGCAGGGCCTCAGCTGGAAATGCCAGCGTGCCTGCCAAACTGTCACCCGAGGTGTTTTCAGATGAGGATGTCTGCAGAAATTACACTGAGGCTTGGCACCACCAGGCAAAGCGACTCTCTCAGCTCCACTGCTGACTAATACAGACAGCATAGTCTGTCGCCCCATTAAGAAGCAGTAGCTGCACTGAAAATAAAATTTTAAAAAGAGTGGAATTCTGTAGGAGCAACTTTTATTACCAGAAAAGAAGCACCTCTCATATAAAGAGTCAGTCCATTGCTGCAAATTTAGCTAATTTTCCTCGTATTTCTCCATCCATTTCACTCTGACATGGTGTGTGTCCTGCAGCAGGATGCTGCCACTGCCATGGAGGTGTCCTAGGGGAGCAGCACAGCCTCTCCAGTGGGTCCCCCTGTATGCTGGTGCCTGAAGGCCTGCCCCGTGGGATGGCTGGGTGCACTGGGAATGCCCCTCTGTGCACCAGCAGCACTGTCAAAGCAGGACTGGGCACCCTCCACATCCACCAGCCCCAGCCTCGAGGCTGATCCCTCCAGCTGCACAAGTGGCTGGGGTTGTTCAGGAGCATTGCTGAGCTCCTGCTGCTGTTGGGCTGCTGAAACACAGTTCACCTTGGAAAAGGGGTTTTTAAAATTGCCATTCCTCACCACAGTGTTTCATTTCTCCCAGAAATTTTTAGTGGGGAGGTTTTTTTGTTGGTTTAGGTAAGGAGGGGGGATTCCCCTGCCTATCCACAAGCTCAGCGTGGTCTCTCTGTGTCAAGCTGTGCTTTTTCTGGCTTATGCTTCATTACCAATAATAATAAGAGTTTTCTGAACAAGAGAGATCTTGAAGCTTTAGCATTTTCACCATGCAAATGTGAGGACCATTATCTCAGTTCTTGTAGACCTGAATCATCCTTGCCTGTGTGGCACCCTCAGTGGCACAAGCACAGTTGAGAAAAAAACAAGCATGAGCTTTTCCTACAGGTAGAATTTTAAGGGCATTTTCTCATCCCGGTCCAGCTTTATGTGTCTGTAACGCTGAGATTTTTCACCTCTTTACAGGACATCCTACAAATTTTTATATTCTTCCTATGCATCTTTTTCCTGGTAGTCTATTTGTATTTTACTGGCTTAGTCTGTGGGGCTTTTTTCTTTCTATTTCAACTTTTTGTTCTTAGTTTTTGGATTCCCAGATTTCCTCTGAGGAACCATCTGTGGCAAAAATATATCTGTTGTCCCTCTCAGGTCTTACAGCTGAGAAAGCTAATAACAGAATTTCTGTGCCTGGTCCTATACCTGCCCTCTCTTACTATTCATTGCAATTGATGATGGGTTTGTTGTCAGATTTTAAAAAATAGGGAAAGATTGCTGGTCCAGCTGGAGGAGTGCTGCTTTGTGGTTTGTTTGTCTGGGAGATATTTTAATTGGCTTGAACGCACTGATTGGTAAGACCAGGATTGCTGAAAAGCAAATAAAACCTTGAGGGGGTTGGAGGAGACATTTTTTTCTTTATTCTAAAGAATATATTAGCCTTCAGTTCACAAATAAATCACAAGTTCCAGAAAATCTGAGTCTCTTGCTTGAGCCTCTAACTGGGTATGAATAAATGTGTACTCTGTTGCAGCATGTGAGGGGAGTTAGATATTTCTGCTTTGCTAACCCTGATGGCTGTGTTTGATTCTGTACTTACCTTAGCCAAACCTGAGGAGCGTTTCATTAATTTGGGGAATGCCAGAGCTTTCGAAAAATTCAATATCTCACTCATATCACCTATTTTAATTTCAATATTATTCCAGCCAAGGGATGTTAAGCTCTGTCGGAGCTTTGTGCCCAGGAGCAGCGTTTCAGGTGTTTGTGTGCTGCAAGGCAGTGCAGTGCATCTCTTGCAGTATCTGACTGGCTTGCAGAGCCCAGTAATGCTGATTTTCTGTGTTGGCAGAAGAGAAAAAAGTTAAATCTCTCTATTAATGCAGATGTTTCTATTGAGACCTGAGTTTCCTGGTCTTGTGTTGCCTGTGCCCTCCCTCAGCACTGCTGGCAGTAGGGGTACAGTGCATTAACTACAGGCAGTGCTCAGCTCTCCTGGGGACGTTCATGTTCTCAGTGACCAGGTATTTTGGGGGCAGGACTAAAGAAGCCTAACTATTACCAAGTACTGGGAACTGAGTCTTTGGAAATCTTTTAAGAACCTTTTGGTTCACTCTGAAAAAATGTCTGACCACTTCTGACAAATGCTGGGAGTTTTACAGTCTGGTTTTCTGTAGGAATCTTCACTTACTCTCTATAGATTACTCAGTCTCTGTGTGTGTCTTTTCCTCCACTAGAAATCTCTGAGCCGATTGACAGACTTAGTCTATAACATGTTAGAAGTCCTAAAAGAAAAAGTTAACTAAATTCCTGTATGTTTTCCTGAAGATGGTCAGTCAGATGTAAGAGACTAGTGTTGGAGCATTCCCAGTAATAGTTTTAATAACTTCTGGACTCTGCTTTGGCATGGAGTTAATGATCCCCTCATATGCTCCCCAGCCTAATGAATTTTATGACAGTTAAAACCTCAGTGTGATTTAGTTGACGGTTTTTTTTATTTAAAAGGTCGTCCAAGAGACACCAACAAATAACAAGCAGGATTTCTCCATTGCTTTTGCTGATCGAACAGATCATTTTTCTTCTGGAATGCCTGGGGCTTTGGATCCACGCTGAGCTGATGGAAAGCAGTCTTTGGCACAGTTCTCAGATGTTCATCATGGGCTTCCAAACAGACCTCTGATTCCACCTCCTAAGTCACTTTGGTTAAATTTGTCTTTCAGAATTAATTTTAAACCCAAATATTAATTTTTCTAGTTGCTGAAATAGTCTGTATTTTTTTTCTTTCCTTTCAGTAAACGTACAGCCCCAGCACTTAGACAGAAAGAGAGAAATGCTTAAATAAGTCAAAGATGCCATTTTGGGACTAAACTATTCTTAGCATTTACAAGGAGGAAATTATTTAATAGATCTATCATCTGTGTTAGTCAAAGAAATTCACAGCAAGACATTTACAGGATCGTGGCTTTAAACTCAAGGCTTTCCTCAAGCCTTGAGGTACATTCCTCCAGCCTTTTGTTTTTACCTTTGAACCCTCACTATGGTGTCTGTGGCACTCGAAACAGCCCTGGGAAAACCAAGAGTCAGGAGAGCCCACTTGGTTCCCTGGGTGCTCGGTTTGTAGGGGATGTGTCAGAAATCACCAGCCCCATCCAAAACAACTGGCACTCACATGTATGGACACATTTGTCACTGTTGGGATAAAAACATGTCAATCTTTAAGCACAGGGTTCCTTTAGCCAAAGTTGTATGTAATTATAAATCAAACATCACACAAGATAGCTGGAAATGCTCCTGGTTTTGTCATCCTAATGATTCCATCTCTGCTGTCTCTCTTGTCATTCATGACTCCTTCAATCAGCCATTCTCTTCATATATGCTGAGAGTCTTGATTCTAAGCATATGAAAAAACTCTCCAAATCTTGAACCCAAAATCATATTTAGCATGAATGCTGTTTGCACCCCAACTAGGAAAGCTGGGAAATGCTTGTTCTGCTCCCAACCTGAGCAAAGCTCTAACAGCCACCAGGCTGTGCTGAGAAAGAAATGAGATGCTTTAGAATTTAGACTGGAAATCATCTGAGGACAAGACCATGTGAATTTGCTTCACCTGTGGTGTGTTACCCATGGCTGGGTGGGCTCTGAGGAGCTGTAACTCACAGCAAAGTGTTTGTAACACAAACCCTGGCCCAGCTCCACGGCCTTTCCTGCTCAGCAGGGAGCTGGGGATGCTCTCAGAGCTGGGAGGGCTCAGCCACAGGAAGAATGTTTATCTGGGGCCACCCATCAAGGCCCCCAGCACGATCCCAAAGGAAGGCAAGGAGCGTTCTCCCAAGGGAGACCGCCCAGGATCCAACCGTCCCGTGGAGAGAGGCTGTGGAAGGTGAGGAGGAGAAGGGCCCTGGAGCACTGCAGTGCCTTGCTTTCTCAACTCTGAAAGGAGTTTTGAGCTTCAGCTGTTGCCAGCAGTTTTAGTAATGGTTAGCTGCTGGTTGAAGCTTCAAGTTGAAGACTTGGGATGTTTGAGCTTCATGGGATTTAGTGATTTCTCAATGCTGAACAAGACCTAGAAGAAGTGATACTTGTGTGGGCCAGCAAAATAGCAAACCTGAAAGCTGCTAGAAAAGTCCTCCCTGCCAAAAAAAAAATGCTCATAAGTTTGGTTTTGGGGTGTTTTATTATTTTTCTGTTTGGAGATTTTTTTTTTCCCTAAAGGAATAATCTAGACAATGTGGCATTGCTCCAAAATCTGAAATCAGTTCAGCATATCTTTGCTCCTCAGCTTTTTTTTCCCCTCTTCTGGGCATCTTCAGAAGGACATTGAACATAGAGAATTGGAAGGAATGGGTAATTTGTTATAGGTGACTGAAATATAGGAGGAAAATTAGATGTACTTAGTAGACAAAGGTCAGAATTAACATTTATGTATCTGAACACATACATTTAGAGGAAATGGTGTGTTAAACATGAACCTCTATTAGTAATGATCACAAAATTCAAATAAAACATTTTCATATTGGGAAACAGGATTTTCTCACCAATTTGTTGCATGCTGGCCATTCTGGTATCCCCAATTATTTGAGGTAATCTTCAGAGAGAACCCTATTTCTGAAAACACCAGTCCCAGATACACAGCCACACTCAAATGCTTTGCCGATCTGATTTTCAGACACTAGGTCGGAAGCTTTTAATTTTTGCTCTGTGTGCAGACCCTGAATCCCTGAAACACGTGTGATTCACTTAGAATTAATCTTGTCTCCCTGCACACTGTTATTTTCTCAATAGCTTTATTTCCCTCCCCCCTCACCCCTCCCACAATGAACAGAGGCTCTACTGCATAAAAGGTATCCCTGCCTGGCACAAAGCACTCGGAGCTTCATTCTGGTGTGAGGCTATTGCTGACCAGGGCAGCCTTTCAGTGAGCTGACCCAAATCCTACAATCCCCTCAAAAATATGTCTAAACCTGCCTGTCTGATTGCCATCAAGGATTGGGATTCTGAGGTCTGGTTGCTTGGGTTTATTTATTTTGTTCCAGTTCAGCTTTTCAGCACATCACAAACACATTTACAAATACCTTGAATTATGCATTTCCCATGGGGTGAAGAATCTTTAGTCTAAACCCTCTGTATTTTCTTATATCTTATTCTGGTGCTGTTACTCCCCAAATGGAAGGTAGCTGTAAAAGCTAATTTAACACAGCACCATAACACAGTCCACGGTTTCTGGGGACAGGAAGGCAGGGGTTGCAATGTTTGGGGGTTTGGTGGTTGAGGGGTTGCACTACAATAAGACTTCTAATTTCCTCTGCAATAAACCCTAAAGCCCACAATGTGTAACCCGCCAGAATGAGTTACCTAATGATTATTTCCAAGGGATCCGTGATTTGCAGGCGCCATCATCTGGGCACAGCCTCTGTTTGCAACTGGAATTAATGGAGTCGACTCAGAGATACAAACTTTGGAGCCTCGGCAAATCTGCAAATGGTTCCTACTAATAAAACAGCGTTTTTCTCTAAATAAATAGACGTGTCCGCCCCCCCCAACACACACACACTGTCTGTGAGTGTTTAGAGATGATAAATACTAGGTAGTAAAGATGGATTAATCCTTTCTTAAAGATTTAATTATGTCCTACACTGTTGGGACTAAATCCATTAAATCAAGGTGGAATTTCTAATCTATCAGCATGTCTGTTGCAAGCATGCTGGTGTGCACCACAGGCAGCTCATCTGGGAGATACAGCCCCCTGGCTCCAGGCCATGAGACCTCCCCAGACTGTTGGTTCAACTTCTTGCCTCTCGGGTGTTGTGCTCACGGCTCTTTTCACCACTAACAGTTGGAGAGTAATATAGGGTTTAAATTGGGTTAAAGGGGAACCCAAACCATCTTTTCACTCTCAGGAGTTTCAGTCATTTATCTAATGGTGAGGAAGGGAAGACCACCCTTTTGTCTTCAAAAAAATTACCCTTTGTTCACCCAGTGCAAAACAAGAAAGTCTTTGCTCCCGGTGCCTCTGAGAGGAGAGGAGCAGAAACTGGACTTGTGTGACTTCAGGCACAGCAGCCAGGGCAGGGTTCAGAAACTTCCTTCTGAGATAACAGTTTCTTCCACAATGATCTGAAGAGCCTGGGTTTCATTTGCTTTTCTTTTTTAAAATCTTTTCCGTGCTTTTTGGGAGATCTCCTCTGGCAGAAGAGTTCCAGGGCACTGATGTTTCACAGTGGTTTCCATGGCTTTGACAAGAACAGGACAATGGGCAGTTTGACCCCAAAGGTAAAATCCTGGCAGCTCTGAAGTTGATAGGACCTCCTAATACCTCTGCTCTGGATATATTGCCTTTGCAGAGTAATTCAAATGGATAAATATCTAATGAAACATAAGAAAAACATTGGATCTTAAAATGAGAATCACTCTGGAAACAGCCGAATTGGTGTGCTGGGACAAAGCACATCATACGCACATGTTTTTGCTGTTCCTTCCCTCCTGCTTTCTTTTCTAAAATTCCTATTGGTCCCATGAGGAGCAGGAGAATAAACCTGTTGTCAGTTTTATTGCAGAGCTGGCTGCCTAAACTGATGTCTCACTGCAACGTGGTTATAAAAAGGAAAAAAAAGAAAAACTGCCAAAAAGCCTTGCTGATGTAAATGATATTCCTGTTGGAAGACTCTCCAGGAAAGGGCCTCTGAAGCAGGAGAAGCCTGATACATACAGCAGTATTTTCAAAACACCGACTTAAAAATTTAAAGCCCTATGGCTTTTTTTTTCCCTGCTGTAAACTGTGAGCAGAGCTGCCCGGGCTCTGCTCTGAAGAGGATGGAAAGAACAGATCAACACAGTAAACCACGGCTGTCTGGTGGTGATACGGCGATGTGAATTTTAAATAAACCTGCAAGACAAATAATTTTCCGTATTTTGGAATGCAGCCTGACCTAAAATTTTCATTTACGTGTTCGTTACAGTTTCAGGAAATTGCCATCACCCACACCCCTGATTTCTAGTACTCAACATATGATGTTCTTTCTTCTCTTTCTCCTTTACTAAGGGAGGCATTTTGATGAAATAACTCCTTGTGCCATTCTGATGAGGCACGCTGTTGGTACGAACTGTCCCAAGGTCTGGCATGACTGCTCAGTTGTAGGCTGTGTGTGCTCTCTCCCCAGGAATCACTGCATCCCTTTCCAAAGTCAGGCTTGTCATGTTGTGTTTGAAAATGTCAATACACTTGGAAATTTCATTAAAGTCTTAACGTTGTCTTGGGTTTGCATAATTAGGATGGAAATCTCATGAGAATATTTTTCCCTGTGATGCCACTTGTATTTCTTCCTTATAGCCAGGCAGAGAGCAATACCAATACAAAGCTCACTGAATTCGTGTACATTAAAATGAAAAATAACCAGGGGAATGTACTGATTTCTACGTGTCCAGAGTTCAATTTGGTTTATTTTGGGACCTACATACTGAGCTGTTCGTTTGCTGCATTCATTCCAAGTGGCCTGTCACTGATGAGATACCAGGCTTCCCAGAAGACAGTTCAAGGGATAAGTCATGCTCTCTCAGAGCCCTTAATGCCACCTGTGAGCCACAACTGCAGCTTCTGTGCAGTCCCAGCCCTTGCCTTTTCTTCATTGCCAGTGCTCCCTTCAAAGGGGATTTAATTACCAACTTTCTCTGCTTGAAATTTTAGAAAAAAAAATGTGTAAGGATCCATTTGACCTCTCTTCTGAAAAGCAGTGATGTGAAATGAATATTTGTTGGACTATTGATCTTTGCTTGTTCTTAAATACACTGCAGCCTTAATAAATGCCTTTAGTCCATCCCTCAGCTGGTGTAAATTACCACGGCTCAATGCAGCTGAGCAGATTTACATCATCTGAAGACACAGTCCTTGGCATGTTGGAGCAGCCTGCTTTTCAAGAACCTGGCGGTTAGTGCGCCATGGATAGCATTTACAGCACCTCTCACCCTGCAAATCCACCGCTGGCCTGCTGTGATCAGGTAATTTTGGGAAAGGGCAAGCACCCTCACTTTTTGTGGTGGCTTTTATCCCGTTCTCTGTGTTGCTTTGCTCAGCTCATGTGAAACAGTGGAGCAAGGGTGACTTTTGGGGGGGCCTGCACACCCCACAGCCCTCATGCCATGGGTTGGGAGGGCTCCCTGTGCTGCCCTTGTGCCTGCTGCTCCGCACCCCTGAGCCAGCCCCACTGCCAAAGCTGTTCAGTGTGCAAGTGCTCTTACTTTTATGGGCACTTTATGACTCTTCTGTGTAGAACATATAATTTTAATGGGTGGAAATCAAATTAACTCTAAACCCCACTTGACTAGTGCTTCTTGTGAAGACAGTGGAAATTCTGTTTGCTGCATTCCCAGCTCTCCAAACCATGGTAACCTCTTGGCCTCCAATGCTTGCTGTGTGCAATGGGAGTCCAGGAATCAGTACCATTTCATTCTGCTTTGCTATTTCACCACAGTTTGGATTTCCATAAAGTGAAGAATTCGACTAAAATACTGTCTCACTCACACACCACAGCAGCACGTGTGCCTTTGATGGAGAGAGGCCTTATCTCCATTTGCAAGCTGCTAATTGTGAAGTCTTGCGACATAACAGGGATTGTGCTGGGATATAGAAATTCTAAATAAGACACAAATCAAGACAGACTTTGAATTTTAAGAAACCTTTGTCCATTATTTGGCTGTATTCCTCTGCCATTTGAGATAGTCAAAGGGAGTTGGGAATAATTGATCCAATATAAATCTCTGACTTCAGATGCCTGCCCTCTTCTTGCATGTCTGATCTCCTCTTCCAGGCCTGCTGAATACCTCTGCTTTGTATGCATTTCTGTGCTTTTACCTTTTCCAAACAGTTTCTGTTAACTGGTTGTAATATAAGCAAAAAATTGCAATTAAGTGTTATATTGATTTACTCATGAAGTATGACAATTGTTAGGTAACAGTATGTTGGTAAACACTATTTGGCATCTCTAAAGTGAAAAATAGATTAAGATTATAAAACATCATAAAACATCCTGAAGACTGCTCCTGTATCTGTTGGAAAGGCTTGCAAGGCACAGTTATTTATATATAATATCTTCAATAAGAATTTGGCTGGGAAAGGAGGGGGGGGTCATGATTTGGGTCTGCAAATTTTGTACGATTTTTATTGCCATCATATGCATCTCTCTGAGCTTTCCCTCCCTCAGACAGTTTGTCTTTGCTGTCTGTGTTCAAATATTCACTGTTTCTTTGCAGGTGCATTAATTTTACCTGTAATTCAGTTTGCTTAAGCCAAAGTAGCACCTTTTGTAGGTGGTCAGGGCTCATGATTTCATAATACAGATTATGTGTTAGTGCTAACTGGCTCCTTTTTATAACAAATCTTGCTGTACAGTGTGAACTCATGTGACGGTGCACCACTGTGTGGGCTTGCGTTATCTGTGGCCTGATGATTACTCCTCAGTGCCAAGATTACATGCCTCTGTCCCCACAATGTGGTCTTGCTGTCATTTGGGAGGGGACTGAGGTGATCCAAGGCACTTTGGGTTCCTCAGCTCCCGTGTCCAGGTGCCGTTTTTTAGCTCTGATGTAATCCTCAGATGGGAAGCAGTGGCTCTGACGTACAAATACCACTTACACAAAAGAAAGTGACAATTGCACGTGGAGCCAAGGACAGCATTTGGTGAGACAAATGCCCAGGAACATCCCAAATCAAAGAATTTGCAGCAGGAATGACAAGGTGCAGTTATACTTCCAGTGTCGGAGGTTTAGGGTTGTTTGTATTTTAAACCAAGGTTAATTTTTCATACAGACACCACCAGCCTCCCCTGAGCAAGCAAGCAGCAAGATTTCAGCTCTCCTTTTCAGTCTGGTTTAAATGAGCCAAGCCAAGCAGCCAGACCTTGGTGCAAATGTTATATCCCCTTGAGTCAGACAGCTGTAAAGGCCAGTCTGGGTTTTAAGGTCTTTCCAGAACTAAGGACTCCTTGTAGCTAATCATTCAATCCTTGTCCTCTCTTCACCCTTCTTCAGAGTATTTTTCACTTGAAAGTTTCCATTCCTTTCACACAAATCAAGCTTTGGGTCTCCAGTGCTGCTAGAAACAGTTCCCAGGCAACTGGGTAGAAAGCAATGGCACCAGTAAGAGGGAAGTTTTGAGGAGGGGATTAAGTGTTTGATCTGGAAATCATACAGGGAGAATGAAGGTAGAATTTCGTGCCATTGTTTTACAGAATTGCTTTTTTTGCTAGCACTGTGCTTTCGTTAGCACAGATAGGAATTTATGCTGACGCTGCAGAGCTGAAGTTTGAATCTTTTCCAAACTTCCTTACTGACCAGGAGCCTTAAAGGTTTTTGAGAACTACAAAGCAACATCTGTGCAACAGAATTCATTGAACAGAAGTCTGCTAGAGCCTCTCCAGGGCTACCTGCACCCTGCTTGGTTTCCTGTTATAGATTATTTTAGAGGGGGTTTTGTCATCCATCCGATTCTGTCAGATCTTCCAGCACAGAGCATCTCTTCTGATCTCATTCATTATATTTGTTATAGTTATTTTTCAGTATATTTTTATCATTCACAGGTTACAATTCTAACAGTATTGGACTGCAGACTCTGTGGTGTCTTTTGGCCAAAATATTCTTTTATATTACACACCTTTGGCTCTGGTACTAGTCCCATAAAGAGTTACCCTTATCTAAATCTCCTTTAGTCTGCTTTGCAGCAACAGGAGCCAGTACAGCTTGAACTTTCTCATGTGTAAACTTGCATATAGAGTCTGCTTGTTATCCCTTCCGATTTTCAATATTTCAATTTTCAATACTCTTCAAGCAGTTTATTAGAAATATCTTTCATCTTTTGATCATGCAGTATCAATTGCTTGCACTGAAAGATACTGTATGATCAAATTTCTGTCATGGTGCTGATCTAGGAATATGGGTAGTCCATGCAGGTAACAGGAAAGAGCCCAAGTCCTTGCAGCATCAACAAGCACCTTTAGCATGGTGCAGCCCCAGACAGCCACACCTGCATGTCCAGTGCCTAAGGACAAGGTACAGGGCTCTTTCCCAGGGGATCCCCAGCTGTGGTGGGGGCAGCAGCTTCAGAAAGCAGCAGGGTGGCTTCTCTGGAACCCAAGAGCACCAAGAACTGATGAAGGTCGTGTTAGAGGGAGATTTCTTTCCCGTGCTTGTGCACATGAACTCCTCTGTAGGGTTTGGGTTGTTGTGTCCCCGGGTCACCCTCTGCGTGCATGCGTGCCTGTGCCAGTGTCCCACTTGGGTGAGGCTGGGATCATGCTGGGGGTGTGGAGAAAACAAATCTCACCACCTCAGCTCTTAAAAGGAAGTTAGTTACTGACCTATTTCACAAGGAAGGAGGAAAGCAAAACCACAGCCTACCAAAAATAGAATGTCTAGGTAAGTGACTAGATCAATGTATGAAGCCTCTAAAGATTTCTTTTATTTTTTTTCATAAAACTGAAATTAGCTGAAAGTCTCTCAGGGTAATACATAAAACAAGATGGCACAGCTGTCAGGCCTAAATTCTGTGCGGATTTATAGGATTATGCTCCCCAGTCACAGGGATGATATCTGGGGTGGATGTGGGAAGAATGAGGAGAGGAGACACCATCACTGCTCTGCAGTAGGACTTTCCCACGTGGTTCCTTGCTGAAAGCTTGCACCATGATCTGTGTTTATGTGAAAGCCTGCTGGGTACCTGGCTTCACTGGCACTTTACAAACTAAGCACTGGGACTGGGACAAATTCAAACACAACTGGAAGTGTAAAACACAGCTTTGGCTATCTGTCGGGTAATGCTAGTGTCTAAATAATTTGAAGAATTGTGTGCGGACTTGGATTTGAAAAACAGAAGTGCAGATAGATGCCTAAGCAGAAAAAAGAAATGCTAAAATGGGTTTTGTGTGGGTACAATGTGAGCAAAAGGCAATACAGGTTATTTTATATCAGAGACACTATGAACTGTTAGCAGATTTCCTCCACTTCATTTCTAACCTTCTGCACTAGGTTAAGTTTTCATCTAGTGAAGGAGGGCGTGCTGCTGGATGCTCCTTGAGCAGGTATCTGCAAAGAATGGGAAGGAAAGCTCCCCATGTGTCATTTCAAGCCATGCTACATGTTTAGTTTCTAAAGTTAAGATAGCTTTCCACTGGAAAGGGAAATATTGAACTTCCTCATGAGGGACAAGAGGAGTTACTCAGTGTTTTAGCTCTAGGTATTCGTAATCTGAACCTTTCCTTGATGCACACAGAACAAGCATGAGCCTGCTAACCCCTTTTTGACCCTGTTTTGAGTGGAAGGTCAGATTAGATGACCTCTTGTTGTCCCCTCCAACATGAATTATTCTATAATCCTGTCTACCTGCTTTTTACTCAAAGCTTACAGAGGTTGTCAGCATTCCTGACAAGTCACACTAATGGAATAAATATTGGACATTTTCGAGGATAGTTTATTGAATGTCCAGGAAGGCACAATTATTCAAATTTGTACCAAATTATGCTGGGCATAAAAGCATCCTTGTTAGAAGAAATGTGAAAGCAGAGATATAAAAAGGAAAAAAAAAAAAAAAAACACAAAAAAACAACCCCATAAAAACTAAAAACCCCCTAACACATAAAAATACAGAATAGAGGATGGGAAGAGAAAGCAAGTAACAATTTGGTGGCCACAAAGATCAGACACAGTCTGTGTCTGGATATTCATGTTAGCATTAGTGAACAATGTTTGATGGCACTTGAAAGTAGAAGAGGTTTTGAATGGGTCCAAGGAACTTGCAGAGCCTTTTGAAGCCAGAGGCAGAGATAATGAGTCTCTGCATGTGTTCACTGTTAAGCTGTTTAAGTTCCAAGATAAATTAAATTTAGGAAAAAAATAAAACCTTTAAGCCCCCAGAGTTAATGTTGCAGTGGAAATAATTTTTCCATTCACTCAGATGTTGGGTGCCCACAGAACCTTTGTGCTGCTGGAAGACCAGGCTAAAATGATAGGAAAAGACAACAGCCAGGATGTTTTTCTGGCTGTGTGGTTACTGGCTAAGCCAGGCTTGAACACTGGAAGTGGTTTGGTTGGGGTTTTTTTTAACAATGCCTTGTAGGAGTCAAGGGACTGCCTGCAGGATCACTCTGTTCCCATGCACCAGGCTCTTTTCAGAAGTCCCCAGAGCAGTTCTGATGGCTTTCCCCTGGGCCCTGATCGGGTGGGTTGCATGGGGTTTGCATGTCCTCACCTGCAGAAAGGGCTGAGCCTCAGCTGGAGGAGCCAGGGGCTGAGCAGCTTTGTCCTGACACAGCCCATCCCTCACTCTGCAGCTTAATAACCCAGACTCAGCCACACCATGGCACTTGGTGGTGCTTTCCCTCAAGAGAGAAGGCGGGAAGGCAGAGGCCAGCTGCTGCAGCATCCCAGCGTGGTGTGAGGAGCAGGATGCTCTGCTGGGTCCCACAGCTCCCTGCAGTGTCACTCAGGGGCTGCTCTTTGGGCTGTCGGCTTGGTTTGCGTGTGATTTCTTCCTCAGCAGTGCCACGAGCCCACACCATTTGTCATCCAGTCCTAAAAACTGACAGGGATGCATTTTCCGGAGCCAAGCAGCATTTTGCAAGACATAAATCGTGACGGTGCTTGAGGAGGGCCGGCTCCATGAGGGCAGGGAGTGACCCTTTATCACCCTGGGTTTGCAGGGATTAAGTCTGTGTTGTGTCAGGCTCAGTCTCTGGCCTGGGATGTGGAATTCTTCGCACGTGTACAAATGATGGAATGGTCATGTTTCTGTTCATCTACAAATCCAAATTTCTCGTTAAAATTGGTCATTAGTGAAATCAGTGAAAGTATCTATTAATATATGCATTATCATTTGCGAATCTGCTGCAGGCCTACCAGCTCAGGAATCAATTTAGATGGCCATTTCTGTGGCTTTGGCTGTATAATACACACGGCTGAGTTAATTCACATTAAGCATTAAACCCCTTGCAGTTTTTGCTCTTTTTAACAAGTGTTGGCAATGCATAGATTTTTTTTTTTTTAATTTCAAGTTTATGGGCTAATTTTGGCTTGTTCCAATTTTATATTTAAAACTATTTTCTTTTTAACGTGTTTTCAGGGATAATCTATTACTAAGAGCACTAATGACCTTGGATATTAAGTTCTAACTTTTATTTCCCCGCGGCTGCTTGTGGTATCAAAATAGAGGAGGTACAGGGCAATGCTGGCAGCTCTGATGCCTTTTCCCTTCAAATAGTCTCATACCTAACGCATTTTCCTTTGGATTGTTTTGTTTTCAGTGGTGTTTCTTCTGAAAATTGCATTCCTGTCTCATCCCATGAATCATAGCTTATGTCTTGTGCGTGGGTTTTAGTATTTGTTTCCATTTCTTGTGACTCCCACACATAAGCGGATTTTGATGCATATTGTGCTAATATTGTGATTGCTGCTGGCTGTGCTGTCTCAGTATCAGGTAACCTTATTGATCTTTTTTTTCACCTCAACCACCAGCAGTTTTGCTGTGCCTGACCTAATTTCTGCTGCTGAAGATGCTCTAAAATATTGATATGAGCAGAGAGGTTATCTTTCTTTAACCATGACAATAAAAATAAGTCTGGCATTATCCTAGGAAGATCCAGATTCCAATAGTTGCCTGTACCCATCTGAGCACTGCAGATGAGCTGAGAAATTACCTTCACTGCAGTGGAGGTTCCTGGTCTTGAGGGACCCAGAGTTTTCAGAGGAGATTATAAACACTTTATGAATGCTTAAGCACCCACATGCATGGGTGTCTTCAGTACAGTCCCAGATAAAGGTAGACAAATTCCTGAAGGCCAAGAACTCTTTTAATTTAAGTAAGAAATTTCCTCAAAATAAATATTTTTAATGAAGGTACAGAACCTTGTTAATAAAGTAAAACTCTCTCTTCAGCAGCACCTGGAACTACTTTTTTTAACATGCTGAAAGGTGAACTGGCCTGGGGTTTTCAAGACTATTCTTTTCTTTTTAAAACTGCATCCCCTTTCCTCTCCAGCTTACTGCATTTGTTGGCTGTGAGCAGAGCCTGGACTGTGAGGGCTGTGTATTGCTCACACCAGCCTCTTTTTGCATTATTTAGCTCATGAAGAGCATCTGCTGAGCATCCATCAGCATGGGGTGTGTGCCACCACCATATGGGCGGCCAACTGCTGGTGGAGCCAGAGAGGGGCCGTCGTGCTCCCATGTATCCCCCACAACAAGGCCATGCACATCTGGCGCGCCGTGGTGGTGCAGCAGCAGCAGATCCCTCATCCCTAACTGCCATGGAGCTCCTTAGTGGCGGTGGCTCAAAAGGACGTCGGGGAAACCGCGTCAGTGCAGCTCTGCAGCTGTGGGATGAAGGTCATCTGCTGGGCTTGGCTCACCCTGAGGGCAAAATCGGCCCTTTGGAGTGTTTGAAAAGTCCTTCTACTGCTGCCCTCTGCCTCTGGCTGAGACACAGGAAGGCAGCAACCACAGAACAGTGTTGTCACAGTCAGTGGAAGCTAGGATGAGTGTCACAGTGTTTGGTGCTTCAAGGCATGCTGGTCTGCAAGCCCTTGATGTCACTGTGAATGCATTTTCCACAATGTATCACATTCATGACTGGGAATACATTGCAAAAAAAAAACAAAAAAAGGCTTGTATGGTGTTTTACTGCTCTAAGGCCCAAAGGTCTAATGAGGTGTTGAGTGACCACATGTTTGTTAGTGGATGTTAGAAATGTTTTGCCTTCTGCTTGATGACCATAATTCCTGCTCTCCAACTATGAGCAGAAGGCAGGAAGGATCGTTTGGTTTCTTTATGTCGTGTGTCCCTTTCCACAGCCCTGAAGTTGCTTTCAGTTCAAATTCACTCTTCTGTGTTTTTGGGGCATTCAGGCTTGAATCTGAATCCTTCACGCTCTGGCAGGATGAGGTTACAGAAATGTTTCAGATTTTCTTGGAGTGTGTTTCTGGCTTACAGAAATTTGCTGACAATTTTTTTTTCCTTATCCCTAAGTAGCTTTGCAGCGATCAGAGCACCATTTGTCCCTCTGAAGTTCCTGAGGGCCCTTGTTGTGACCCTATCTTTCATTCCTTATCACTAGGTAGCTGCCAAGGCACATGAATTAACTCTCTCACATGTAGCTTTGCCAGGAATCTTATGGTAACATACCAAAATTCATTTTTTTACACTCTGTAGTTGGTGATTTATGTAACAACTTCTGCCAAGAGAATGCACCACTGCAGACTGCCAGAAAATGCTGTTCACATGTAACGAAGTATTTTCTCCTGGGACTCAGCCATGTAGGTAACTTCATTCATTTCCCTGAAGGAATTCCATTTTAACTAAAATTTATTACATGAACTCAATTAGCAGAAAAAAATGTATGGTTTATTTCATGCAAACTACATGGTGTCAAAAGGGGAAAACCAGACTTGGAAGTGTTTATCATACATGCAGCAGCCATTCAGATTTTTAAAAAACTGGATAGAGACTCAAACCAGCCTCATTCCACAAGAGAATTCCCCATTTTCTCAAAATCCAGCTGCTTTACTCAGGCAGCTCCGTAAGACTCCAGACCCAGCTTCCAAAATATATCTGTGGCTGGACCCCTTTTAATGTCAGCTGGATCCAGATGGTAAAATGCCTACTGAGGAGCTGGGTATCAGCTCTCCTGAAGGTCTGTTCTCAGCTGCAGTACAGAGCATTTCTGATGCAGGGTTCACAGATCAGGCTGTACTCAATTGTTCAGTGCAGACCAATTTAGGGTTGATTTTGCTCTGAAAGGGAAAGAAATAGTGATACAGGAAACTGTGTCTTCTTTAGGATAGGCAGACTAAGACAAATGCAGAAGGAAAAAAGTCTCAGTTGCGCACGGTTCCTTGCTCCCTGAATTGTAAGTGCAAGCTTCAGTAGTGGGATATTTAACTACCACACCCTAAAAGATTGTCTAGAGTGAGCAGAGCCTTCTTGTGTAGTAGGACTGAAATGCAGGCAGGAGTATGATTTCCAGTTGCAGCAGAGAGGACATTCAAACTGGACTAATCTTGCCATTCTTCAGTGCTCTGAATGGTCCTTTTCTGCCAAAGACACGTTTAAATGCCCCAAAGTGCACTAGCTGCCTCTCTTGGCACAAAGGCCAAGTCAGAGTAGGAGGGTCCTCTAAGCACAACCAAAGGATGTGTGAATCTGGACATAAGCTGGCATAAGTGGACGCTTTTTTAAAGCTTGTCTCTTTATGGATACTCCTACTTTGTGCTTGCAAAGAAACACTTTGCTCCAGGTGCTTTAGATGTGGAGGAACATGGATACACTCATCCCTTTGCTTTGCCTCCTGGTGTGACCTTGAAGTGAGTCAGGAAGAGGAGAAGCAGAAGAGATGCAGAGCAGTTTGGTTTCTCTCTATAGCCATGAATTACTCTTGAACTAAAAGGCCTGTGTGGGAGCCCCATGCCCCATATTTTCATAACCCCATACCGATACACCCGCTGATAAAGGATTTCTGTCCTGTTGTTGATTCATATTTGTGACTAGTTTGGTGGACACAGTGAGCAGGTTTGAATTTGTCTATAATTAAATCCTGTAAAAGAAAAACCTGGGCTGCTAAACCTTCTTACTCAAAGACTTAAGGCTGCTCATCCAGTCTGAATAAATTAGAATTTTAAAAAAACTGCAGAGAGATTTTCTCAACAGTAGAAACAGTAACCATTTCTTTGGTGCCTGAAGGGCAGCAGCCCTGTCCATATAAATGGCAAATACAAATGGGACATACCAGAGGAAGAAAATGTAGAATTCTTTGATATCTTCTAACCTACAAATAGGTTAATTTTTAAAAGTTGTTGGCTAACTTGCATCACAGAAGGAATAAAATGATTTACAGGTATTTTGTCACAGCCGTATGTCAGAGAAGGTCTTTGTGAACAACCTCTTCTTCTCAGGCTGCTTCAGGTGTGAGACACGTTTCTGATGACACCACTGCTCTCATCTCATCTGAATGTAGTGCCGGCATCCTCACCCCTCCAGTGCCGCCCGGGGACTCCCGCTGAATTACTTATCTGCTGGCATTTTGACCAGGAAGTTTGCGTTTCCTCTCGAGCCTCCAATTCCTGCAGTCATTGCCAAAATCCTGTCAGAGAGTCTGGACAAGGTCATGACTGCAATTCCGCTGTGGCTGGCGAAACCATGCTTCTCAGCTCATTGCTAGACTCCTTAGTTGTCTTTAGGAAGGTTATCATCTCAGGGAATCGCTGCTATCAAAAAGATTATTCTTAAAAGCCGCGGAGTTACTTATTCAGTTTGTCAAGCCTCGTTACATTAGAAGACTCCGTGACAGAATATCTAAGAAATTTGTCTTTTTGTTCGTGGAAGGAAATGATGGTCCCACTAAGGAAACTGCAAATTTAATTATACAGTAGATTTCCTCACAGACAAAATTTCCAAGGACCTCAGTGTGTCAGCACTTACTTTCAAATCTTAATCCTCAGCGCTGACTTTGGTTTTCGCTTGCTAAAACACTTCAAGTGACACTTGTCATCCAAAGCAGTCCGCTAGGTCCCAGGTCTGCACCCCTAATTCACTCCAAGCTGTATTTGCTTCCCAAGGAGGCCAGGGGATTCCTCATTTAATGTAGAGTTGGTAGGAGTGCGCCCTTAATTGCTGTTTTAAATTCTTTATTAAGCATTATCTGTTGCCGTTGAGCCAAGAGACCCGCGTGCTATTCCTGGCGCTGCTCTGCCTCGCTGTGTGCCTGCAGATAAGTCGCTCAGCTGCTCAGAGCCTCACCTCCCTCCACCCGAAATAGCGGCACTTTCCCTTTGCAAGCACTTTCCATCTGTGGTGTGCGCTGGAGTCAAGGGAAAGACTTCCCAAGGTCACTGTCAGTGCTCCTGTTCTGCCACGGAGAAACTGAGGCAGGCGAGGGCACAGACCTGCCCCGGCACCGGCGATTCAGCTCCAGGCTCACCTCCCACACCTCTCCAGCACCCACAAGGCCAACTGCCTCCCCAAGCTGTTCCTCGTGCGCTAAATCATCAGACTCGGGTTCAGATTCACTGCTAAATTTCACGTCTTCCTCCCTGTGTCCTTTCTTTGGGTATGACTGACTTTCACAGTACCTGAGCAGACACTTTTTGAATAGCTGAAAGAATTTCCTGACAGGTTCGAAAGAGAGCCCCTTTGGACAGCAATTGCAAGGCTTAAGATAACGACCTCCCAGTTGTATTTGCCAGTTCCTTTGTCTCTAGAGAGGTCTAGATTTTTCTCTTGGCTCACAATCATTATTAATAGATCTTTTTAAATTTAGGAGAGAAAGATTTAGCCTCTGTATTTGTAATTCTGGCCTTTCAGAGAAAGCCAGTATAAACAGCACTGTGTCCTGGCCCAAATCCATTCTGCGTTATAAGGGTGGCATTGATTTGAGATCTCACTCCATTAAAATTTGAAGTCTAAAGCAGTTCCTGCTACAAATGGGGTCTCTCAAGGTTTATACATTAGCTTAGCCCTCAACATTGCCAGATGGTCAAAAACTGGAATGTTTCACAAATGTAACCAGTGCCCTTCACAAAGTGACACTTTCAAATTAGTCCCCGCTTGCATCCGTTTACTGTAAGGTGCTACTTCCCATATGTAAATAAACGGTGATTCATTACTCCACCAAGAGGAAAACAGATTTTGTTGAAAGAGGTTGCTGGGATTTTCTGGTTTAGGTGGATGAATAAGCATTTTCCTGCCTGCCTTTGGGGTTTTTTTTCAAGTCACTTGCACGCTGATTATCCTGTCCCTTCCCAGTGCATCAGAAGAGAAAAGTAGTCAGGAAGCCCCCAGTTCCTTCTGCAGTGGGTACAGAGGGGGGTGGTCTCCAGGCAGGTGGGGACCCCAGCTCCCTGGAGATCTTGGTCTGAGCAGGCTCAGTGCTCCCAAATAACCTCATTTACTTTTCTTCATTATGAAGTTCACATTTGAAATCTACCTAAGATTATTTTGAACCGAGTAGACTCTGCTCTATTACACAGATTATCATAATGTGGTTTTTAATTTTTTAGGTTTTAATATTTATTTTTATATGGTTATATTATTTCTATAATTTTTTGTTTCTTTATTTTATTTTATTAGTTTTAATTTTTTTCCCCAACTGGTCCCACTGCTACCGTGATCATGCCCAGAACTCTTCTCCAGCACAAGTGGGTCCTCTATGCTGACAAAGCAATGCTGGTATCAGTCATTTATAGTCATATCACTTATTCCTGTCAGATTCTCTCATTTCCATTCAAGCCACAGATCTAAAACCTTGAGGAAAGCTGTAAAACTAGGAGTATGTTTGCTGCCTCTTCCCCACATACAGGTCCTACCTGGTAACCTCTATGTTGATGAGATCTGGCCTTAATGCAGGCAGACACATTGTCAAGTTCCCCAAAATTTCAGCCCTCCAAAACATTGAGGAGCTGTAATTCTGGGTAGGTTTGTGTATACCTGTGTTGGTTTCTTTCTTTTAAAAACCGTTATATGCTGTGTGGTACGTGATGAAGCAAGAAATTCCTGAGCTTTCACTGTGTCTAGCTCATTGATTTTTAAGAGTCTGGGAGTTTGGAGCCTCTGGAAGCAGCTTGACACGTAATGTGAAACCTGCAAATCCTGCCAATTGCCACGGAAAGGTGAGAGAGGTGAAAAAAATCATTTTGCACTGTAGACTTTGGCTCATTTTTTGACACTGAGAAAACAACTTTTGCCAGCAACAGCAAAACCTGCAGAGCATGGGGTGGGGAACAGAAAGCCAAATAGATAGAGTTGCACTTGCTGCAGTCCCAGGACCAATCGTGTGTGCCTTGTGTACCCTGAGCACTGTAGCGAGGGCAGCCAAAAGTTCTCATGAAGACCCCAACTGCTTTTCAAACCTCAGCAGGATTTTATTTGCAGAAGAAGTCTTTGAGACAAGAAGGTGACAAGGGCTGTCAAAGACTGACCCATCGCAAGGACAAGTGCACCACGTTTCTGCCACGGGAGCTCGGTGTGGCTTCGTTCAGTTCAGCACGAACCAAATATTGTCTTTAACAGCCATGAGATGGGCTGCTTCCCTCTTCGAAATCGCTCAGGTTGTGATTCTATAATCTTCCTGCTGACAACGACCGTATCATTCTTTAACTCCTGCTTTCAGCACTATCCCAGTGTCCACGTTTGACTCCTACTGATTACAAACTGGCACCTTGCTGCAGCCCCTGAAGGACAGAGGTGGGACAGGGTGTGCAGGCAGCGATGAGATCTTTCTTTAGACCAAGTGGTAGAGCTGAAAAACACTAGGCAGACTTTTTAGTGCACAGGTAAACAAATGCATATGTTGCACTACTGAACCTGTCTTCTTATGGAACTCAAAGCACTCCACAGAGACAAGTAAAATGATTCAGCCATTTCTGTGTGATTTGCTCACCCCACCAAAATGCATGGAAATTTTTGTCTCCTGCTTCACCAGGACCAAATTTCCTCTGCTGAGCAGTAAAGCTTTATTTCCTATCTCACTGCAACGCCAGGGAGAGAAGAACAAGATAGAATCTCTTTACGTGCAGGGTGACTCCTCTGACAGTACTTTAGGAGGGGAAAGGAAGACCATTTCCAAGGTGCACCTTATTGCATCTGAGATAAAAAATAGAAGACTCTTGTCTTCTTAGGGGAGAGAGAACTAAAATTCAAGACCCAAGACAAAAAAATCTGAGAGAAAAGCATGCTTCTTTCACAGAAATTATGAAATGGTTCCTGTTGGTACAGGAAATGGTGTCATTCAGGTGCTGAGTTCCCTGTATATGTCCCCCATCTTATTTGGCACATTCTTCCATGTATCTGCTTTTAATAACTCAGTATCTTTGGGGCAGTGTGTGTGACATGTCACCCTCATACTTTTGAGTCCACTTCAGTGGCATCTTAGCCTGAAGCCGAATGACTGTGCAGCATTTTAACACTACTGAAAAATAAACAACTGCAGGCAATACTATTTCTATGAGCAGACTAATGTTGAGTATCCTTTAAGGCTGTCATCTTCATCTAGAACTCCTGGATCTGTGTGTGCCATGCAGGCTAAAACTTTCTTGTTCAAGAGCTTTGAGAAAACCCCACTAGAAAATACTGCAGTTGCACATATGGCAGACGTAACCATTCATGTCCTAACTCAATATCCACTGAATGGATCGTTCTTGAGACATCTTTTGTTTTTCCTTCCTCAAGAAGGGCAATAAATCAAGCTAAGTTAAAAATTTTATAGCTACAGCTGGTTTTGACTTATGCAAATGCAACATTTCAATCACAACATATGGGAAAAGCATATTTTTTCCCTTCCCTCACATAACTCAAAAGCTGCTATCCTAATTTCTCTGAAGCTCTTCAGAAATTATTGTCTTTGGGTGGAAGAAACAGACAGGAGGTACAATCCAGCTCAAGTTTGTTCAGTTGAAAGACCACTGAGCAAACGAAGAGGATGGAATTGGAGATTTTAACTACTATTTGTTTGCTGATGAACTGTAACCAGGAAATATTTGTAAGATACCTCGAGTTCAGATTTCAAAATTATGATAATTTATTACCCGGGCTTCTCCCTAACAGAGCACGCCTGAAAGAGCTGCAGTAGATCAGTCTGAGTTTCATTATTTCTCTGTCTCCTGTGTTGCTCATTGTGCTTAAAGCTGCTTTGTGCTGGGATTTCTTTGTTGCAGACGCAATTCAGAACCACACGAACTGAATTGCTTCCTGATGGAAGTGAGCTGTCATTGTCTCTTCTTTTCCTTTTGAAGCATCAGCACATCAGAGGCTCTGGGGGCAGTGGGGACTGAGTGTGCCCTGCCTGCTGCCCCAGGCTGGGCAGCTGCAGATCCAGCTTAGGGATCACTGGGGCTGCAAAGAGGTGTAGGACCAGCACACATCCAAAGCTCACTTAATTCCACAGCTTCTCCTCTCTCTTATTATTTAATTATTCCAGTTGTTCTGGAGGAACAAACCCTGCAGCACATGCAATTACAGGCAGACTAATCCTGAATAAACTTGTGCTAAAGCCCAGTTTCTGGGAGCCCCCTCCACAAGCTCGTCCAGCCCTGGTTGTCTCCTCCAGCCTGCACAGGGAGAACGAGGGACAGCTGGAGCTTGTTGGGAGGGGATGGTGGCACAAGGGGAAAATCCAGAGAATAAGCCTGTTTCTGTAATTATAATGATACGATTTATCATTCCTTTGCAATCCAACATAAATCCCTATATGCTCTGCCAGAGAAAGTGGCTTTTCCTGAGAAAACCTCCTGGTGACTATCCAAGGGCTGGTGTTTATGCTGGGAGTTCAGCAAAGTCAGCTCTGGGGGAGACAGCTGAGAGAGGAGGGCAGGAGGTCATTAAACACCAGACACCTTCAGAGATTAAGCAGAATATGCCCAACACAGGAAATCTAATCCCCAAACCCTGCTCCTTCAGCTGCCTGTCTCAGGACATTAGCCAGTGGTCTGGGTTTCACCAGCCACAGCTTCTGGGCAGTCCTGGATGAGTGAGGCTGAGACTGGGAAGAAGGCTGATGTCTTTGGTTCTCACTGTCCAACTCTGTTTTGGCTGGCAATAAGTTATATTCATTTTCCCCGAGTCAAATCTGTTTTGCCCATGACAGAAGTTGGTAAGAGATCTCCTTCTTTTATCTCAGCCCACAAGTTTTCCATCTTGAGGTTGAGGAGGTGATGAGAGCAGTTGGGTAGGCAGGGGCAGCCTGCAGTGGTCAGCCCAGAACACTGCCCCGTTCTCCCAGCATCTCTTGGGAGAGTCCAGCTGGACTCCAGGCCCAGCTGAAGAGCTAATCATCAGGAATGCAAAGCACATGCTCAGCAGGCTGTTGGCATAGGTTAGAGGAGAAACTGCATCTCAGGTTTCTTCTACACCTCTCGTTAGGTGTAACACAAGCACAGTGTGGGACCCCTTCCCTGAGGCTGCCATTTGTGAGTGGCTCCGAATGGAATGTAAACACAGGCATAAAGGGTACAGGTATGGCGGCATGCTGTGGTCTGAAGGCAATTGGTGCCTCAGGAAATGCTGAAACACTGACAGTGGAAGTCAGGAGCACTGTCTAGGAGGGGGACAGCACATGAGGGAGACTGCTCAGGACCATTCTGCCCTTGCAGGATGCCTTCAGCATTACATGTCAGCCCATGCCAGCAGCAGGATGCTGAGCTTGGCAGACCTTTGATCCCGCAGTTTTATAGCTGATCTTGCAGTCTGGTATTGAGCAGAAAGGTTTTTGTTTGGCTTTTTGTTCATCCCTCCACTTGAAGCAACAGGGCTCAGTCCCTCTAGGATGATTTTTGGGAATTTTCTATTTCTCATCCATAATACTGCAAGAGTCCCATTTGGGACCTGGAATTACAAGATAATATCTTCATTAAAATATCAGTATTGATTTCTTATTGTCAGAACTACGAAGCACACGAGACTTCCAGAGTCATACAGGCATGTGCATGCCAGCTTTTCTTAGCTCCTGCCAGCTCCCATCCTGTGATGGATCACACTGCTCTGTGTCTGTGGGCAGCTGCACACTCATGTACAAAGTGCTGCCACCATGGGAGTGCCTGTTCCTCCACCACACACCTGCTCCAGCACAGGCCCCCATGCTGCTGTCAGCATGAACCCTCTCTGGCTCCTTATTCCCAGCTCCAGGGCCTGAGTGTTAGTCCCTTTCCTCTCTTTTCTTCTCAGCTTTGGAAATTATCGTGGTTGGGACCACGTAGGTGGGTCTTCCTGGCTACTGCTGAGCTATTATTTAGCTAAGCCAGTGTTGAATTGTCCCTTACAGGTGAATCTCATACCACACCTGTGTTTTGACGTTTGTCACAGGCCTGAGGAATTAGCAGCTTGCAAAGGAGCTGGTCTGTAAGACCAGCTGATGTTCATAAGGAGCAAACAGTCTGTGTTTTGAGGGGGTGGCGGCTTGCATGTCCTCTTCCCCCGCCACACACCCTGCTGGTGATGAAGTGCTGCTGCCAGAGCCCATCCCCAGCCACTCCACCTCTGGTTGCAGCTCACTGCTCCACAGGGTGAAAAAAACTCCCCACATTTTTACCTCCCTGGTTTTCCCTCTTTTCTCACTGTTAAGAAATGGCAGAATTTTCCCCACAGAAATAATATCTAGCTACTCACATAAGAGAACAGCTGTATTTACTTGACTTACAAGTATCTTTACTGACAGATTTATTCTTTGATCATAAAATGCCTATTTGGGCTTTTAAAAGTGCACTGGCTGCTTCTTCGAAGCTTGCAGCAATAGACCATTCTCATTTGAAAGACATATTATTACTCCAAAACTAAACATACTATTTTATACATCCCAGCCACCCTGATTCTTTGTGCCTAAGGGCCTCTGAGCAAAAGGTGTCATTTGGAGCATGCAGCAGAGAAAACTCGGTTATGTAGATATCACATTTCTCTGCTCCTTCTGTTCCAGAAGAGCTGTACCCACAGCTCTTGCTGGGAAGCTGCTGAGTTTTTCCTCTCTGATGGCTAAGTTGTATCTGTGTATGTGGCAGTGTTATTTTTGGCAGGCACATACTTCACATTCTTAGCGTGAAGAGCAGGAGCCGGCAGCCAGTCTCATCTGGTGGCCCTTCATGGTTTGGGTTTGCCATGAGCCAGGTCCTCGGGGGTGGGGGTGATGCATCAGGAGGCTGAGGGGGAAAGCAGGGCCGAGGGACACGGGGGATGAGGCTGGGCAGGCTGGGGCAAAGGCAAGGCTGGGCTGGAGCCAGAGGTTTGGCCAGAGTGCTGGGGAGGTGTATGGTCGGTACTGCGCTGGCCTGGACCCTGCTGCCCCCAGAGCCACAGCCCTGCCTGCTCAGCCCCACCCCGGCTTGGGGGATGCCACGGACACCCCAAAACCCAGCAGAGTTCCAGCACAAGTAATCCCCAGACTGCGGATCCCTATGGCCACAGAAGGGAGGGAGTGGGGTTCAACACCCTCCTGCTCCAGGCCAGAGCAAGAGCAGGGACGCTGCCAGCGAGCTGCTCCTGCCTAATGAACTGCTCCTTTTCTCTGCAGCAGCAGATAAGAGCAATTAAACACTAGATAGCAGATTAATGATTACTGCAACATCATGCTAGCTCATGGTGACAAATCTGTATAAATATTCACCACAGTGGTAGGCGAGGTGTTCAGGCAGTGATGTGCCCTCTGTGTGGCAAATCACTCAGAGACGATGCAAAGAGAGAGCGTCTGGTGCTTGTCACATCCATTAATTATCACTGCAGATGAAACTGGAGGAAAGACCAGCTTAAGTGCACTACGTTGCACTTGCCAGAGGTTGTTTTGGGCCCAGCTGCCACCTGGCAAACAAGGCAGGCTCTGGATGTGGAATTTCCACCTTGGGAGGATGCTTGTTTTTGTGGAATAGCAGCTTTCCTTAGAGCTGGCTTGGGTCTTCGTCTTTTTATTGGAAATTATGAGGAGAGTTATGAGATGACTCATTACACCCGTGGCCTCTGGCTTCCACCTTCTCTTCTGTTCAGCTCTTGCTTGCTGTTCCTGCAGATAACAAGCTGGACTAAGTGGATTTGGGGTCTGATGCCATCTAAGAATTCCTGTTAATAAAGAATGGAATGAAAGAGGTGAACATTCTGTCACTTAAATTGAAGTGCTGGCTAAATTATCTTTCTGGATTTTGAAAGACTCTGATATAGAGCCCTAGTAGTGTTTGAGATACCCCAAGGGTGAGACATCACTTGTGCAGTAATTTGGAGAAACAGACTTGATTGTGGCCTGTTTCTTATTGCACACAAAGCACCTCCAGACTACTGGCAAGGCAGAGAAAGTCAAATGATAGCTGGACTGGAGAAGACCTGGATTCCTGAGCTGAAATCTCTGTTTAATCAACAGATTTTACAGAGCAGCTCCATTCTGAGGATTCTGGATTTTGTTCCCCAAAGAGTGCTTTGCTAGAGTCTACAAGAACTGCATGTGAAACGTGGGTAAGGAAATAATAGATTTCTCTAATACGGTTAAAATCTTCAAAAATAATTCAATTGCTTTAGCTGAGTCCATGTCTGAAAAGTCTCTATAACAGTGCCCTGGTGTGCAAGAGATGGGTGTTCAGCACACTCTGCCACACTGGCTGCTGGAACATCTCACAGGATGGACAGGGCAGCCAAAAGCATGAAGGGTTATCTGTAAATCTTGCCTTTTTTTGAGCAGAAACTTCACCAATGGCTCCCCAACAATCACAGATGGCAGCTGGGTTTGAGCCAACGTCAAATGGTGATCATGTTCACCTCACAGAACATTTTATGTACCTGTATTCACATATATTCCATGTAACAGAGAATTTAATTAGATTTATTTCTTAACATGTCAGCTGTGTCCCACATCAAAGGCATTTAAGTCTTTGCAATATCTGCAATCGTGTTTGGATCTGCCCTGTGGTGGGCACAGCCCTGAAAACAGGCAGCCCCTGAACAGTAGCTGGTAATAGTATTTGAAAAGATGATTGTGTCTCAGAATGAATCATTAGATCCTATAAAATGCATCTGTCACTGTAGTGTTTAAACTCTGCTTTCCCCACCTTCTCCCCACCCCCCCATTTGCACTAATTAGTGTAGGATGAGCTGCTGCCTAAAAATTAAGAATTCTAGAACATTTAATTGATGCCAGTCCCTGTGAACGCCACGCCTGAGGAGTCAGTAGCAACGAGCCACCCAGCACGGCTCAGGTGGGGACCGCACTTACGGTGCCCCCCAAGCCGGGAGCCCAGCGCGGGGTGGCAGCCCTGCCGGGGCTGGGTGCTGGTCTGTGACCCAGCTCCATCCGGCCCTGTCCCGCCCTCCTCGCTGCCCGCCCTGCCCCGCTCTCGCTGTCCTCACGCAGCCGGTGAGAGCCGCAGCCCCCCGCGGGAGCAGTTACCTGAGCAGAAGTGGCCTCCGGGGGGAGGAAGTGTTTCAGCAGGTGGTAACTTTTCAAACCCTGCTTTTTAGGATGCAGAAGTTGCCAAGGATTATGAAGTTTTACTCTTAAAAGTGACATAGTGTGGAATCATGTTTATTGCACCCCAGTGGCTCTCCCCTAAATGTGCTCAGCCGGCACATAAAGATGTGAGCTGTTTTTCACTCATCAGCTCTGAAAATTTACCTTGGATTCTTGCTTTATCATCCATAATTTGTTTTAAAGGCTCCGCTGGGCAGGTCGTTACCGGGAGCCTCATCCAGGAGTGCAGAGCACATAAAGCACCCGGCCCCTGTGGGGCTGGCAGAGCTCCCCTCCCCGAGCACTCGTCTCTCTGACAGCCAGCATTCCCAAATGCCTGACGCCTTCCTGCCGTGCACACCTCGGTGCTGCTCCGTCTGTCACACCCCAGCACTTATGTGGGATCTGCAGGAGTTATTTGTCATTGGGGATCTCTTTCCCAACACCCAGCAGCCCCCAGCTTGCAGAGTGTGAGCGGCCAGGAGGCACCGGGCACGGGAGAGGAGGATGCTGAGGGTGGACTGCTCTGCTCAGCCCTCATTCCCAGCAGGGTCAATGGACCCCCACTGGGTCCCTGTTGTTGAAAGGACCCCCGGCAGAGGTAAGAGCAGACACATTTTGCCCGTGACCCCGCAGCGCAGAGCTGAGCACCTGCAGGCTCCTTCCCAGGGAGCCCAGGGCAGGAGCATCCCGAGACGGGCAAAGTGGAAATGCCACACGAGCTGGGCTTGGTCTTGTGTTTGTGTTTGGCATTTGGTTCAAGCTCTCTGCAGATCTAACCCCAACCAAGGCAACGGAGAAAATAATTTGGCAATTTGATTTCATTTAAATTCTTGTCAGGGCTTTTTGCTGGCCTCCTTGGCGTCCCCACTCCCTTTGCTGGGACAGCTGCTTAGCTGGGCTGATGGGGTGTGGGGCTAAGAGGGCAGGCCCAATTAACTGCACAGTGATCAGTTCTTCTGTCTTAAAATCCCACACGCTTCTGAATTAATTTAGAATAAATTCAATCATAGTCATTTACAAGGTCTGCTGCTGGGCGCTGCGAGGAGCAATTTGCTGGTGGGATTCTCATTCTTTGCAGTGGCAAATTGCCTAAGTTCACCATACCACAGGGATAAAAAGCTGGAATTTAGACCTGATGTGGCTAAATGCTAAATGTGTGTGTCTCTTTACATTGAAGCATACTTCTGGCAGCCAGGTGAGCTCAGGGGCTAATGCCAGACAAGGTCATAGAAGACCTTTCATTTTTCTTTTTCTGCAGCTAGGAAGGGGCAGACATAAACACTTGGAGGAATATGTCTTGTAGCACAGCAACCTTCCCCAAAGTCCTCCCTCGTACCTCCATTTCCTGAAGCTGTGACTGTCCACAAAACAAAGCCACGCACAGTTCAGCGTGTCCTCTCTCTTTTTTTCATTACACCACTGTCTTCAGTAAATCTCAGGCTGAATGCCCCGGTGTGTGCTTTGGTTGCAAATGCCTGTGCTTTGCCCTGTAAAAGAGAAGTGCCCTATCCAGCCAAGCTTTCTTCTTTATGGCCTGCTCAAGTATCACTTCTGCTCTGCCGTGTCCAGGCAGGTTGACCAGCTTGGGCCTCTCCTGTGATATGAAACAATTCCAAAATAGAAACATCTTCCTTGTGAAATTGATCTCCTCACCGCAACCCTTATTGTTCGATTCCCCTGCTGCCTTTTGTTCCTGCAGGGTCTTTCAGCATGTGAATTCAAGGGTAAATAATCTCTTTTTTTGTTTGGTTGGGTTTTTTATATGTTTTGTACCCAACTGATGGAAAATCTCTAGTTCAGGATATGGAACTTCTCTGGACATCAACCAGCAAGAAACATCTGCACTGGAATTGCCTTCTCAGATTAGTAATTATCACCTAATTTCTAATATTTCATCTGCCATGCAGCTA
This sequence comes from Struthidea cinerea, assembly GCA_013397865.1. NCBI lineage: Eukaryota > Metazoa > Chordata > Aves > Passeriformes > Corcoracidae > Struthidea > Struthidea cinerea. The sequence continues at coordinate 529,424 of VZTI01003251.1, forward strand.
CTGAAGCGAGGAAAAATTGTTCATCTTATATTAAGCAGAAAGATTGTTGAGCAGTCTTATGTAAGGCAGCCATACCACTCCCACATGGAAATATTTCTTACTTCTGGTCCTGACTCCTTCCCTCACACTTCAGGCACTGGATGAGCTGCAGTGGGTGCCTGGAGGCTGCTGTGGGGGTGCCCAGGGTGTTCCCTGGCAGTTGGGGTGCACAGGGAATCACCACTGCCTTGGATGTGTGGACACTGACACCGGGCTCAGGTTTCGGGCTTCTCTCTTATCAGCTCTAATGGCTTCAAAGAATTTGCATCCACTTGGCTGAAAAAACGGCCAAGGGTGAATGAATGAATGTAAATGAGGCGACTCCTCATCCTGTATTTCTTTATCTGAGGAGCAGTTTATAAATTCAAGGTAAGTATATCTTCCCACCAGCTTTGCACATTTCTACTCTCTCAGGGTGAATAAATTTTTTTGATGGGTGAGTTAAAACATCATTATTTTTTTCATTATCATTGTCATCAGTATAAATGGCAGAGGTGTAGGGTTTTTGCCCAAGCTTTTAAATTTTCATGACAATTTTACTAAGCTGTTTTATACGTTATTAAACACACTCGTGATTTGTTTCAACCTATACCTTAATATGATGTTTTAAGAGAGTGTTCCCAGAAGAGGGCAAAGGTATCCTGCACACCGGGGACTCAGCTCCAGCCTTGGGCTTCTCCCCTGCTGGGGCCCACAGACAGGGATGGCCAGGGTGCCGAGAGTGCTTATTTCTTTCACTGAGCTTTTTCTTTTGAGATTCTTTTGAAAATCCCAGCCTAAGGGATTAACAGTGTTGATCATTCTTGAGAATCAGGGCACTGGTGATGCTAAGACTCAAAAGCAATGGGTTTTTGCAGGTTTCTGCTGGGGAAAAGGAAAAAAGGGGCTGCAGATCGAAGGTCTCATTTACCCAAACACAGAAATAATTCCTTCTTGTGGCCATTTCTAGAAACCGAGGCCAATTCTTGTACTTCTTTTTTGAACAAGTCTTTTTAATGAGTTTTTACAGACAGCTGCTTTTTGTAAACCACTGAGAGAGAGCAGGAGCCCCCAGATTTCAGCACAACTCACACAGTTGTGTTTGGCTTAGGAGGAGCTGAATGGCCTCTACTCCTGAGAGAAAGTCTGTTTTTATGACATGACACTGTTCTCAGTACTGTACTGGCCGTATTTCTTGGTAAAATAAGGATTTCTGTAATTTGCAATGAGGTTTAACTGACAAAACCCTGAACAGTGCAGTTGTCTGTTGTCAGTCTACAAGAGCTCCAGATCTGCCTCTCTGCTTTGTTCCAACCACACTTTCCAAATGTTGGTTAGGGCTCTCTGTGAGGGATGGATGTGGGACTTGGCTGGGATCTAATTTTTATTTGTTTGCAAAGAAAACTGTCTGACAATAAATTTAGATTCCTGCTTTCCAAAATTTTTCAACCATAATAAATTTGATTTTTTTTTTCTTTTAACTATTATTGTGTAAAAAATGTCATCTTGCATGTACAAATTACTGCCCCTTCCCTTCTCCTCAGCCCTGATTTCACAGAAATGACCAAATCCTGAGCATTTTTCTCAACTCTTGCTGCAGTTAATGGGAGTTTTTTCTGTTAAAAAACTTTCTGAAATGTTTAGGGACTTCAGGATTAGATTTGAGTAGTGTTCAGAGGGCAGGATAATGCATCATGCTAGAGGCAGATTCTGGCCTCCTATTCATGTCTCCAGTCTAAATATAGAAGCTTCCCCCTATTCACCCCAGGGATTGTTAAATTTTCACCACATTTCTCCTTCCTTCCCCAGGTATTTTTGTACCAGGCACTCAACACAGGTGTTCCCATGTCTTTACAAAAGTGCCAGCTTTCTATCAGATTATTCCACTCCCCTTCACCTCTATAATTTCTGGTTTTTCCAGTAAGAGATTTCAGGCATAAAGGTATTTTCCTCTTCTTTTATGCTGTACACCACGGTGTGTCCGCCAGGCCCTTCAGATCTCAGGCACACCATTAGAAAAACCTAACACTCCGTATCCCAAATGGGTCACTTCCCAAGTCTAGTGCTGAAATCCTTTTAGCTAATACTGTTCAGGTGACTTAGTACTAAATTATATTTTAGAAAGATATGGCCTGCCCTTTACTTTTTCATGGGGCTACCATTCAGTCAGTTTTAAAGCCGTAATTCTTTTTCAGGTTGCCATGGAAACAAGTTAGTGTTCCACTGCCGCCTTGTGCAAACGAGCAGAGTGCTCATACATCATGTTTCTGCTCCTGGGTCGTTGTGCAGCGTGGCTGTTCTGGGTTTCTCCTCTCCCATGCACGCGGGAAGGGGCAGGGCTGCTTTAGCTCCTCTCCCCATCAGTCTGTTAGCGGAACCTAAGGCATATCTAAATTGTGGATGCTCCGCTCGTTTCTCACTGTTAGCACCAATCAATGCAGGCCCCAGTTTGGGGATTCCTGGCCTTTGAAGAGCAGCTTTGTGAGACCTGGGCTTTACAGCCTGTAGGGAAGGGATTGCACTTCGCAGCACGGTTCCACCCGCACGGGCGGTGCCGGGGCCAAGTCCCCGTTCCCAGCAGGCTGAAATGTCCTCAGCATAAGCAATGTGCCTTCCAGACAGGACGGGCAGAAGACAGACAATGAGCCCAGTGGTAAATAGCCTGTTGACCCAGTTGGCCACTATAACAGCAGCTTAGGAAATGATCAAAATTAGTAGCCTCGCCTTAACTGTTCAAAAACTGGCAGTGCTTTGAATAAGAAGCTTTACCAAACAATGAACATTAGAAAGAAAACCCCTCAGGTATCTCCACTGACTATCTCTGTGTGTACTAGACATATCTGTAGACTATATATACCTTTTAGAAAATTATCTCTAAATAAATATATTAAATATATCATCCTGATAGTCCATTTATCGTCTGATACTCTGCCTAACACCACAGCATGGTTAACACCCATCATCACATCATATTTTTTTAAAATTTTTCTCAGAAAAAAAAATTATCCAGGGGGATATTTTGCAATTTGGATACTTTATTTTTTCTAATACTAATACTTTAAAATGGCAGAGTCAAAAAAAGATTGTTGTAGTTTTAGGATTTCATGCCACAGACCTGAGGCTTCTTGGAGTCTGGTGTTTCCTCAGAAAGCTTCCAAGAAAGTACCTGATTAACGTCTTTTTTATGTGTTGCTGAAACTCTGTTACAATTTAAGATGACAAGAAATTATTTGGGATGCAGCTGTGATGTTACTCTTTTACTAGTGCTGGTTAGGACTGCAATTAAGGTAAGGATTTATAGGGAAAGGTGCCACATTTAAAGGCCAGGCTTGAAAGCACTATTGAATGTAGACAACACACACAGCCAAATAAAGTTTTTTCCTGGCCCCCTACAGGAAAGCACCAACAATGAGATGCATTAAGATTTCATCCTATAGTCTCATCATTAAACTGATGGCTTTCATTTCACTGATTGGTGGTGACCAGATGTGAGGCACCCCCTGTGAAAGACTGCTTTAGCAAAAGTGATCTGACTGCTTCTGCAACAAAGGATTAACAACTGCGAGGCGTGGTGTGGGAGCACGTCCATGTGCCACAGTACAGCCACAAAGCTCCCCCAGACATGGCTTAAATGAGGACAGTGCTCCCTGTTCTTTCCTTTTTCATTTCATGCTCAGAATGCTTTTCTTTTTTTCTTATTTGCAATACCCATGACTTTGACCCAAACACTCTGCAGTTACTCCGGACTGTGTTTGGTAAATGTAGGAGCTGGTGTAAGGTGAGCAGGCCCATGGCTGCCTCATGGGGATGCTGTAGTGTTAGACTTTGTTAAATGTCTTGGAGCTGTCCAAGTGAACCTTGGACCCAAAAGATAGAGCTGTACCAAAACTGTACACAAAACAACTGGGAGCTGCAACGCTTGGAATGGGGCACTGCCTGTCCACCCGAGCTGCGGAATGAAGTCTGCCCGCACCTAGCAGGAAAACTTGACCCTTATAGAAAGTGACTACCTTCATTTCATGATTGTAATGTACTAATAGCAACTCTTGGTATAACCTGCAGGGCTGGAAATAATGAGGGAACCGAATACAATACTCCCAGGGCATGGGCTTAAAGTGATAACTATTCAAGCGTAGCCTCTGACTAATGCAGTTGCTCTTGCGCATCAAATAATGTCAGAAATGACACACTTTATAAGAAAGGGCTATAAAACTTCATTGTGATCCTTCAGCCCAAAAATCCATGCCCAAAAAGCTAAAAAGTTTTTAAATGTGCTGTATGACATATAGGGAAGTGGACACAGGAATGGAAAATATCCCAGGTCACCTGCATTACATTAAAAATGTGTTCTCCCCACTCAGTGCTTTTACACAAACATGTCCACGCACACTGCTTTTTTACTTTAATCTCTACAGTTTTGTTTCTGCAGTATTAGATTAGCCAGATAAGGCTACTGGAGGGCAGCCAACAGTGATAGCTGGAGAACAGCATGGATGCCTCTTAAAGCATTTGGATTGTTGGCTCCAAGCAGCATCTTGCAGCAGTGAGTCTGATCCATCATGAGTTTAGCCATGTTGGCAGCCAGGACAGTAACAGCTGAAGAAAATGCAAGCACAAGCATTTTCTGCTCAGCAGAGGACTAGGACATCAGAATGAGTCCTCAGCACTGATTCTTGTGAGGAAAAACACCTGCTTTTGTTGTGCTTTCTGGGACAATCCCTGCGATAGTGATGGTGTAAGAGAAATAACCATTCAAAGGGAAAAAGCCCATCTCAAGCATGGGCCCAAGCAGCGTGTGCTTGCCTGGTGTTTGAGCAGCACACAGTCCTACTGTCACTTGCTACAGACTGGCCAAACCAGCTGCTTAGTGTGCCAGTGGATGGAGCAGGTGCTTCTGAGGGCACATTGGCCAGTCAGGGAGTTTAATAAGACATTGCAGCCCCTATTCCAGGTCTTGAAGTCCATTAAATGCAAGATGATGATTTTTGTCTTGTGTAAGAAGCTATTCTGGTTTCTTTTTTTTTTTCCCACGTACATGATAATTGGCATTTTAAAGCCATTTATAACTGATAGTTCAGATAAATGAATTTTCATATTTACCAAAACTCAGAGGTGCCTACCACTCTAAAATAAAGAGTGTCTTTTTGTTTCATTAAGTAAATTCAGGCAAGCTGTTGTTTGCCAGCTTGCTGCCACTGGGAAAGCAGCACTTCCCTAAAGGATGGTGGAGCACATTTAGAGCTGACCTGGCAGGCAGGCACCCCGACTGCTGTACCCTGCAGTCCTTGCTCTGCACAAAGCTCCTCTCCTGTGTCCATACGACCCAGGGGAACTGTGCAGCTTTTTAGAAACACAATGGCATTGTTCTAAAAGGCCACAATTTGCCAGCACTTGCATTGCATCTTAAGTATCCAGTTTTCTCTAGAGATGAAATAGGCAAGCTCTTATTCTACCTTAACGTCTGACTTCTGTTGGCCTTTTTTCCTGTTCATATAATGCATCCTATTCAGCAGCACCCCAAATCCTTAGGTCCAAAACACTATTTATTTACCCTTCAAGGGTGATTTGCAGTAACTTCAAACAAACAAACAAAGCTGTTTGCTCCTCTCTGCAAGTCGTTGTCTACTGCAAACAACCCTTAACCTCTTCTTCCTTCCCCAAAAGGTAACCACAGTTTGCTGCAGTTCTGGCTCCCGCTACCATCAGTAAACACCGTGGTTTCCTAAATCACTGTTCCTAAGAGGCAATTCCCAGACATCTTCATGCTCCATAGGATGAAGTCAGAGGGTTCTCCTCCTTGTTTCTTTTTTTTCTTTTTTTCTTATTTTTGACAAGCAAAAGTGTGTTTCAATGTGCCTTTATTGTTGGTTTATGAGCTAATTGTTGCAAAATAAGCATTTCACAAGAGTAAGCTCAAAATCTGTTTCAAACAATCCATTTTAGCATCCAAACATATCATTCTATACCCAACCCGGGTGTTCACCAGCGCTGTCAGACCTGCAACCCTCCTCTCCCCTGCAGCCCATTCTGGGTCTGAAATTTCAGCAAATATTACACAGCATTTTGTGAGACATTTTCAGTTTGGTTATCCTTTGAGAACGTGAGAGGTTCTTCAGCTCTCTCCATCCAGCCCCAGGAGGAGGGCAAGGCTCTGCCTGGGAGGCTGGGGACACCTATGATGTCGTATAAAAAGAGACAACTCGCTTTACTGCGAATCAAAAGATGTTTATTGAACTCACAGCAAAGCGTCCAGAAATCCAAAATAAAATTAAGGAGCAAAATAATTAATAATTAAATTAAAGAAAAGAAAATGCAAAAGCCGGGTCCGCGGAGATCAGACCCCCGGGCCACCGCACGGCTGCCCTGGAAGGGAGCTGTACAGCGCCGAGCATGGATCACAGGTGGTATAGGATCAAAAAAAATCAGAATAATTGTCTCCAAGTGGAGATA